>CM024761.1:11757630-12337441 GCA_014218235.1 Colocasia esculenta
ATAGAGTACACAACTATGAATACATTATGAGTTTGATGCGAGAGGTTGTTGAGGAGATTGGTCGTGGATGCAGGGCAAAAGATAACACGTTCATCTACAATCATCATCTGGTGTTGGCGTAGATGAGAGAGTCCACTGGTGGAGAGTTGTTGAGACCGGTTGTCACTCGCTTTGCAACAAATTTTGTGGCATTACAGAGCCTATTGAAGCACAAGGATGGATTGAAACGCATGTTCAGGGGTGATAAATGGTTGCAGAGTAATTTTGCTGGAACATCTGATGGAAAGGAGGTGGAAGGCATTATCAACAGCTCCAATTTTTGGGACCGGGTCTTCAAGCTGGTTCAGATCATTGAACCTCTATATGAGGTGTTGAGCGTGGTTGATGAGGATAGGAGACCATCTATAGGATTGGTATATGCAAAGCTTGAAGCCGCGAAGAAGAAGATCCGTGAAGTCTCACCTCGGCATGCACACTTGGTCTTGGATGTGTTGAGGATAGATGGGACCGGCAGATGAGTAGAGATCTACATATGGCGGGTAAGGAAACTGATGATATTTTTGTAATGCACTAAGTATTAATGTATTTTACAACCATTGATATTTTATACGTCAATTGCAGCATATTATCTCCACCCTGCATACCATTACACACACGAGCTGGCATATGAGGATGACTTGACGGCTGCTTTTACAAGGGTTGTCGAAAGATTGTCAAGAAGTCCTGTGCAAGCGGCAGATGCCATTGATGAGGCAAGTATAGGATTATCATCTTCCATCCAAACAAATACTTGAATTTCATATGCATGATGATCAATTTATTAAATGCAGATGAAGAGTTTTCGGGAAGCTATTGGGACCTTTGCTGAGCCATCTGCCATTGCTGGTCGGGAGCGTGTAGAGGACGGTAATATGCTTCCCATTTCATTTTTTATCATTGCAACTTGATGGTTGAGGTCTGATTGCGATAATTGAATTTGGATGCAGCTGATTGGTGGTTTAACTTGGGCATACTACGCCAACATTGAGGAAAATTGCAGTGAAGATCTTATCGCAGACTTCCTCATCTAGTGGATGTGAGAGGAACTGGAGTACGTTTGCATTAATACACACCAAAGTGCGGAATAGATTGTCATATAGGCGCTTGGACCAATTGGTGTACGTGCACTACAATATGAGGTTGAGGGTCAAACATCTCACACAAGATCCAAAGCAGCGTGGGGAGGTAGAATATGATCATGTTGATATTGGGTTCCTACGAGATGAAGAAGACCCAATGGTTTCATGGGTTGCACGAGCAACAACAGAGCGGGGGGAGTATGAGTTAGATAAGGAGGCAGATGATCCTGACGATCCACCTCGCCCTAACACTTTCCTAGCAAGGGCAGTAGCAGAAGCAACAGCAGCATGGAAGGCAAAATCGCCAGGATCGACCCAGAATCGGTCGATCCTGGATCGGATCGAGGGCTATGGATCCGATTATGGGGGGGAAGTCCTTGAATCGGCAAACTTCCAGCTGGATCGGCCAGAATCGAGTTGGATCGACTGGATCAAGCAAGGATCGACCGATTCCAGACTGATCCCGGCTGATTCCCTCAGGCTACCTTCAGGATCCTCTTCAGGTAGGGTTGTCAGGATCCCCTTATTTACCTGAATATCATTTAAGTAAATGTTATTTACTTAAGATATTACATGTAAATAAGAAAGCACCCCCCATTTGAATCTAATAAAAATATCAAAAAAATCATATCTCTTACCAATAAAAAGTCAACTCTCCCATCGAAGAAGAAAATCGCGATTTTGTGATTTTAGCGAAATGCTAACTTTCTAATCTCTCGTAATTTAGCTTATCTAAAAATTTGATAATTCAAATAAACCACATGGAACACTAAAAATTTAAAGTCCGGTAAAAAAAGTCAAACGTGCATGTGACTTCTCCAATAGAGCCACTCTCCTACTGACAGCACTTAGTCTGTTTGAGACCTCTCAGGATTTGGTCAAACTTAAGTTATCATCATCCAAACCTCTCAGAATTTGGTCAAATTGAGCTACCATCACCCAACTCATGACACTCATGAGTTTGGATGATGATAGTTAATTTGACCAAATCCTAAGAGGTCTCAAGTAGACTTAGTGCTGTCAGTAGGAGAGCGGCTTCTTGGAGAAGTCATATGCACGTTTGATTTTTTTTTGTTGGACTTTAGATTTTTAGTATTTTATTAGACTTATTTGAATTATAAAATATTAAATATATCAAATTATGAGAGATTAGAAAGTTGCTACTTTGATAAAATCACAAAACTTACGATTTTCTTCTTGGATGGGAGAGTTGACTTTTTATTAGTAAGAGATGTGATTTTTTTGATATTTTTATTGGATTCAAATGGGAGATATTTCCTTATTTACATGTAATATCTTAAATAAATGAAACTACAAATTTTAACATTTACTTAAATGGTATTCAGGTCAATAATACCTAAGTCTTAATATTTTATACTTTTTTGTATTATTATAGTAGTAATAATACACAAAATCTTATGTTTCATATATTATGAATGCATGTATGATTGGTTTTTTATGCAAATATTAGTTCTTTCAATTTATCAAATTTTCCCTCATTTTTGCTGTTTTTTCCTGAATTTTTTCCCAAAAAAAACCATTTTATAAACTGGCCGATCCAGGATCGGCCAGACTTCCCTTGGATCCATGGGATCTTGCGATCCGATCCTATCCAGGATCGGATCGAGCCTGGTCGATCCCGATTCCGATCCTGCCTTCCATGAACAGCAGAGGAGGAGGGAGATCGTGTGAATGTGGGACAGTCATACTCCCCTCATTATGAGATGGATCCAGAGGCTGAGGTGGATCTTCTTGGGGACATAGAACTGGAGCTTCATGAGCGCAGAGGAGGTGGGCGAGTAATTTCTTTCATTTATCTTACATATTGTATCAATTACATTTGTGCTAATGTATCATGTTGGGGGCTATTGCAGGTGGAGGACATGGTGATGATGATGATGATTTTGAGAGGTTAATGGAAGGCCTCCCCCGCACACAATCTAGAAGGAGAGGGTCATCTACCCAGGATGCCCCTCCCTCACAATCTACAAGGGCTCCCACATCATCTCAATTGGCAAAAGGGAAGCAAATAGCAACAGAATCCCGCCGAAAAAAAACTGGTGCAACAGAGTCCCGGCCAAGTAAAGGAGTTATTATACGAGAGCCACCTCCCGCCCCAGCACAAAAAAAGAAGGGTTGGTTTTCTGGTTGGGGATCAAAGAAAGGCAAGAAAGGTGCTACCGTTGTTGAAGATCCACTTGACATTGCCGATGCAGAGACTTTGGATCAAATGCAGATGATGAGACACCGTCTCCGTTATGATTCGATGATTACTGGTAGGTCATCATTTTGTATTGCACATTACCTCAAATGTATTTGTATTTGTACTAACCTATCTTAAAATTATATTGCATTTCCAGGTGGTTCTTCTTCAGATGCTGGAGGTGACGGTGGTGGTAACGGTGGAGGTGGAGGTGGTGACGGTGGTCAGGGAGGAGGAGATGGTGACGATGATCAAGGAGGAGGAGGTGGTGGGATGGAATTCACAGAGGAGCAATTTTATGGGGGTGCAACACAAGATAGTAGTCATGGTGCCCCAATGCGGTACAATAGAAGGCAGAAGTTTAGACCTGGCAGTCAAGCAAGAGGTTCATTAGTGGATTCCCATAGTTATGACACTATGATATCAGACTTTGAGAGGATGAGTACACAAGAGTCTGTCGGATCCTATGGCGGCCATAGCTATCACCCTGAGTCCACTAGCACAGACTACTCTAGTGGGTACGGACCGTACAGTGGGTACACTGCCACAGCAGGCTACCTTGGTCCATCTCCATATATGTATCCTCCTCCTGCATTTTCTGTTCATGTTCCAGTTCATGTTTTTGCCCCTGTGGAGGATGTACAGATGGCACAACTGAATGTAATCCGTCCCGACAGCCAGGTGTGGGACCTATATCTAAGTCAGTTTCGTCAGAGATACCATACCATGATGACATGGGATGAGTATCGTAGTTTTGTGTCTCGAACAAAAGGTCATCACCTTATTGGAGAGCTTCCCTCAGAGTCAGATGAGTCAGAGTCCGTGCCTATCCAATCTCAATGGAATGCATACGATCCATATCAACAAGGGCATTGGGGATATTAGAGTAAGTCATTGTATTATGTATTGGAATTGAGAGTTTGATAGTTGTATTGATTTTGTGCAATGTAAATATCTTTCAATTAATGAGTTTCAATTTATTTTCACTCTTCTAATACTTTTTTATTGAAAATAAATGTTTTTATAGCAATTACATGATATAAATCTCATGGAATATGATGAAAGATATTTACAAGAGGCCTAAACCACATAATTATTCAAAAAAAGGCCAGATTCAAAGGAATCGGCCAAAAAATGGGTCATAAACAGGGGTTCTGCGCGAATCCATGCGAATCGAACCGAATCGGTTCGATCCACCCGAATCGGATCGAATCAAGCAAAGCCCAATTCGGTCCGAATTGGCGATGCGCCAAACCCTGCCCGAGAGGCCCTACTTGGCCATACGAAGTCTTGAGACGTCGGCCTCATATTCTATGACATTGTTGGAGGCTGGGAAGCCAATGCGGATCGCATACTTTAAGACTTGGCTTTTCGGGGAGTGCAGGACAACACAGTGTCGCTGACTTTATTTAAATGAAGATCTAACTATGTGTTCTACCCGAAAAATTAACTAATATGTTCAAAATTTTATTCATGAATGAAATGAAAATTAAAGTCAATGTGCACATTATTTATAGACAAAAGACTGTCTAAAATTAACTATATGAGCGAAATTTAACACTAAAAATTTTGTACTTATCACTCCCCCTGCTTGAACATTGCTAGTCTCTTAGCAATGAAAATTATTCCAAATGTAGGACTAGAAGATACAATATCTCCTTGAGAGTTCAATGCCTTGTCGACGATCACCGTCCAGCCCTCGACATCCTCCTGCTCGGCTGGCCTCGCTGTTACTTCTGAGATGAAATCAGCGAGGGCCTGAGCCTTGATGGCAACCCATGGCTTATAGTTGAGGTCGAATTCCTCGAGCTCGATTGCCCACTTGGCCAACCTCCCTGAGGCTTCGGGCCGTCTAAGCACCTGCTTAATTGGAACATCGGTCAGAACAACGATCTTGTGAGCCTGAAAGTAGGGTCGTAGCCGACGGTTGGCCATTACGAGTGCAAAGCTAGCCTTTTCTAGCCCCTCGTAAGGCTCCTCTAGTGTAATACACAGGCAAGTGTTGTTGCTCGTCCTCTCGCACTAAGACCGAACTGAGGCAGTGATCGGTGGTTGACAAATACAGCGACAACTCCTCGCTGGGCTACGACTTGTTGAGAGTGGGCACGTCTGCCAAGTATGGCTTCAGGTTGTCAAACGCCTCCTGGCATGCATTGTCCCATTCGAATCGCCCTTTCTTCCGCAACCCAACACATCGAAGAAAGGCACATGAACTTGCTCAATGTCGTGACCCGACCATTGAGCCTTTGGACCCCGTTGATGGTCCTCGGTGATGACATGTTGAGGATGATCACCTACACCTTGTCGGGGTTGACGTCGATTCCACGGGTGGAGACGAGGTAACCCAAGAATTTGCCAGCCCGAGCGCCGAAGACGCACTTCTCGGGGTTGAGCCTCATCCTGTACTACCGCAGAACCATAAAGGTCTCGGCCAGATCCCGGAGGTGGTCCTCGTCGGCTCTTAACCAGCATGTCGTTGATGTAGATCTCCATCGTCTTGCCGATCTGAGATTCAAACATCTTGTTGATGAGCCGCTGGTACATCACCTCTGCATTTTTTACATCGAAAGGCATTCGGGTTAAATAATACAAACCCTTCTCGGTTATAAAGGCTATCTTCTCTTCGTCCTCCGGTGCCATCTGGATTTGGTGGTAACTCGAGTAGGCGTCAAGGAAGCTAAGGATCTCGTGGCCAGCCGTGGAGTCGACAAGTTGGTCGATGTGGAGCAAGGGGTAGCTGTTCTTTGGGCAGGCTCTGTTGAGGTCGGTGAAATCGACGCACATCTGCCACTTCCCATTGGCCTTCCTTACAAGAACGACGTTCGCGACCCACTCCTAATAAAGAATGTCTTGAACTGTACCTACACGTAGGTACTTCTCTAGACCCTCATCGACGGCCTCTTGTTGGTCAGCCGACAACGGGCGCTTCTTCTGCTTCATGGGGCGTGCATTGGATTTGGCGTTAAAGTGATGCTAGATGATCTCTGGGTCTATCCCTAGTAGGTCGGCCTCTGACCAAGCGAAGACGTCTGCACTGACCTTTAAAAACTCCACCAACGGCTCCTCCAGCGGGGAGTTTGGCCCCAATAATGAGAGTTCTGCCTTCCTCACCGGGAAGCGTACTGTCTTATTTTTAAATGCTGCAACAAATACCCAAAGAGGGTCAAATATACTCGGCCTTGTGCGGAAATGCCCTTTACGGACACCAAGTTCACTCCAAAGGTTTGATCACCATCAAAAGAGTGATCATAACAGAAGCAAAGTCAAATGTCTGATCGTGATGAAAATGAAGCAAATCAATCCAAATGCAGTTAGAAGAAAATTCAAAGAGTCCGACTGCAATGAAATGTAATCCTGAAGACCCGATTATATAATCAAGACCAATTGTAAGGGTCTTGAAACTTGAAAGATCAAATTGTAATCTAAAATAAATTTCAATTTTCAAATTCTTTGGACTTTATGCCAAAATGAATCTCGGCATCATTATCAAAGGTATTTGGATTCAATTCGATGTAAATTAACACCGACTCCGGTTGGTGGGGAAGGGTCCAATACACGAAACCTAAAACGCCTGATAAAACAATGTGCGGAATAAATGCACCAAAATATAGGCGTACTCGTCCAATAAATGGACACGCAAATTCCCTGCATCAAGCGGATTTTAAATTCTGTTTGTTTGACAGATTGGTACGCCCACGCACATAAAAAGAACCTCCTTATCATATACAAGCCATCTTATTTTAAGGAAAGAAACTCCGCGTGTTCCACACCCATCTAGGTGGATGCGAAGGTTCCCTACGATGACAATCTCGTCAGACCGCAATAGGGGTCCTCTCGCCCTCCTGTCGCCACGAACTTTGTGTTGTCGAGGTGGCATTGAGATGTTGATGCATCCGTTGAGGAAACTATATTTATCGAGAAGACTCGGTATCGTAGGCCACAAGGCTTAATGCCCCCGGCCTCGGCTATGCATCTTGCCTCATTATAGGATGAGGGCTTTCTGCCCCCTACCGGTGGTGCATAATTTGTGGCACCGGCCTAGTCGGCTTAGGCCAACACAACCCCTGAGAAGAAGGGTGATCCCATGGCCGTCGAGACATCGCCGAAGGCTATCGACATAAAGAGGGACCCAAAGCAAGCGTGGTTCACAACCACCAACGGGCCGTACACAACAGCGGCCATTACTCCAGAATGTAGTAAAGGTCGGAATTGCAATTTGCGTTGTCCTCACGCTGGGGAGCCTACCTCCTTAATGCCCTCTCTTTCTTCCTGGAAAGGACATGACGAAGAGACCTCAGTGCTTTAGGAAAATCCACTAAAAGGGCTGGCACCAAGATGAAGGGTTGGAAGGGTCCCACCAAGCGTGCCATTTTTGTTTTCCCAGATTTTTTGTTTGTTTGTTTTCCTCGAGGTTCGGGATTCTCCGCCCCATCATCTCTTCCTAGAAGGTTTCAGGGCGATTTTCGGGGGAATCCTATGGTAGAGGAAACAAAAGGGGTATTTGCTCAGTAAGCAAGTCCAAAGAGAGAGGGGTGAATGGGTTGTTTTAAACTTTGCTTCTCTAAGACTAACACTCTAAAGACTAAAGTGCAAATATTAGCATTAGTTAGTAGCGAAAATAAATTGACAAGCACACACAAACACATGAACACACGAATTTTATCTTGGTTCGGCCCTGAGGTGCACCTCAGTCCTACATCCAGTCCTCAAGCAACAACTTAAGATTTCACTACCTAAAGATATATCCCTTTAAGACAAAACACATGCATCCCCTGTTGGTCTTCTCTTCACCCTTGAAGAGGCACAAAGCATCCTGATACACAGGTCTTCCCTTCTATTACGAGAAAGAAACCACTTGTCCTCACAAGCCTTCTCTTTACGCAGGAAGAGGAATAACCCTTACAAATGAGCAATGAATCAAATGCCCCTAGACCAAGCTTAAAATAATTGCTTGATCCGAAGCAGATCTGAGAGGAAGACAATGACTCTCAGAACACAGCTTTCTTTCTCTCAAGAAAATTTTGAAAAGAAGAAATGGAGAGAAGAAGGCTCTTGGGCGCTCTTGAGTTTTCTTCAAAGATTTTTCGTGGACAGCTCTCTCTACTTTTAGCTGTTAGGGCGCTCTTAAACTCTTTTCTTGTCTTGCCATGGAAGGCAAATCGATGGAATCTACCCTGAATCGGCCGATTTAGGATCGGATCGACAGACTGCGATCCAATTCCGGGGGAAAGTCCCTTGGACGCCTAGACTTCCAGCTGGATCGGCCAGAGTCAAGTGAAATCGGACTGGGTCGGTCGATTCCAGACTGATCCAAGCTGATTCTCTTGCTTACTGATCTTGGTCGATTCTCCTACTTATTTACGATTCTCCTGCTTATTGATCCAGGCCGATTCTCCTACTTACGTACCATTTAAGTAAATGTTAGAATTTGTAATTTCATTTACTTAAGATATTACATGTAAATAAAGAAATACCCCCTATTTGAATCCAATAAAAATATCAAAAAAATCATATCTCTTACCAATAAAAAGTCAGCTCTCTCATATAAGAAGAAAATCGCGATTTTAGTGATTCCATCAAAATAAAAACTTTTTAATCTCTCATAATTTGACATATCTAAAAATTTTATAATTCAAATAAACTCAATAGAATACTAAAAATTCAAAATTCAGTAAAAAAAAGTCAAACGTGCATATGACTTCTCCAAGCCACTCTTCTACTAACAGCAATTAAGTCTCAGTCAGTAGGAGAGTGGCTCCTTTAGAGAAGTCATAACTCATAAGAGTATAGGGAGATGATAAGTTTATCAGTTTGTTTGCTTTTCTCGTACATTTATCTCATTTTGATTAGGCGGTGTTGATTCGTACGGTGGACCCTTCCTCGCCGTGATCAACGTATTTACGTCGAAACCAGTCCGACCAGCCTTGATTTGGTGCCAACCCTTAATAGACTTTCATACTTAAAACACTCCCCTTTAAATACTCGTACATTATTAACGTACATGATAATTAAAAGATTTAACTCTTTTCACGATCTTTTACTAAGCAAAACACTACATACTTATGTCGTTATGAATATCACAGGGACTTAATCAGAATTTTACATACATAGATGCCTACTATTTAATCATTTGTACTTAACAGAACAAAATGACATGAGTTCTTCCCTTTCATTTATACTTCTAAAGGGACATGTACACAATCACAGTACTTTATGGTACTTGTGCAAATACTAAAAAAAAGGGGTTATAAACAGTTAAACACACCCTTGTACTTACAGCAACGAGACAAACACACAATATATCTCTCTCTTCTCTTGGATGGCTCTCAAGAAGACCCGGGTGTCTAAGGTATGGCCCTTCACCTTCCCCTACCCTTTAATTTATAGGGGCGGAGGTCTGGATGGGGAAGTTCCCCTTGAGCGAAGTTCCTCGGAGGGGAAACCTCCCTGCCAGCCTGCCAGGCGCAAGGGAAGTTCACCACGGCAGTCAGGTGCAGGGGAAGTTCCCCACGGCTGGGCGCGGGAACCTCCTTGCGACTGGGCACAGGGAACCTCCCCGCCGCTGCCGGCGGGGAACTTCCCCGCAGTCAGCGCAGGGGGGTTCCCCGCTGGCACATGGGGAACCTCCCTGCGCGGCCAATGGGGAGGTTCCCCACTGACATGCGGGGAAACCTCCCCACGGCTCCCTCCGCAGGCCAGGCGGGTGGGGAGGTTCCCCACCGGGGGAACTTTTCCCTGAGCCCCACTCCCCTCTTTATAAAAATGGAACTCTTCGGGCCCACTTGTACTTGGTTGGTACAGACTTGAAGGATCTCCTTGGGGGTCCGAAAGCACTTTGTTTTGTGCATTTTTGATGCGGTCTTCGTGTCTGACTTCCGTCCATTTTCACGACAGAAGGTCTTGGACCAGAATAACTCTTTTTAACAAAATGACAATTTCTGTTGCTTGTTCATTATGAACTTTTGGGTGCAACAATATAATAGCTTTATCATGTCTTTGGTCTAAAATGGACTTGAGTTTTCCTAGTTAGGGTCATAATCAGAATGGGATTTTGAGGTATGACCCAATTTACCCAAAAATAGGACTGGCTTTCACAGTATGACCAAATTTACCCAAAATAGGCTCCAAAAAGATAGATTGCATAAAGATAGATTTGTCATATAAAGATTCACTGGGTTTTGTCACCTATCTTTATGTAATATCCTTGTATGCTTTTCAGAAAATTCTGTTTACAGTTTACACAAAGATCTAATTGGCAATAACCTGGGTGAATTTCTATAGTTGCAGCACGGACTATGGAGTCAGGTGTTTCACAATAACTCTGATGATCCCGCAGGCAATGTCTCATAATTTATAAGAGATCATTGGCAGACAATGTGGGGACAAGTGGGGACAGGGTTCCATCCAACCCTTCATGGGAAAATTTATTAATTTGATTTCCTTTCGTCCTTCTAATAGGGGTGCTACACATTTATAGCAGCATATGTAGGAAAAATTAATGACATAATGGCCATTTTGTAGAGGACTATATATATGTTTGTGTGTGTATATATAACACTTTAGGGTATATCAATTATCTTTGGTGTTGACATTTTCATTTTGTTCTCTATCTTTACATCTATATTCATCAAGGAAAGGAATGAAAGGTAAAAAATAAACAGAACATATATCAAACACTGTAGAGTACCAAATTAAGTTATAATCTCGTTCCTTTACTTTGCAAGGGCAAATAAAGACTTGCTTCCTGATACGTGCGCTGTCAATTGGCTTCTTTCAGGTTCTGCCTCCATCAGCATGTACAGTAGTGTCAGCTGCATCAAATTTTCTTTTGAAATGGCTATTTCAGTATGAACATGAGCATAGACAATGGTCTGCTGCGGTATCTTTGGGACTGGTGTCAAATTGTTTGCATACGACAGATAGGACACAAAAAATTGAAATTGCAAATGCACTTATTAAGGTGTGTATATTTGTCATTTATCTTGGCATTTCTCTTATTAATATTGTAGAAAAACCATGGATGGAGAGAGAGGGATGAGGGAAGAGAGGAGGTGCAGTCTTTGGAAGAGGAAGAGTTGGCCAGAAACCTGAGGCATGGCCTCTCTGACTCGTGTATATATATAAACTGCAAAATAAATAACTAGAAGTATGCCACCAAGGGTGCTTGTACCCTAAATACCTTTGATAATATGCATAATGACTAAGACAGGAATACCCTTGTACAAGACTGCTATCATCTATGCAGTTTACACTCTCCCCCGGGCTGAGGATAAATATCTCTAATGTTCATCTTGGACAAAATTGAAGATTACTGATCATGAGCCAACCCCTTGGTAAAGACATTGGACACTTGATCCACTGACCGAATATAGGGCAAGTGAATCTCTCAAGACTCCTAATTCTCCTTGATAAAGTGACGGTCAATCTCGATACGCTTAGAAGTAAAACCCTAAATTGCATACATAAGCTAAATAGATGTATGCATTAATTAATTAACTTTAGACACGTGGACTGATGGACATGCTTTAAAATGAAAGGAAAAACTGGATATCACTGGGAATTCTAAGAACTAATTTTGACACTGGGAAACTTTGATATGAAGAAGCCTTTAGACTCGGACCATCCAAAATTAGATATTTTTATCTTTCGATATGTGCCCAATTGTTTATGAATCCTTGCAACTTCTGTAACTTATTCTGCTAATGTAATACACAAAAGGGAATGCAAAAGGAAATATAGATCCTTGACTACCAAGTCAGCAAACCTTGATTGATGCATAAATAAGTTGTGCATTTCATACTTCCACCTTCTGTCCTATCCATGTGTAGACAGACACAAGACTCTATTATAACTTATAAGGCCAGTAAGATCGCTGTGACTCTAGTCTCTATTGTCAAAAAGGGTTGTCCATGATCCTAACCTGACCCACATGGTCATAATTGAGTGTCCTTGATTCCATTATCCCAAGCCAGAAGGGATCCACAGCAAGGATGGCAAACTCGGTTTTAGTCTCAGTTTCGACTGGGTACGAAACCGAAACCGTTTCGGTATCGTTTTTCCCGGTTTTGGCCGGTCTCGGACGGCCATAAGGGAGCCGGTTTTGGCCGGTTTCGGTCGGTTTCGGTCTGGTTTCGGCTGAAACCGATTAAAATATTATTTTTTAATGGTTTCGGATTTGCTAGTGTTTCGGTCCAGTTTCGGATTGGTCCCGGCCGAAACATATCGGGTTCGGCCGAAACTGCCATCTATGATCCACAGCTGCATGGGAAAACCATCTAGGATGAAATGTTACCCAACCTAAAAGGCTAAAACAACAGAAGTGAGAAGCAAAATTCAGACTGAATTCAAATACCACAAGCCATTCTCACCTCGGTTTTGTCCAATCTTCCTAAGGATTGCACAGTGTTGATGAATGCACATCAGAAAATCTTAAGGTTTGTAAAAGGTAAGCTACATTTGGACTACTGCCACGTCCTTTCTAAATTACACAACAAATTGGTATGTGCTCTTTGTCATATGGCATCCCAAGTATTATGCATTGAATCCATTACCCTTTAGTAATAACCTTTAAGCTCACACCTGATATATAGCTCATTTTTGGGCCTCGCACAAGAGAGACTGACATCATATTTGACTCTTCGATCAAATGATGCAAACCTACTCCTTTTTCTTGTGATGGAGAACCCATACATTAAGACTAAGAAACACAGTTAATCTTCTTGTGAAACCAATCCCTATGATAAACAAAATCTTTGTGTAAGCAATCAGGAAAGCTTTATATGAGAATCCTGGTCACACTGGCTACCACAGGAAACTACAGCTGAAACCTGCAATATGTGTATCTTGATATGCTGTGAATAGTAAGTATTCCGGTTTCTTGGTGAAATACATGATCTCATATTATGGTACTTCATTTGGGTACATTTTCAGGCATGCATAGCTAAAGAACTGGTATCTGAAGTTTCTTATTGCTGTTTCATCTCTTTATTTACCAAAAAATGATGCAAAGATTGCACTTAAAATGCACAAGATATGAACGCGTCACCCCCTTATGAATCTCACCATTGTGTTCTGGTTTTACGTGTTAGATATTATACATTTATTCCCTTTAACTGAGGTTAATTAGGTTTTTTTTATCCTAGTAATGGTGAGTGTAAAATAGAGTTATTGATGGTTTAACAAAGTTAATGAACTCAGAACATTTTAAGTCATACAACTTGTGAATCAGCTGCTTACTCCAGCTATAAAACATAACAAAGCATGAGAAAATGGATTGCATAGATTTTGTGAACATAATCACAGATGCATCAATTCCGTAAGTGCTTTTCTAAAGGACTTCATTGCCACATAACATGGATACTTCTCCAGTTATTGCAAGTAGAGAGCAATGGTTATAGTTTTCTGGACTTCAATGTCTGTTAGCAGATGAGATTAACTATATCTGGATGTTGTGTGTGCTGCTGTGGAGTTCTCTCAAAGGGCGTTGCCACAGTGTGCATGCACCCACACACGAGCGAATGTGGAGTCAGGCTATCTCAAATCTGGCTATCTCAAATCTCAATACACATAGCCTAATTCATGTCTTATTGGGTCAATCTAGTGATTCCGATCAGGAACATTTAATTCTGACCAGTTCACATTTATTCCAGTCTTGATCTGGAACTTCAGCAAAGTTTATTTGATTTCATATCAGTGAAAAAATGTATAGATACCTGCTATAGTTTTAACTCTGGATTTGTATATATATTCTCATGTTCTGGTCCTGCCTTGCCCATGTTCTCTGGTAGACATTCTTCTAAATGTTAGGTTTGTAAATGTGGATTATCCATCAAATTTGAACCTCAATAGCCGAGCTTATATACATGATGGCTGCCCATGTCCTCATGCATGACTGAGGAAATTGCATACACATGCCATATTTTCTCTTAGGCTTATCCTAGATCTGGTGTTGCAGAGACCCAGAGACAGTTAGTACAGTATCTAAGTGCTACTTCTTGTTCATGCCTACTTTCAGGTCATTTATAAGAGTGCGAGTTATCTTGTCAAAGGAGCATGTGGCTTAGGTTGGGTTTTGCTTGTGAGCATCTGCTTATCCAGGGTCACAATGATTCATTACCTGAAGGACGGTTGGCAGAAGCCAAATTGCTTGGAAAGATCATCAAGTCTTTAACTGTGATCATAAGCCAGCTGTGCCATCTTCATCTAATTTTTTAATCTCTTTTTGTGAAAATTTTCCACTGGATGTAGACGATGAACAAGCAGAGGAATTTGTTGACCTTTCGGGATATGGCTCCAGTGAACTGGATGATTCTTGGGGTGTTGCAGGACTCATCATCGGATTGGCAAATACTGCTGCTGCTTTATATAGAGTTGGTGCTTATGATGCTGTACTCAATATTAAAGATATCCTTATGTCATATATTCCACTTTCTGATTCATCTTCTCAAGGATTTTCTGATGGAAGACCTGAGATACCATTATCCATGGGTTCATGTCTTGCCCTACCAACTCTAGTTACCTTCTGCCAAAGAGTTGAGTTGGCAGATATAAACCTTCCTGACCTTCTCAGTGGATATCGGTCTTTTATGTCCAAACTCTTAGCTACAAAATATTCTGGAACTTCACATCAAAATTTACTGATGGCGTCCTCAATTGGAGCTGGATCCCTCCTGTCATGCATCTTGAATGAAGGGGTGTTCTCTGTGAAATTTGATGATGTAAAATGCCTGTTGGATGTTATCAGAAGCACTTACACAGAACCACATGCTCCTGCTGTTCAATTGGGTGGAATGTTTGGAGTCATTAATGTCTTTGGTGCAGGTGCAGGCATCCTAACACACATGTATCGCCGACCTTCCTTGAGAATTGGTGATGCTCAAAAGGTCAGATTTTTGTTCTTTATTTGGTTTTTTTAAGTGTTATTCTGACATTTCTCTAGCTAATTTTCTTCTTATTTCCCTTTACAGGATCTGTTATATATCAGGGGTCCCATGTTTGCTGATCCTGCTCTTGAATGCCTTTCAACATCATTGATTCAAGAAATATTTGTAATTGCTAAAGAATCAATGGATTTACAAATACGTCGAAATGCAGCATGGGCTATTTCATTTCTTAGACACTGGTGGTGGTCTGAGGACACTGAAAGTGTGAATGACCAGCATGGTGATTTTGCTAGGTCTGATCAAGAATCAAGAAGCCTTTCAAAGGACAGCTTGGTGTGGGAACTCTACTCATGGTTACATGGCTCTGAGGTTCATTCACCTTCAGAAAAAATTTTACTAAGCATTGCATGTTATATCAGACTGCATTCTAGCAGTTTAAACTTTACTAGACAGGAAGATTATCATATTCATTAATATATTGTTAGAAGTAAAATATATGACCCTTTTATATTAGGGATCAGGATATAGATTCTTCTCTTTATAACCCACACCCAATCTCCTCCATCAGCCTGCTTAACTCGCCCACTGGCTTGCCCCCACACCCAATCTCCTCCATCTCCACGTCCGTTCCACCTCCTAAACTTAGCATATCAACCTCTAGGAACCTCGACAACCGGCGCAAACAGCAGGGGCTTCTCCAATGCTTGTCTTCCAGCAATCGTAATCTACCACTTCAATTCATATTTGGGCATTTCCTCTAGACCCTCCCTCTTGGAAGGACGGGTCAGATTGGTTGAGGAATCACCCTGGGCCAATCCCAATCCTATCCGGATGGATCGGCTGATCCAATGAAAGATGTTTCCAGGAAAAATTCATTAAAAAAATTATAAAAATAGGAAATTTTAAAAACTAAGAAAATAAAGAAAAAAGAAGAGGTGATAAAAGAAGAAGGCGTTCCCCATGTCCTGTTGACACGGGGGAAATTTCCTATGAAATATCGTGGAGGACGCGTTCATTCGTCTTATTTGGCGTATGTATTTATTGTTTTATATTTGATGTTTGTGGGGGCGTGCCAGCCTGTCTAACAGACAGAAAAAGAGTCCGCGCGATGCGGAAGAAGAATTTTGGTGTCCGGGAAAGGACGGGTATGGTGTCCGTGGAACGGACGGGTATGGTGTCCGAGAAAAGGACGGGTTGTCCGTGAAAGGACGGGTGTGTCCGCGAACGGACGGGTGTGTCCGCGAACGGACGGGTGCGCCGTTTTTTATCTGAACTTCTTGAGTCCCATGTCTATTCTCATCAGGTGATTAGGGTAGCATGTGCTGGACCTCTGTCTCCATCGATCGGAATCGATGTTACATTTACATCGAGTTAGGACACTTGGTATTATTTGATACCGGTCTAACCCGAATACCATTTCATAGTAAAGGACGAGAAAAAATACATGCTTTTTCTTAGAAAACCCTGATTATGACATGTTTTTCCTTTCTTTTGGTTGTTTTGAAATGCTTTTGTTTTGGATATTTTATTTTTGAAATGACTGCCCTTTTTGGGAGTCCAAAGTTTGATTTCTTTTGAAAAGGGGAGCGGGTATATACCCGTGGACAGTTTGAGGTCTTTTTTCTCCTTTTTGCAAAAGGTTGGTTATGGGTTTTCATTTGGGAAAACATGGAGATTATTATTGTGAACGGGTATATACCCGAAGATTTGATTTTGAACTTGGGGGTGTTATAACCCAGAACAACACTTCCGTATTAGAAGAGTGATTGTGCAAATTTTTATATGAGGTTCTTTTGCAATGCCATTTCTGAGCAGAGTCCGAGTTTGAGGTAGAGTTTCTTTTTTCCTCATTTCGTACTTGTGCGGGTGCAATTTCCGGAGATCATATGGATGTATCTCTACGGAAGTTCTTGTCATATTTGTGATTTTTGTCCGAAGTCCATATCCACGGGTATATTTCTCGTGGAGGTGCATATGTGCTCCCATTTAGGGTATCTGAGCACGGTTCCTGTCTTATTTCCCTTTTTCTTTGGATGTGTGTATATTATCACAATCCCTTTTTTATTTTTTGAATATGTGAATATGTCTTGGTGAATCCCCACTTAGGCAGGTGTCCTTGTAGAGATATTTTCATGTTGTCATATGCTTATATCCATGTATCTCGGGAGAAACTTTACCCGGAGGGACTTTGCCTTAAAGAGATATATGTGTATAAACACAAATTTGCACTTTGTAAATATATTCTCGAACGGTATCTCCACTTGAGCAGAGTATCCGATAAGAAGGAGCCCCCGTATGAACGGAGTCCCTTTTTTTGAGAAACATATACAAATGGGGCATATTTGTGATTATATAGATATATTCTCGGGCAGAGTCTCTATTTGGGCAGAGATTCTACTAAGAAATACATTATATAAACATGAAGTTTGTGATTATACGGATATGAATTTAGAGGGAACTTTGTCCGGGCAAGATTCCTCCTAAGAGACATATGCGTATAGGCACAAATTTGTGATTTTATGGATATGTTCTTAGGGGAGTCTCCATTTGGGCAGAGTTTCCTCTAAGAAACATATACATAAGAACATAAATTTGTGAATATACGAATATGTTCTCGGACAGAACCCCCGCTTGGGCAGAGTTTCCTCTAAGAAACATATACATATAACACGAGTTTGTATTTACATGGATACGTCCCCTGAGAGAGATTTTTGCCTGGGTGAGATTCTCCCTAAGGAATATATTTGTATAATTACAAATTTGTGATCTTTATATATGTGTTCATGGACGGAACCTCCGCTTGGGCAGAGTTTCGTCTTAAGAAACATATATATAAGAACACAAATTTGCGAATATACGAATATGTCCTTGGGCAGAACCTCCGCTTGGGCAGAGTCTCCTCAAGAAAACATATACATATAAGCACAAAATCCACCATCCCAGAGACTCGCTCGATGGGCGGGGAGAATATGGGTATTTAAATACCATGTGTCCATAGAGACTCGCTCGATATGGACGGCATTTAAACCTCGGGAATATCAAGCCACAGAGACTTGCTCGATGTGGGGGATGGAGATTAAGAAGGAATGCTGATGACGATTACGCCGACCGCTCTCCTTTCCGCGCCTGGCCTATCGGGCTAAAGAAGGGGATACACACCGGACGGGAGGGATTTGAGAATGAGAGAGGGAATGAGCAAATGCTCTTTTTTCTATTTTCCTGGGATTTTCCCAACAGGGCTTCGCCGGAGCAAGTTGAAGACCCAACAGGGCTTCGCCAGGGCAAGTTCAAGACCCCCCTTTCCTTTGGAATAGGGGGGGTATTTATAGGGGTTCGGCCCCTTACATGCGTGGGAGAGGAGAGAGAGAGAGAGCCCCAACCGATGGTGACCTCATGATGAGGTCACCATCGTTAGGGCCAACCGATGGTGACCTCATCATGAGGTCACAATCGGTTAGACCCCTAACCGATGGTGACCTCATGCTTAGGTCACCATCGGTTGGCCCCTTAACCGATGGTGACCTCATGTGAGGTCACCATCGGTTAGGGGGAGACCCCCCCTTAACTGATGGTGACCTCATTGTGAGGTCACCATCGGTTAGGGGGTCCTAACCGATGGAGAGAGAGGGGAGAGGGGAGGATTTTGTCTATAAATACCCCCCCTACACCCTCATTTCCAGGACTTGTTGGAGCCCGGAGGTGCTGCTGAAGTCCTGCTTGTTTCTTTGGAGTTTCGCCCGACTTCTCGGAGTTCTGCCCGATCGGAGGGTGTCTTTGCAAGCCTCGGAGTTCTTCCTCGAGCTTGTTCTTTGTGCTTGTTCTTTGTATTCGGTCTATAGACCTTGTGCTGCCGGAGGTGCTGCTGGAGTCCGGCTCCGTTTCCTTGGTGCTTCGCCCTGACTTCTCGGAGTTCTGCCCGATCAGAGGGTGCCTTTGCAAGCCTCGGAGTTCTTCCTCGAGCTTGTTCTTTGTACTTGTCCTTCGTACTCGGTCTATAGACCTTGTGCTGCCGGATTTTTCCGTGCTTCGTACTTTGAACGGAGACATGTTCTCCTTGTACTTGCATTTTAACCGGGACTCCGGGCACCATTTTAAGGGCCGGAACTCCTCTGCTGAATTTTGGGGAAGGATCCCGCTAATAAGTTTGTAACTTAAATAACCTTGGGGTCATTTTAAATCACAACTTTTTGGCCTCTGAGCAGGCTACTGATAATGTATTGTAACCAGGCCTGCTGATAACCAACATTTAATCTTCGTGGCCCAACGGCCCCTTTCATCATGTCCACGACTCGAACCGTCGTCCGCCAAAATAGGCTTCAACTAGGCTAGTCGCCGGACCATCATCTGATGGATTTTGTAATTTCCGCTGAAATAAACGTGTCACACTTTTGCCGTTCAACAAATGCCCCCCACGGGACACGTGTCGGAACTGAAAGTGACGACACGCGACCGTGTAAATCCTTGCTTTGCATTCCGGAGCATTTTTGTAGTGCTTTTGTCCCGGATTTCTGCTTAGCTGGATTTAGTGTCTTTTCTTCTTCTGATTCCTTTTTGTTTTACCTGTGGTTTCCCAGGCTTTCACCATGCGTTTCAAGAAAAATTACTTGGCCCGTGACAACCACAGCCAGAAGACCCGTGACGGGGTTGTTCTGAAAGGAATTATGATGCCTGCCTTGCGAGACCCCGTATTACTGAAGCCAATTTAGCTTCTCTGGATAGTGGTTACCATGTAGTAGCAACCCTTAACCCTGAGGGTCTTGCTCCAAACGGCTCAGTGGACTACTCTCGCATTTGTCTTCAAAAGGGGACTTATCATTATACGCGGAGAGGAGGCTATCCAAGCCATTTCCCATCTGACAGGGAACTATTTTCCTTCATCCAGCGGTTCATCCCACCCGATATGCCTGAGAATGATCCCTGTATTTCAGCCGAGAGGAGGTATCTGGAATTTGCCATTTTAAGGTTCCGGGATAGCCTCCTGGGTGCCTGTGCCTTTTCCTACCCCAGTTTTCCTCTGGGATATATGCCTTTGAAGAGGATGCCGACGGCTGATAACCTTGGCCCTTATAATCGTGACCTTGATTGTTATACTCGGTCACGGAAGCTGTCCCCTGTTATCTGGAACTTGCAGAATCGTCATACAACTGCGATGGAGATCAATGGCACTTATTTGATGCCAGGTGATTCCCGGTATGCCGCTGGAAGTCATGACATCCGATGTCTTTTGGATCGGATTATTGATTTCACTTCTCCCAGCTGGTATGGCCACTGGTCAGTTGTATCTTCTCATATCTTTCGTTATGGGGCCACAGAGTGGTTGACCGGTGTTTTGCACCATTATGGCGAGATCTTGAAGAAATCTGGCATCTATGGAGCTGCTGAGGCAGCTTTATATGATTATCCCTGTTACACAGGTGTTCTCCGAGGTTTGGTGGAGAGATTTAGCCCCAGATGGAATACCTTCGGGACGGCTGAGGGTGAAACTTCCATTGACTTATGGGGTTTTCACCAAATTTCAGGCCTGCCGATTTCTGGGCTTCTTTATGAAGAAATGTATTGGATGACTTGCACAGCCACCGCAGCAATGGCTCTGGCCAGTATTTCTATCCATATAGCCTCCGTTTCCTGACAAAAGTATGGCGGGACCTAGCCCGTGTCGGGAAAACAGACAAAGCATCCTCATCTTCCTCAACTATAAGAGTCAGTCAGAATGTCTGGCTTCGATATTTTTATAATGGGTCATTTTGCTTCGTCGAGGGCTTTTCAGTTGAGGGTCGCTGTTTAGAAGAATATCAGACTAGAAGTGAAGAAGCCTTCCGGGGACGATTCATTTGTGCCCCGAAGGATATGGGTTGGAACCTCGGCGGCTACCTGACCGCACTTATTTGGCCGCTTACTTAGTTTACTGGCTGTCCAGCTTTGTGGTTCCCCATGGTGAGGAAGAATATATTCGGCCAGGCCTTATTTATCCTGCTTGCCTTCTGGCAGAGGGCCGTCAACTTGCTTTGGCTCCTGCAGCACTAGCAAATATATTCACGGGCTGGGATCGTTGAGTTCACATCCCAGTCCCCGAGATCGGAAGGTGCAGCTACCCACCCATTACTTGAGTGCTTGGGCCGGCCTGTTGCTGCCTAGTTTGTGTCAGACAATTGATTTGCCTCGCTCTTCAGCTCCATTAATTTTAATGTTCCGGAATCGTCCAGCTGGAGACCCACTGACAGAGCTGATGAGTACTAGATCCAGTTTATCTTTTTTGCCGAACAATGAGCAGGGGCTACTTCAATTCGACAATGCATCCCGGGGAACCAGGCCTTTCTGCACCCAGACCTCCGACGGGACACATATTATTCAGCAAATAGCAATAGCCCCAGCCAAAGTGTATCAGGACTGGCTATGCTGTATTCGGCCCGGAGTATTGGTGTATCGCGTGGGATCTACTCTTATCACTGAGCCTTATTATCCTTCGCGATTTGCCAGAAATTTTGGGTGTGATCAGTCTATCCCGCCACTGCGGAATTTCCATTGTCACTCCGACTCCAACGCGGTCATGATGTTCACATGACGGCAGCAAGTTGGTGGAATTATTTCCGTCGTCCTGAAACAGGTTCAGCATGTGCCCTTCCTGCGCCAGGAATGACGGGACATATGGATATCTTTTATGCCAGATGGTGGTTTGACCGGAGCGGTATTTTCCGACTCTCCCCTGGCAAAATAAGGGAGAGGGAGGACTCTCGGCTTGTGCAGTACAGCTTGTCCCCGGTCTTCATTGACGAGGCATATCTTAACCGGCACTTTTCCAGCATAGCAGCTTCATATAAGAGGCGTTATGATGCCAGTGTGTCACATAATACCAAGGCCGAAAATGACAGGTATTATTATCAGGGGGAAATACCGCTCCTGGCATCCATAGAGCTGTTCTGGACAAAAGCTCCGGTCGCCAGCGATGATTCTTCACCATATTGCTGGTGGAGTCATTTATTATCTGACTGCGGTCACTCTCCTACAGTACCTTTGTCGACAAAGCTACCTCCAGAGAGCATCGGCCATCCCGGATGGACACGATGGGAAAGACATCTTATTAATGTAATTGGCAATATTGGGCCTCTGGAATATATCCCTCGGCTAGAAAATGCCAAGACATTTCAAGATGTTCAGGATATTATGAAGAGAGTGGGGAAGCTTGTAGCACCACCTTCCTTCAGCTGGTACCAAAGCCTTTATCAGAGTCAGCACGTAAGCCACCCCTTTTCCCTTCTTCTTCCTTTTTTTTTCTTTTTTTATATGGTGACCTTGTCTTCCAGCTACTCCGTTTTGAGGATTAACGGGGATAGGGGCAACGGGACTCGTCCGACGCTCCTTCTTCCTCTACCAATAGAAGAGCTGAGAAGGCCAAAGAGGTTGCATATGCCTCTCGAGCGGTATACTCTTTTGAGATTCCCCCGCCTCCCTTTTTTTCTTTTATCACCAGTTCTCATATTGATTTCTTTCATACTTTTCTGCACTAGATGATGAAACTGATGAGGCGGGCGCCGGCTCACCCCTTCCAGATGAGTGTGGTTCTCCGCCCGAAAGTCCCTCTATTTTTCATAGAGAGGGAAACGGGAGCACCTGCAGGCTATGGCAATCCTTTGCCCGGAGAGGGGACTGATGGTGCTCCCTCTCATTTTGCATTTTCTGGGGTGGTAGAAGCCGATGTTGACTGCCCAGGATTCACATATGCTGAACTGGGAGCTTCAGAAGGAGAGTATTCTTCTGCCCCCGTTGAGGTCTATATCCCGAGACCTGTGGAGGAGCCTCCTGTAGGGACGTTCTTTTGGTGAGCCGATTTTCTCAAGCTCGTATATAGTTTTTCGTGACATATTTCTTTTTATGACGAATCCTCCTCCTTGCTGTATTTGCTTTTAAAAGGGACAGAATTCTGTGATCAATTGTTTGGCTGGGGAACGACAGATTCATATTCTGTCTCAGGGGCGAACTTCTCCATCCCGAGTTGGGGAATTTCAATGAGCCCGTTTTTGGACTTGCCAGCTCAATGCCTTTCAAGTGGGCGATACCACAAGTGGAGGCGGAGGTTTTCACCAGGCAGATGCTGCCTATGTTCTCCAACCTTCCCATATGATGGGGAACAATTTTATGCAACTTCGCCATATTTTCCAAGCTCCTTTCAAGATCCGCATCCTGGACCATCAAATCTCGCTCAACCTTCACAATCTGAGGCTGAGGAGGAAGGCAAAATTCCCGCCCCAGGTGAGAAGAGCCGAGCTTTATGCCTTGCATTTTTAACTTGGTGTTTTATCAGCTTTGTCTTGCTAATAGCCTTTTTCTTTGTTGCTGATTTCTTTTCTGGGCAGATACTGTGCCAAATCTTGACGAGGAGAACTCTTCGCCCTTGGAGGTTGGTGCTCCCCCGAGCATGGTATAAGATGGCCTGAAGGGACGCAACCAGCCCCGCATTTTGCTGATGATGGCTGCTGGGAATTCCTTGTTGGCCGAATAACGGCATTGGCAGATTCCACAGACCCGGCGCCCATTAAAGTTATTCGAGAGGCGCTGGAGCAACATAAGGGATCCGCCTTCAGCATGGGAGTCCAGCAGGAGCATTGGATGAATTTCATCACCGATGTTTGGAACAGGGTGTACACCCGTCAGGTTGAAACGACCTGGGCCCAGCGATTTGAAGCTCTGGAGAGCGATATTGAAGCCGATGATCCCCAGGTGCTGAAGTGCGCAAGCGTCAGAAGACGCGAGAGCTGCGGATGGCTGGCTGGAACGCGAGCTTGGCGAGGCAAATCTTGTCAGGCCCGAGATGCCAGAGATGAAGCTGAGGGTCCGAAGAGGAAGGCCTCCGTACTAGAGATAGGAACGGCTTTGCCGAACCGGATCTTCCAAAGCTAGGAAGGCAGAGCGGCTGCAAAAGAAGGCACCTTTGCTTTGTTTCTCAAAATAGCCTTTGTGTATAGGCTCGTTGTCTGATTTTGTTTGTTGTTTTTTTTTTGTAAATAGTGTGGACTCAAGGAAGGCAGGATCGGATCGGGATCGACCTGGTCGATCCGATCCTGGATCGGATCGGATCGAAGGATCCGCTGGATCCCAGGGAAGTCTGGCCGATCCTGGATCGGCCAGACTATAAAATGTTTTTTTTTTTTGGAAAAAATGCAGGAAAATTTAGAAAAATCAGGAAAATTCAGAAAAAATCAGGAAAAAAAGAAAAAATCTGAATGTTGAAAGAACTAAGATTTGCATCAAAAATCAATATACATGCATTCATAGTACATAAAACATGAAATTTAAGACATTGTACATGTAATTTACATTTGATAGAAGACTAATAATCTTTCCATCCACTTCCAGACATAGATGAGCCACCATCATTTGGGTTTTGGTAGCTATAACCAAAGAGGGAATTTGCTAAATCATGCATACCCATTTGAATCCCTCTTGGTGTAAATTGTTGACTTGAGCTTTCTCCAGATTGTGATGGAGCTGGACACCATATACCAAGCGGTTTGTATGTACTTGTTGCTTCACTAGGGCACTAGGCTCTTGTTCTTGTGAAGGCCAAGGTCCCCATCCTCCTTGTACTCCATAAGGTGAGCTACTAATATCTGAGTACGGTAAAATGGGAGGCTGAAATGCAGGTATATGAGTAGACCCTGAACTATAGTTTGGCTCCCAAGGTGGCCACTCATAGGCTGCATGATGTTGTTGTCCTTCATATCCCCCTTGTCCATGCCCTTGTCCTTCTCCTCCGCCTCCCTGATGTTCTGTTTCTGGTACATAACTTTCAGTAAGCCCTACACCTGTGGCCCCAGTATATCCTGCTCCTGCATATCCCTGGCCAACTCCTGTGGCCCCAGTGGCAGCCCCATCATCATCATCATCATCATTTGGATCTTGTGTGGTGTCATCACTACGAATTGGTTGCTGCACTTTCCTCTTTTTTTGCCTGGCATATGTTATTTTTTCTAACTCTAAGGCTTTTGAACTCTTCTCTTTGTGTGTTGCAGCTCTTCTTAATGCAGGCTGAGTGGGAGGCACTCTAGATGTCTCTGGCAAGATAGCTGAGTGTCGTGGCAGAGAGAAGAGAGGACCGAGGGTGAGAGGTTGGTCCTCACTTACCCTAAGCTCTGGATCTCGAGCCTCTACTCCATCCAATTCTCCTTCCGCCCATGAGCAATCGCGAGGGTCAAATTCTGGAACATCCCTTTCCTGTCTTGTTTCCACCCATGCATTTAGTGGGTGTTCCTCATCAAATAACTCATCAACATCAATTTGAGATGATAATGCTTCCCTCTCTGCAAAACGTTGCTCCCAATGACTACCTGCAAAAGTCATTAGCCTTGCCTCGCTCTTCTTTTGTCTATCTTTAATGCATTTCAGCTTCAACCTCATATTGTAGTGGCAATAGACCAACTTCTCTAGCCTAGTTGCACTCAACCTGTTCCTCACTTTTGTGTGAATAAGTGAGAAAGTGCTCCAATTTCTCTCACACTGGCTAGATGAAGTGGTCTGACTGAGTACTCTAATAGCAATCCTTGCAAGTGGACTTCTTTGACCAGTCTTGTAGTCTAACATAACCCACCACTCACCTACAAAAAAAAAACATACAATGAATTAGCACATAATACAAGTGATTTGTCATTTTGTTATGAAGTAAGCATGAGCTTAAGTCTGAAGGTTCTTACCCGGACCCATTCTGGTCACTGCTTCTTTAACATCATAATCTCTGTAGATGTCCAACTTCAGTTTAAATCTGTCCATCTACAGTATAATACAGTTGCTAAGTGTAACTTGTAAAGTATATAGAATACATGAAAATGGAATGAAGTTTTTAACTTGTCGTACCTCTATCATAGCTTCTATTCTTTCGTCCATGCTCCTAGATAATCTCCCGATGACATTGATTGTCCCCTGGAGCACCTCACCATCATTGTGAGGGGAATCACTATATTGATGCCTAGGGTTAAAGAAATACCTATATGTACAAAAAATGTCTAGTAAGTTAGAAATTCAATATGCATAATAAGAAATATGCACAATAAGATATAATACATTTACCTGCTGCATGTAAATCATGGTGGAGTGTGGACTCCCATCTTGCATCAATAATCCTCCACCATTTTTGATATGCTGCGGATGCTTCTCTCTCAACCTTTCCTTGGCTTTATCCATAGCCTCATATAAGTAACCCATGTCATTCTTGTCCTCTCCATCAACCATCCTCAGCACTGTACAAGAGGCTCTATTAGCTTCAAATAATAGTGGATTCTCTCCCAAAAACGATGGTCACTGACCAAGCAAGAAATCTCATGTGCCACATCTCTGGATTCCTCTCTCAATGTAGCCACATGTGCCAAGTACTCGGAACTGTGTATGAGAGTGCCCAACTCATGTCTAAACTGATGCAGACTCTCCAATGCAATAAATTGTGAGGCAAATCTTGTTGGGCCAGGACGAATTATGTCATGTCCATCTGTGCACTCTCTCATCATATGTAAGATTCTATTGTGTCCATAAATAAAAGTAGTAATCATTTGCGACTTGGACACCAAGTCATGCACATGTTTGTCTTTGCCAATATCCTCCATCATCAAGTCTAAGGAGTGGGCTGCACAAGGGACCCAATAAAGATGATGTCGTTTTGCCATCAATTTTCTTCCAGCTGCCTTGTAACTTGGTTCATTATCAGTGACAACTTGGACTACATGTTCCTCGCCAATTTCATCAATCATCTCATCCATGAGCCTAAACAAGTAATCTACATTTTTATTTGCCCACTTGCATCTACAGATTTCATGAACACTGTACCCTCACTGCAATATACAAGAAAGTTAATCATGGACCTTCTTGTTGTTCCCGTCCATCCATCACACATAAGAGTACAACCTCTTGCCATCCATATCTTTGAATGACGCCACCCAATCCTTTATCTCAGTCAATTCCTCTTCAAGATATTTGCCATAAATCTCCTTTGGTGTAGGAGCTTTCAAACCTGGGCCTGCCTCACCAACTGAATCTATCATCGTTTGGAAATAAGGACTAGATGCTGTATGGGCTGGGACCCCTGCATGCAAAAACCATTTTACAATGTTTTTAACTGCATGTTTAGCGGAAGCAGCTGTGGCCTTTACCCCTTTCATTGCATGCTTTATGCCAGGCTGTTTTGATGAAGATTTCCTTCCCAAAATGTGTCAACCCCACTAGTTGGTCCCGTTCCCCTCATTGAACCACCTCTCCTGATAGGTGGTGCGGTGGCCGTGTGACACTAGCCCCTGATGATGATCCTTCTCTTGTACTATGGAACCTCCGCATGTCACTTTCCAACATGGCAGCACGCCGACTCTGCCGTAGTCCTTCTCGCCATTCTCTCTCATTAGGTGAGAGATCCTCATAATCTGTATCATCTGAGTCCTCAACATCAACAGTTCTTGTAGCTGCCTTACTTTTTCCCTTCCCAGAAATCTCTTCATGCAGTTCTTGTTGATGTTGAATACGTATGCCTCTTTGTTGTTGTCTTCCAGCCATGTAGTCTTTCATCTCATTCACTAACTCCCGTGGACAATGCTTGCATTTTACTACATTTGTTCCAATGCCTGCAATGTGTTGTTTTAGGCGGTATACACCTCCATTCATTTCCTTACCACAGTGGTTACACCGCACTCTCTTAGAGGCAGCATCAATAAGGACACCGTGTTTCCATCCAATGTCTACTTGTGGTTGCTCTTCCTCGTGTCCCTCATCAGCCATACTTGCTAATCCTATAACAAATTAAGAATACAAACACATTCATGTGTAAGTATACAATTATAAACATAATTACATCTAATATTAACCCTAATTAGGGTGAAATTTAGAGATTTTCTCTAATTTCCCGAAATGAAATAGTTCCATTATCATAGAAAGGCATGATTAAGTCAATTAAGTGATTGGAACACTTAATTGATCTCTAATTGTGCTAATACAACATAAGCCCCAAATATCAAACCCTAATTAGCCAATTAGGGTGAAATTTGGAGCTTTTGTCTAATTGACAAAATGTAAGGGAAGAATAAGAAGATATAAGAAGATTAAACATGTGTACATGTGTTTTCATTTTTTTCAGAATTTATAACTGAATTTCGAAATTAAAAAATGAAATATACCTTAAGAAGAACAACTTCTTCCTTGCTTGAGTAAGATCTCTTGAGATCTACTCAAGAAGATCTCCCTTGGATGTGCTCCTTCTAACCTCTTTCAAACTTGAAAGAGAAGATAGGGTTTAGAAGAAAAAGTAGAAGAGGAAGGAGAAGAGGAAGAAGAAGAAGAAGAAGAAGAGGAGGAGGAGGAGGCCGGCTGGGGAGGCGGTGGGGCGGCGGCGGTGGAGGAGGCAGCCCGAGCTGGGGGGGGAGGGGGAGCACCTCCTTCCTTCCTAGGACACCAAAACCTGCATCTTTTGGTGTCCTCGGGTGGGAAGGGGCCGAAATAAGGGGGATCGACGCGGATCGATCGGGATCGACCCTTATCGGGTCGGATCGACGCAGGATCGATCGATTCGACCCGATAAGGGTCGATCCGGCGCCTTAAGTTCAAATTTGAACTGAACCCGGCGGATCGACTGAATCGAGCCGGGATCGATCGATCCCGGTTCGACTCGAGCGATCCAACTCAGATCCTACTGAGTTGGGTCGATCCAGCCGGAAATGTGGGGTTTTGGGGTTCTTCAAGGGGGAATCGACCCTTGGGGGGTCGATCCGATCCGGGATCGAGCGATTCTGGCTCGATCCCGAGGCGATTCTTCCTTCCAGTGTGACTATCTGTCACCCCTTATGAATATGTAACAGATGACTTATGACTTATGAATATAAATATGAAGGACAAGGAAATTCCTTCTTTCATTTTCTATCTCTTTTTTTTTCTTTTTTTTTCAATTACCAACCTTAGCGCCCTTTCGGGTTTTCACCAAGACTGGCCCCCTTTAGCTTTTTCCAACGCGCCCTTTGGGTTTTCGCGTTGAGGGGTTATCCATTTTTGCCCGAAGCGCCCTTTCGGGTTTTCACCTCAGCTGGATTTTTTGATCTTTTTACCCTCAAGCTACAGTGAGCCTATACTTGAGTCCATCGGGGTATCTCTATTTTGTAACCCCCTTTTTGTTTCTTTCTTTTTTCTTCACCAAGGCCGTCGAGGACTCGGCTGACTTGGATGGCTGATGGCCAAGGTTTGGTTATGGAGTGAGTGATGGTTTCAAATGTGGTTTGAGATTTGAATATGGCCAATGATTGGAAATTCAGATTTGGAATTTGGTTTTGGAATTTGGATTGGATGTGGATTTGGGTTTGAATATGAGTATGTTGGGTGACTTGGGTCATTTTATGGTATTTTGGATTTGGGTTTGGATATGGATATGTTGGGTGACTTGGGTCACCTTTGTGGTATTTTGGATTTGGGTTTGGATATGGATATGTTGGGTGACTTGGGTCCCTTTGTGGTATTTTGGATTTGGTTTGGATATGTATTGGGTGACTTGGGTCACCTTTGTGGTATTTTGGATTGGGTTTGGATATGGATATGTTGGGTGACTTGGGTCACCTTTGTGGTATTTTGGATTTGGGTTTGGATATAGATATGTTGGGTGACTTGGGTCACCTTTGTGGTATTTTGGATTTGGGTTTGGATATGGATATGTTGGGTGACTTGGGTCCCTTTGTGGTATTTTGGATTTGGGTTGGATATGAGTATGAGATTTGGGTATGATTTAGCCCTGGACTTGGTTTTAAATGGGCTCTGGAATGGTGTTTTTGTTTGACTTTGGGATTTGAATTTCACCCCTCCTTGATGGCTTGGTGCCAGGCTAAAGGGGTTTGCAACTGGATTTGAATGGCTGGAGAGAAAAAAAGCATTCCTGCCTGCCTTGTTTCATAGCACAATATTTGTATATTGGGCTTGTTATCTTGATTTCTTTCTATGTGGTATCTGTCACCCTCTACAATTTGTAATTGGGCGACTTGTATGAATGAGGACTGAGAATCCTCTTTTTCATCATTTCATTTTTTTTGTCACCTTACGCCTTAGCGCCCTTTCGGGTTTTCACCAAGACTGGCCCCCTTTAGCTTTTTCCAACGCGCCCTTTCGGGTTTTCACGTTGAGGGGTTATCCATTTTTACCTGAAGCGCCCTCTCGGGTTTTCGCCTCAGCTGGATTTTTGATCTTTTTACTTTTACCCTTAAGCACACAAGGATCGTATACTTAAGTCCATCGGGGTATCTCTATTTTTACCCCCTTTTCTCTTTTTTTTTTTTGAAGATTTGACTGGCTCAGATAATCAAAAGGGTGAGGTCTGGTTCTGAAACGGGTGCTGAACTGGGATGGGGTAGGTGGCGAGGTGGTGATGGAATGGGTGTGATGGCTTCTGAGCGTGAAGATTTTTTTCTTTACTTTGGGTATTGTTATGGGCTTTGGTATGGAGTTTGACTTGGATTTGGGGCTTGGTTATTTTAGTTTTGGGTTTGGTTTTGGATTGACATAGCCTACCTTTTTGGTTTGCCGGCTATGGTTTTGGTTACTTGGATTTGGCATAGCCTACCTTTGTGGTTTGTTGGCCATGATTTTGGTATCGGGATTGACATAGCCTACCTTTGTGGTTTACTGGCTATGGCTTTTGATTTGGTTTGGGTTTGATATAGCCTACCTTTGTGGTTTGTTGGCAAGGTTGTGGGTATTTTGGATTGACATAGCCTACCTTTTTGGTTTGCTGGCTATGGTTTTGGTATTTTGGATTTGATATAGCCTACCTTTTTGGTTTGCTGGCTATGGTTTGGTATGGTTTTGACATAGCCTACCTTTTTGGTTTGCTGGCTATGGTTTTGGTATGGTTTTGACATAGCCTACCTTTTTTGTTTGCTGGCTATGGTTTTGGTATGGTTTTGACATAGCCTACCTTTTTGGTTTGCTGGCTATGGTTTTGGTATGGTTTTGACATAGCCTACCTTTTTGGTTTGCTGGCTATGGTTTGGTATGGTTTTGACATAGCCTACCTTTTTGGTTTGCTGGCTATGGTTTTGGTATTTTGGATTTGAATAGCCTACCTTTTTGGTTTGCTGGCTATGGTTTTGGTATGGTTTTGACATAGCCTACCTTTTTGTTTGCTGGCTATGGTTGGGTATGGTTTTGACATAGCCTACCTTTTTGGTTTGCTGGCTATGATTTTGGTATGGTTTTTGATCTGGCATAGCCTACCTTTTGGTTTGCTGGCTATGGTTTTGGTATGGTTTTGACATAGCCTACCTTTTGGTTTGCTGGCTATGGATTTGGTATGGTTTTGACATAGCCTACCTTTTGGTTTGTTGGCTATGGTTTTGGTATTTTGGATTTGACATTGTTTAGCATTGTAGCTTGGAACCTCATTTGGCGGGATAAGCAAAATAAGCCTCCATCTTTCATTGAATTTTCCTTTTTCTCTTTTTCCTTTTTTTTTGTTTATACATGGAATGCCCTTGGCTTCATGCTCGGTAAGGACTGAAAGATTTGGGATATATGACGGGCAGGTGGAAATTTGATTCCTTTGCCCCCATCTATGGCAAACTTCCATCATCATTTTTTTATTTCTTTTGGCTTCGAGCCCTTTTTGGGTGATCGTTTTTGTTTTGGTGGCTGGCCAGGAAATTCATGTTCTGGCGCATGATACAATTTCAGGTGTTTCCCATTAAGCGGGGGAAAGGGCACATTACCTTTATGGTCAACTAGCCGGTATGCGCCTCCTTCATATGCCAGAGTGACGATATATGGACCGAGCCAGTGGGTTGAAGTTTGCCACATGACTTTCCGGCCATTGCTTCTCTGCATTTGACCATGACAAGATCCCCTTGCTTAAAAGCTCTGGGTCTTGCTAATTTGTCGAATGCTCGAACCATTCTAGCCTGATATATTGGAGAGACTTGTATGCTTCAAGGCGCCTTCCTTCTAGATTGGAGAGCTCCTCAAGTCTCCTTTCTATTTGATCTTGATCTTGATTTTGTAGTTCACCTTGGATTGCCACCCGATAGGATGCCATTTCAATTTCTATAGGGATCATGGCCTCAGCTCCATATACCAAGGAGAAAGGGCGAACATCCGGTAGGGGTTTTATACACAGTTCGATAAGCCCACAAGCTTCATGAACCTTTTCTCCCCATTCCCGCTTTCTGTTGCCGACTATCTTGGCGAGCAATTTACAGAGGGTTTTATTGAAGGCTTCTGCCAACCCATTTGCCTGTGGATTATATACTGACGATGTCCTCCAATCAATATGGAATTTCGCCGCCAAGGCATATATTGTTTTATTTCTGAATTGTGACCCATTATCAGATATGATCCTGTGAGGAGTCCCAAATCTGTATATTATGTTTTGCTTGACAAATTTGGCGACTGATTCTCCGTTACCTCCCTTAATGGGATAGCTTCAGCCCACCGAGAGAATAATCTGTGGCAGCCAGTATGAACTTGTGGCCTTGAGATGAAGGTGGGAATGGCCCCACAATATCCATACCCCATTCGGCAAACGGCCATGTTGGCGCAGTGGGATGTAATACATTTGGTGATTTCCTTGGTATAGGGCCAAATGCTTGACACTGATGACATGTACGGGCATATTGGATGCAATCCGCGTACATGGTAGGCCAGTAGAAGCCTTTTAACTTGATATTGATTTTCATCTTTTCTTCTCCTGCTTGGTGTGCACCACACAGCCCGGAGTGAACTTCTTTCATGATGATTTTGGCTTCTTTGGGGGATAAGCATCTGAGGAGGACTGGCCCTTTCTTTTCATGGACCAGCTTATATAGTTGATCTGCTATTATTTGATATGATGTAGCCCTGCGTAAGAGCTGAATTCTTTGTGCTCGATCAGAAGGCAGCCAACCTCCCTTGATTTAATAATCGGCTCGCGCCAATCTTCAGATTCATTTGTTGTATCTTGCTCTATAGTATGTGCTTCTTCAATCGTAACATTAGACTCAGCGTCGAGAATACTCGGCATGAGCCTTCTGTGGCGGACACTTATGTCCAATTCCCCTTCAGGAGGCAATTTTATAGCAGAGGCCAATTTGGCTAAAGCATCAGCCTGAGAATTTTCACTTCTCGGCACATGAGATATGTCGAAGAAGTTGAATTTTTCTTTGAGCTTCATGACAGTGGTATAGTATGGGAGCAATTGTGGTTTACGGACTTCATACTGGCCCAATATTGTCGGATGACCAGCTGTGAGTCACCATAAACTTGTATGCCTTTGATTCCCATTTCGAGAGCCACCGGAGCCCAATAATCAGAGCTTCATATTCGGCTTCATTATTTGTGAGTGGCTTCATAAGAGCACAGGAGTTGTATAAGATCCCTCCACATGGAGTGACTAGGACGATCCCTGCTCCAGTAGAGACGGTGGTAGAACCATCAGTATAATGGAGAGTTCGGAAGCTCCATCAAAATATAATTCCCAAGAGGGTAGCTCAATTGTGGCAACCTCTTCGAGAACTAAATTTTCACTTGCAGGAGAAAGAGTTTCTTCTTCTTCTGGGAGGTTTATAGATAAAGGGGAATCTTCTGGCACTGGATGTGCGGCTAAGAATTCGGCCAAGCCTTGCCCTTTGTGGATGTATGTGATATCAAATTCCATAAGGAGCAGAGCCCATTTCGCGAGTCTTCCTGACAATATGGGTTGCCTTAGCAGATATTTGATTGGATCATACTTGGAGATGAGTTTAATTTCATGAGCCAGCAGATAATGCCTCAATTTCTTTACAGCAAATACCAGTGCTAGGCATACTTTTTCCATTGGAGCATACCGGAGTTCCGGACCAATAGCTTTCTGCTAAGATAATATAAGCTTGCTCTTTATCATCTTCATTTGTTTGTGCCAATAGAGCTCCCAGAGAAGCATCCATAGCTGCAATATAGAGTATAAGAGGCTTTCCAATAACTGGCGCCCCTAGGACTGGAGGAGTGAGAAGATACTCTTTGATTTGTTCAAGAGCGTCCTGACATTCTTGGTCCCAGATGAAGGGAGCATCCTTCTTCATTAGTTTGCCGAACGGCATGCATCTTCCTGAGAGATTGGATATGAATCGCCTGATATAGGCTAATCTCCCTTGGAGTGACCTTAGCTCTGTCAAATTTTGAGGAGAAGGCAGTTGCTGGATCGCCTTTTTTATCGGGGTCTATTTCTATTCCCCGTATTTGACGATGAAGCCCAGGAACTTGCCACTTGAAACCCCGAATGCACATTTCATAGGGTTCATCTTCAATTTGAATTGACGAAGCCTTTCAAAAACACGGCGAAGATCATATAGATGATCCTCCCGTTTTTGGTTTTGACGACTAAGTCATCCACATAGCATTCAACCACATCATGGATCATTTCATTGAATATCTTAGTCATGGCTCTTTGGTATGTAGCCCCTGCATTTTTCAAACCAAAGGGCATCCTTTTGTAGTTGAAGATACCTTTGGGTGATCTGAATGCAGTATGATCTTTATCTTTGATTGCCATCCGGACTTGATTGTATCCGGAAGACCCGTCCATGAAAGACAAGGCTTCATAGCCGGTGGTCATATCCACCATTGTTTCAGTGATTGGAACTGGGAAATCATCCTTGGGACATGCTTTATTCAAGTCCCTGTAGTCAATGCATATTCGGATTTGACCATTCTTTTTCTTCACAGGAACAATATTGGCGAGCCATATTGGATATATGCATGGCTCGATGAAGTCCACTTCAGAAAGCTTGTCGACTTCAGTATTTACTTTCAATTCTAGTTCATGCCGCATACGCCTTTGAGCTTGTTTGACAGGCTTGGCCGTGTGCAGTATGGATAATTCATGCTCAGCAACTGATGGCTCTAGTCCTGGCATTTCTTTATAATTCCAAGCGAAACAGTCTTGGAATTCCAGCAGAAGAATTGATAAGATTGCCTCTCTTGTTCATCAAGAAGGGCGCTGATAAAGATTGGTCGGGGATCTTGTTGATCCCGAGATTGAGTTCAATTAATTCATCAATAGTGGCCTGTCCACCATCTTCAATTTCTTGGGGAGCTGGTGGCAGATCTATGAAATCTTCTCGTCATCAGAGTTGGTGACGTAGACTTCATAGAGATTTATATCTTCAGAGTTTGTGGATGAAGATTGCTTGCAGAATTCTTCTGGTAGCTCTTCATTTGATATTCATTTGATAGAGTTGAAGTAATATTTTGAGAGTTGGAGTTGGAGGACTCCTGATTATTCTCCGTGCTGCAGACCTCTGGTGATGATCCGACAACATTGACTGTATAGGAGGATTTGGTATCATAACCTAATCCTCTGGTATCTCTCCCAGAGAATGGAGGTTGCCCCCGGACTTGAGAAGGTTCCCATAGTTGCTTGAAGAAATTTCTCCGGGAACATCTTGTACCTGAGGAATTTTCTGCTTTCTGCACATCTCCTTAATTTTTCTGGCATATCGGCATTTCTTGTATTGATTCCAGTTGGTTTTGGAGCTGTCTTCCCACCAAAATCATCCTCTGTATAAGTTTGAAGGATCATTCCCCTTTGTAGAAGAGGATTGGCTTTGCTGCCTTTCTTGCATTCTTTCTTTTCTTTGATGAGTGACGAAAAGTTTTTAATCGCCGGACACTTTGTTCTTGCTTTAGAGCAGATCTGCATGCAGTTGGATGGCAGAGGAATGCTCCCATTGATAACTTGACTTGCATGATCAGCTTCATAACTGATGTTCCGCCGTTCTGGGCGGGTTGCTTTACTTTGAGAAGTATTTGCAGGTAATTTGGCAAGGCTTTTGTTTATCACAAAAAGCTCGCCAGTTTCATTGTCTTCATTTGGGAGTGAATTTGCTTACCCTTCCCTTTAGGGAGGGAGGAGGGTTGAAGATTTGGTCCTCCAAGATATAAAGGGGCATCAGTCAGGTTGCATTCATCTTCCCGAAACGGGGCTTGATCAGCAAAGACCGTATGTTGCTTCCCTCTTTTGCATATTTAATGCATTGATGGAGAGTTGATGGAATGACCCAGTTTTCATGCAGCCAGGTCTTCCAAGCAAGACTCTATATGATGTATTGGCATCAATAATGAAGAAGGTCACCCTGGTGACAAAATCCCCCAGAGTCAAGTTGACGGTGACCTTTCCGATGGCTTTTTCCGAATTCTGATTGAATCCTGTGATCTTCACATCCTTGACCCTTTGCATATAGGGCATAAGATATAGAGATTGAAAGGTCTTGCAGGGCATAGATTGATGGATGCCCCTGGATCAACCAGGATCCGATTAATTGCATGTTGTTGATCTTCCCTTCATATATAAGGGACGATTATGATATGGGGAAGATAATAGCAAATCTTCATCAGTGAAGGTGACATTTGCTGCCAGTGCTTCATATGCTTGTGCTTGAAAATTTGCCATATGGGCTTCATAAGTTTCTGGCTCTTGGAGTATTTTGACGAGAGTTTCTCTCAAGTCTTTGCTCCAGGCAATTGCTTCCCAGACAGTAATGTTGACGGGAAGTGACTGTAATTGCTGAAGAATTTTGTGTCAGCTTCGGAGCGTATCTGGTCCAAGTGGGAGGATTCCCTTGATGAGGACCCAGAAGGCTCTTTTGATTTGACGGGCTTCTTTGAGAGATAGGAGCCAATAGCTTCTCATTAGGAAGAGGAGGAAGATTGTCTGGCTCATTGATGAAGCATATGGACTTAAGTTTTATCTTCAGACTGGGAAGCCTTGTCGGGTAGTCCCCCTTCTTCATCTGAAGGATCAAATATATAAGAGTCCGCCCGGATTTGAGGTTCGGGCAGAGGCTTTGCTTCTTCGCCATGAAAGAGTATGATCTTATCTGGCTGCTTGGTAGTGGAAGATGCCGCCTTTGATGCCTACCACGACTCTTCTTAGTATGACGATTTGAATTGCCTGGAGGTCGACGCTGGTATACAAGCGTCGTTGGTTTATCTCCCGCTTGCGCAGTAGTATTGCTTGTGGGAGTTTGTAGTCCTTTGGAGGAGGAATGAACACCATATAGCAATGGAAAGAGCTGAACATAGAGTCCAACTGTTCCATGGTGATTTCTTCATCTCCATTGAAGAGACTCAGATTCGGCGAAGGAGGGAGGTCACCTTCTTGGAGTGCTTCATGTTGAACTTGCAATAACCAGTTCCGGAGCCGCCTCTTTCGCTCGATTTCTTCCCAAGGGATATATTGGTCGAGCGTTGGTTTATTAGAGGGCTCGGAGACTTCATATTCTTCCAGCTCATTAATCAACAGCTGGAGCCTTTGGACAGCCGTCAGCTGCTGAGGAGCTTCTGCTGCCATAGCATCCTCCATTTGTTTTTTCATTTTTCTTTTTTCATTTCTTTTCTATTTTTCTCTCTATTCTTCATTTGTAGAGCTTCTAGTGAATTCATCACTTCTTGCTCTGAGATGGCTCAGGAATGTTTCTTTTGTTAGGCGACCCTTGGCGATAGATTTGCCGGGTCTCCTAGAATTTCTTGACTTTCGAGGGCCAACAGTGACCCATTCAGCTTCCGAGGGTTGTGCCTGAAAAGTTGAGTTGATTGCTTCTTCAACAATTTCAGGAGGGAGTTGGTGGTAATCATCTACGAACTCCTCAGCTTGCTGCGAGATTGGTTTCGCGGCAGCATTTTCTGATATTCCGTTTCTATATTGAAACAGGCCAACTCTGAATTGCTCAACATCAGCCTTGCTTCTATGTCGTCCATAGCCCAACTGGCGATGATAATATTCACATAGATCTTGATATTGTGCTTGGAACTGTGGACTTGGATCATATATTTGTGGTGAGGGGGTCAGGAATTCCCTCCTGATCAATTATTCCCTCGCGGATCTTTGTTTCGATCCAATCATGGAGATCTGGGCAATCTTTGGTAGAGTGCATGACTCTGGCATGATATTCACAGTAGAGATGTGACTCCCTTTCCTTTCGGAAGTATAAGGCTCAGGATCAAGTACTTTTATCAACCCTCTGATCTTAAGCTGATTGAATATGGCTTGAGTATCTTTTAGATCAAATGAGCGTTGATGTAGAGGATGCCAATCATCATACCATCGGCTGGATAGATATGGATGCGGCATAGGCGGTTGCCTCCGGTTCAAGAACCCCAGAGGATGATGCATTGATGACATTGACCGAATAAGGTCCAGGATTGTATGGCTCATTTGATGGTGGCTGAATATGAGGTTGTGGGGGATTGACCAGAGAAATTACCCATATTGATGAGTCCTTGCTAGATCAGCTCTTCCACTTCATGCTTAAAATTTGGACAATCTTCAATGACGTGTCCCAGCAGTTGATGATATGGGCAATAGTTGGGTCTCAACTTCCGGGAAGATAGTCCATATATCCTGATCGCAGACATAGCCGGAAGAGGGCAGTGTATGCTGGCGACGGAAGGAATATACCTTGCCGGCTCGACAGGATTTTGAGGATTTTCAAGGAACCACCCGATCGGGTCTTGAAATGGCGGCATAGGGGGCAGCTCGGATATGCAGGTGGATAAATATAAGCAGGTTGGAAGGCGTGGGATTCTGAATAGGCACATCCTGACGCCTCCATGCTTTGCATGATTTGGCGCAGCTCTTGTTGGTTTTGTTGTAATTGTTCGAGCTGCCTTTGTACCTTTGTATTGTTTTCCTTGTACCCCGATGCCTAGATCTGGCGGGGAGTGAGCTCCAGAAGTATCTTGAGGTGGGTTGATGAGGACCCAACCTCAGGATTCCTTGAGCTTGTGGCGGGTTCCGCCGTATGTATAACATTGACAGATTGTTCTGGCCAATCCGAAGTATGAGGCTGTGGAGGATCAACCAGACCATTTTGCATAGATATATGGCCTTCTTGGATTACCTTTTGAGCTTCGTTCTTGAAGACAAAGCAATCTTCAATTGAATGCCCCACCATACGGTGATACGGGCAATAATTGGGTTGATTGATCTTGCCTATATCTGCCGGCTTCTTTGGTGTTGGCAGTGATATTAATTGATTATCAAGGCAGAGATCGAAGAGTTTTCTGGTATGCTCTTTTCTGAAAGAATAAGGAGCCTTCATACGCTCGGCCAATGTTGGCGGAGGTATCTTGGTTCCGGTTTCTTTCTTGAGGTAGTGGGGATTGCTGCCCCCTTCGTTTCATCACTAGCAAGAAGTCGATAGTATTGACTTCTTTTGCAGGCATATTGCGCTCCTTAGGGAGTTTACCCTTTTGAGCTGTATGAGTTGATTGCTCGGCTAAGAAGCCTTCGATTTCTGCCACAGCAATATTCAACTGGTCAAAGCTTCTAATATTTGCAGCCAAGAGTCTCTCTTTAATTGTTATAATGAGGCCTCTGCGGCAAATAATTACTGCATCTTGCTGGATGGGAGGATTGTCGCATTGCATGCTAAACTCCCTCCACCTTTGGATGAAGTCTATTGCTGACTCCCCTTTCTTTTGTTTGAGGGAGCATAATTCAGCAAGAGAGACCTTCCTTTCTGCTGTTTGGAAGCGATCATAGAATTTTGATTGCATATCAGCCCAGTCGAGAACTGAGCCAACCTTGAGCTTTGCATACCATTGAATGCGACTCCTGTTAAAGATGTTGCAAATATCTGAGGAGATATGATTCCTCAGATGCAAGATCGCCCATGGCAATTATATAATGTGTCACATGCTCCCTTGGTGTCCCATGCCCGTCATATTTAGGCAACTTTGGGACATGATTCTGGCAGCTTCTTGAGTTGATGATGTATAGGGAACGGGACAGAATATAAACCCGTAGCCTGAATACCCTCGCCCTGTTGGGCGAACATATCTTCAACCATCTTCTTTATTTCATGCCTTTGAATTTGCAAGGCTTCTGTTTGAGGAGGCATGATATTAGATGGGTCATTGATATCCGGACCCGTAGCTTGAGGGAGAAGACCAGTGAAGAAATTGCTGGATTATGTAATGAGATAAATCCATCCGGATGCTGGTTTTGTGGTTGATGTTGAGCAGCAACCGGTTCTATGGATGGTCGATGGCTTGAAGTTGCCAATCGTCTCATCTCATTGACAAGTGAGGTCATTTCAGACCGCCACTGTTGCATGACTTCATATTTGTCGTCATCCGCCATTGCGTGGAAATTTTCTTTTGTCAGCAAGTTGATGACGGGATGACTACCAGAGGTAAAGGGTCCACCTTCTTCAAGTTGAATATTTGTTTCTTCAAGGAAGGAATTTGAGTACCCTCATGTTAGGTATCAGTTGGAAGAGAAGCTTGATTAGAGGGGCCAATTTGCCCACCAGGTTGGTGAGTTCTTCTGACGAACTGCCTGATATTAGGATGGACATCTTCTGTGGGAATATTGGGGGTGGCTTCCGCGATTTGCTCCGCGAGTTCGCCAACTTCCCTTCCAGTAGTATAACATGAGAAGATTATAAGCTTGGGTGTTCCCCGAGCTGCCCAAGTAACACGTCGCCTTTTTGCCGGACGAGTACTGGTGCTAGGAATTGCTCTTGGCTTACAGGATTCTGGGATCCACGATATACGGTCGAAGACCGATACGCGAGCCCTGGATTGTTGAATTGGAATTTCTTCGACCAACCGGGTATTCTCCGGGCCTTGAGGATTGTAGTTTGGCTTTCTGTATATGCCTTTTCTTTTCCATCCTCTGGGATGTTCAGATCCAGCATATTGAAAAGAGGCATCTTCGGTGTTGCTTTTTCTGAATCACCTTTGATGCATTTGCTTGATCTTTCTTAAAGTTCTGGACTCTCTTCTTGGGAACCCAGATTTGTTTCAACTTGGTAAAATGCCGCGTCTTTTGCTTGACATCGGCTTTCACCATGGAATCTTCATGTTTTCCTCGAAACCACCGTAGAGCTGAGAAGCGGTTCGAGGTTGGGATATTTGAAATATACCTATCACGAGGAGTGGTAGGTGGAGTACCATCAAGACGCACTCGCACATTTCCGACCATAACAGACTTGCCAGATCTGGAGATGGCGGCGGGCGGCCTCCTGTTCTTGTGGCGTTTATTTTGCCCCCGCTGTGAGGAGACAGGAGCTACAATGGTAGAAGAGATCATATGGACCGAATAAGTCCGAGCTTGAGTTGAATGGGGTTTGTCCCTTTGACAGCAACATTCTTCACAGGCATTTGGGTGCCTGTTTTGACAGGAGCGGAACGAGCCTTGACACGTCCATTGTGTTGTGACTCTTCTTGGTTGATTTGTGGGAGGAAGATATTTGAGCAGCTTCCTCCTGTTGATGAGTCGGACCACTCCCAGAAAGAAAGGGGATCCGACGACTGCAGGGAATCTCCGAATATGATCGGAGTCGCCAGGTAACCGAACCTGGCATGGTCGTTGACGACTAGCGGTCCATAAGTGACGGCCATCTTCAACAGTTTGAGATTTGTTTTTTTTTAGTACCTTCAAAAGGAAATAGTAGTATCAGGATTTTCATAAACAGCATACAAGTCTCATCCTTTTACTATGAATGGTGAGAAGAGGTCCCACCGGGCGTGCAGCTGTTGACAGGGGGGGAAATTTCCTATGAAATATCGTGGAGGACGCGTTCATTCGTCTTATTTGGGCGTAGTATTATTGTTTTATATTTTGATGTTTGTGGGGGCGTGCCAGCCTGTCTAACAGACAGAAAAAGAGTCCGCGCGATGCGGAAGAAGAATTTTGGTGTCCGGGGAGGACGGGTATGGTGTCCGTGGAACGGACGGGTATGGTGTCCGAGAAAAGGACGGGTTTGTCCGTGAAAGGACGGGTGTGTCCGCGAACGGACGGGTGCGCCGTTTTTTATCTGAACTTCTTGAGTCCCATGTCTATTCTCATCAGGTGATTAGGGTAGCATGTGCTGGACCTCTGTCTCCATCGATCGGAATCGATGTTACATTTACATCGAGTTAGGACACTTGGTATTATTGATACCGGTCTAAACCCGAATACCATTTCATAGTAAAGGACGAGAAAATATACATGCTTTTCTTAGAAAACCCTGATTATGACATGTTTTTCCTTTTTTTGGTTGTTTTGAAATGCTTTTGTTTTGGATATTTTATTTTTGAAATGACTGCCTTTTTGGGAGTCCAAAGTTTGATTTCTTTTGAAAAGGGGAGCGGGTATATACCCGTGGACCGGTTTGAGGTCTTTTTTCTCCTTTTTGCAAAAGTTGGTTATGGGTTTTCATTTGAGAAAACATGGAGATTATTATTGTGAACGGGTATATACCCGAAGATTTGATTCTGAACTTGGGGGTGTTATAACCCAGAACAACACTTCCGTATTAGAAGAGTGATTGCGCAAATTTTATATGAGGTTCTTTTGCAATGTCATTTGAGAGCAGAGTCCGAGTTTGAGGTAGAGTTCTTTTTCCTCATTTCGTACTTGTGCGGGTGCAATTTCCGGAGATCATATGGATGTATCTCCACGGAAGTTCTTGTCATATTTGTGATTTTTATCCGAAGTCCATATCCACGGGATTTCTCGTGGAGGTGCATATATGCTCCCATTTAGGGTATCTGAGCACGGTTCCTGTCTTATTTCCCTTTTTCTTTAGATGTGTGTATATTATCACAATCCCTTTTTTTATTTTTTTGAATATGTGAATATGTCTTGGTGAATCCCCACTTAGGCAAGGTGTCCTTGTAGAGATATTTTCATGTTGGCATATGCTTATATCCATGTATTCTCGGGAGAAACTTTACCCGGAGGGACTTTGCCTTAAAGAGATATATGTGTATAATACAAATTTGCACTTGTAAATATATTCTCGAACGGTATCTCCACTTGAGCAGAGTATCGATAAGAAGGAGCCCCCCGTAGAACGGAGTCCCTTTTTTGAAAGAAAAACATATACAATGGGGATATTTGTGATTATATAGATATATTCTCGGGCAGGAGTCTCTATTTGGGCAGAGATTCCACTAAGAAAATACATTTATAAAACATGAAGTTTGTGATTATAGGAAATGAATTTGAGGGAACTTTGTCCGGGAAGATTCCTCCTAAGAGACATATGCGTATACATGGAAGGAAGAATCGCCGGGATCGAGCCAGAATCGCTCGATCCCGGATCGGATCGACCCCCCAAGGGTCGATTCCCCTTGAAGAACCCCAAAACCCCACATTTCCGGCTGGATCGACCCAACTCAGTAGGATCTGAGTTGGATCGCTCGAGTCGAACCGGGATCGATCGATCCCGGCTCGATTCAGTCGATCCGCCTGTTCAGTTCAAATTTGAACTTACGGCGCCGGATCGACCCTTATCGGGTCGAATCGATCGATCCGGCGTCGATCCGACCCGATAAGGGTCGATCCCGATCGATCCGGCGCGATCCCCCTTATTTCGCCCCTTCCCACCCGAGGACACCAAAAGATGCAGGTTTTGGTGTCCTAGGAAGGAAGGAAGGTGCCCCCTCCCCCCCCCAGCTCGGGCTGCCTCCTCCACCGCCGCCGCCGCCTCCACCGCCGCCGGCCTCCTCCCCAGCCGGCCTCCTCCTCCTCCTCTTCTTCTTCTTGTTCTTGTTCTGTTCTTCTTCTTCCTCTTCTCCTTCCTCTTCTACTTTTCTTCTAAACCCTATCTTCTCTTTCAAGTTTGAAAGAGGTTAGAAGAGCACATCCAAGGGAGATCTTCTTGAGTAGATCTCAAGAGATCTTACTCAAGCAAGGAAGAAGTTGTTCTTTTTAAGGTATATTTCATTTTTTAATTTCGAAATTCAGTTATAAATTCTGAAAAAATGAAAACACATGTACACATGTTAATCTTCTTATATCTTCTTATTCTTCCCTTACATTTTGTCAATTAGATAAAATCTCCAATTTCACCCTAATTGGCTAATTAGGGTTTGATATTTGGGGCTTATGTTGTATTAGCACAATTAGAGATCAATTAAGTGTTTGTATTCTATTTGTTATAGGATTAGCAAAAGTATGCTGATGAGGGACACGAGGAAGAAGCAACCACAAGTAGAATTGGATGAAACCACACGGTGTCCTTATTGATGCTGCCTCTAAGAGAGTGCGGTGTAACCACTGTGGTAAGGAAATGAATGGAGGTGTATACCGCCTAAAACAACACATTGCAGGCATTGGAACAAATGTAGTAAAATGCAAGCATTGTCCACGGGAGTTAGTGAATGAGATGAAAGACTACATGGCTGGAAGACAACAACAAAGAGGCATACGTATTCAACATCAACAAGAACTGCATGAAGAGATTTCTGGGAAGGGAAAAAGTAAGGCAGCTACAAGAACTGTTGATGTTGAGGACTCAGATGATACAGATTATGAGGATCTCTCACCTAATGAGAGAGAATGGCGAGAAGGACTACGGCAGAGTCGGCGTGCTGCCATGTTGGAAAGTGACATGCGGAGGTTCCATAGTACAAGAGAAGGATCATCATCAGGGGCTAGTGTCACACGGCCACCGGCACCACCTATCAGGAGAGGTGGTTCAATGAGGGGAACGGGACCAACTAGTGGGGTTGACACAATTTTGGGAAGGAAATCTTCATCAAAACAGCCTGGCATAAAGCATGCAATGAAAGGGGTAAAGGCCACAGCTGCTTCCGCTAAACATGCAGTTAAAAACATTGTAAAATGGTTTTTGCATGCAGGGGTCCCAGCCCATACAGCATCTAGTCCTTATTTCCAAACGATGATAGATTCAGTTGGTGAGGCAGGTCCAGGTTTGAAAGCTCCTACACCAAAGGAGATTTATGGCAAATATCTTGAAGAGGAATTGACTGAGATAAAGGATTGGGTGGCGTCATTCAAAGATATATGGATGGCAAGAGGTTGTACTCTTATGTGTGATGGATGGACGGGAACAACAAGAAGGTCCATGATTAACTTTCTTGTATATTGTAGTGAGGGTACAGTGTTCATGAAATCTATAGATGCAAGTGGGCAAATAAAAATGCAGATTACTTGTTTAGGCTCATGGATGAGATGATTGATGAAATTGGCGAGGAACATGTAGTCCAAGTTGTCACTGATAATGAAGCAAGTTACAAGGCAGCTGGAAGAAAATTGATGGCAAAACGACATCATCTTTATTGGGTCCCTTGTGCAGCCCACTCCTTAGACTTGATGATGGAGGATATTGGCAAAGACAAACATGTGCATGACTTGGTGTCCAAGTCGCAATTGATTACTACTTTTATTTATGGACACAATAGAATCTTACATATGATGAGAGAGTGCACAATGGACATGACATAATTCGTCCTGGCCCAACAAGATTTGCCTCACAATTTATTGCATTGGAGAGTCTGCATCAGTTTAGACATGAGTTGGGCACTCTCATACACAGTTCCGAGTACTTGGCACATGTGGCTACATTGAGAGAGGAATCCAGAGATGTGGCACATGAGATTTCTTGCTTGGTCAGTGACCATCGTTTTTGGGAGAAAATCCACTATTATTTGAAGCTAATAGAGCCTCTAGTACAGGTGCTGAGGATGGTTGATGGAGAGGACAAGAATGACATGGGTTACTTATATGAGGCTATGGATAAAGCCAAGGAAAGGTTGAGAGAGAAGCATCCGCAAGCATATAAAAAATGGTGGAAGATTATTGATGCAAGATGGGAGTCAACACTCCACCATGATTTACATGCAGCAGGTAAATGTATTATATCTTATTGTGCATATTCTTATTAGCATGAGTTGAATTTCTAACTTACTACACGTTTTGTACATATAGGGTATTTCTTTAACCCTAGGCATCAATATAGTGATTCCCCTCACAATGATGGTGAGGTGCTCCAGGGGACAATCAATGTCATCGGGAGATTATCTAGGAGCATGGACGAAAGAATAGATGCTATGATAGAGGTACGACCAAGTTAAAAACTTCATTCCATTTTCATGTATTCAATATACTTTTGGAGTTACACTTAGCAACTGTATTATACTGTAGATGGACAGATTTAAACTGAAGTTGGACATCTACAGAGATTATGATGTTAAAGAAGCAGTGACCAGAATGGGTCCGGGTAAGAACCTTCAGACTTAAGCTCATGCTTACTTCATAACAAAATGACAAATCACTTGTATTATGTGCTAATTCATTGTATGTTTTTTTTTTTGTAGGTGAGTGGTGGGTTATGTTAGACTACAAGACTGGTCAAAGAAGTCCACTTGCAAGGATTGCTATTAGAGTACTCAGTCAGACCACTTCATCTAGCCAGTGTGAGAGAAATTGGAGCACTTTCTCACTTATTCACACAAAAGTGAGGAACAGGTTGAGTGCAACTAGGCTAGAGAAGTTGGTCTATTGCCACTACAATATGAGGTTGAAGCTGAAATGCATTAAAGATAGACAAAAGAAGAGCGAGGCAAGGCTAATGACTTTTGCAGGTAGTCATTGGGAGCAACGTTTTGCAGAGAGGGAAGCATTATCATCTCAAATTGATGTTGATGAGTTATTTGATGAGGAACACCCACTAAATGCATGGGTGGAAACAAGACAGGAAAGGGATGTTCCAGAATTTGACCCTCGTGATTGCTCATGGGCGGAAGGAGAATTGGATGGAGTAGAGGCTGGAGATCCAGAGCTTAGGGTAAGTGAGGACCAACCTCTCACCCTCGGTCCTCTCTTCTCTTTGCCACGACACTCAGCTATCTTACCAGAGACATCTAGAGTGCCTCCCACTCAGCCTGCATTAAGAAGAGCTGCAACACAAAAAGAGAAGAGTTCAAAAGCCTTAGAGTTAAAAAAAATAACATATGCCAGGCAAAAAAGAGGAAAGTGCAGCAACCAATTCGTAGTGATGACACCACACAAGATCCAAATGATGATGATGATGATGATGATGATGGGGCTGCCACTGGGGCCACAGGAGCTGGCCAGGGATATGCAGGAGCAGGATATACTGGGGCCACAGGTGTAGGGCTTACTGAAAGTTATGTACCAGAAACAGAACATCAGGGAGGCGGAGGAGAAGGACAAGGGCATGGACAAGGGGGATATGAAGGACAACAACATCATGCAGCCTATGAGTGGCCACCTTGGGAGCCAAACTATAGTTCAGGGTCTACTCATATACCTGCATTTCAGCCTCCCATTTACCGTACTCAGATATTAGTAGCTCACCTTATGGAGTACAAGGAGGATGGGGACCTTGGCCTTCACAAGAACAAGAGCCTAGTGGCCTAGTGAAGCAACAAGTACATACAAACCGCTTGGTATATGGTGTCCAGCTCCATCACAATCTGGAGAAAGCTCAAGTCAACAATTTACACCAAGAGGGATTCAAATGGGTATGCATGATTTAGCAAATTCCCTCTTTGGTCATAGCTACCAAAACCCAATGATGGTGGCTCATCTATGTCTGGAAGTGGATGGAAAGATTATTAGTCTTCTATCAAATGTAAGTTACATGTACAATGTCTTAAATTTCATGTTTTATGTACTATGAATGCATGTATAATTGATTTTTGATGCAAATCTTAGTTCTTTCAGGAGTTCAGATTTTTTTTTTGTTTTTTCCAGAATTTTTCTGAATTTTCCTGATTTTCCTGCATTTTTCCAAAAAAATAAACATTTTATAAGTGGCCGATCCAGGATCGGCCAGACTTCCCTGGGATCCATGGGATCTTGCGATCCGATCCGATCCAGGATCGGATCGACCATGGTCGATCCCGATCCCGATCCCGATCCTGCCTTCCTGTGCGGATAGGCACAAATTGTGATTTAGGGATATGTTCTTAGGGGAAGTCTCCATTTGGGCAGAGTTCCTCTAAGAAACATAACATTAAGACCATTAAATTTTGTGAATATACGAATATTCTCGGAACAGAACTCCGCTTGGGCAGAAGAGTTTCCTTAAGAATATTACACTTTATACACGAGTTTGTATTTATATGGATAGTCCCCTGAGAGAGATTTTTGTCTGGTGAGCTTCTCCCTAAGGAAAATATTTGTATAATTACAAAATTGTGATCTTTATAATGTGTTCATGGAGGAACTCCGCTTGGGCAGAGGTTGTCTTAAGAAACTTATATAAGAACACAAATTTGAAATATACGAATATGTCTGGGCAGAACTTCCGTGGGCAGAGTATCCTCAAGAAAACATATACATATAAGCACAAAATCCACCATCCCAGAGACTCGCTCGATGGGCGGGGAGAACATGGGTATTTAAATACCATGTGTCCATAGAGACTCGCTCGATATGGACGGCATTTAAACCCCGGGAATATCACCCCACAGAGACTTGCTCGATGTGGGGGATGGAGATTAAGAAAGAATGCTGATGACGATTACGCCGACCGCTCTCCTTTCCGCGCCTGGCCTATCGGGCTAAAGAAGGGGATACACACCGGAGGGAGGGATTTGAGAATGAGAGAGGGAATGAGCAAATGCTCTTTTTTCTATTTTCCTGGGATTTCCCAACAGGGCTTCGCGGAGCAAGTTGAAGACCCAACAGGGTTTCGCCAGGGCAAGTTCAAGACCCCCTTTTCTTTGGAATAGGGGGGGTATTTATAGGGGTTTCGGCCCTTACATGCGTGGGAGAGGAGAGAGAGAGAGAGCCCCAACCGATGGTGACTCATCATGAGGTCACCATCGGTTAGGACCCCCTAACCGATGGTGACCTCATGATGAGGTCACCATCGGTTAGGGGAGATTCTCCTTAACCGATGGTGACCTCAACATGAGGTCACCATCGGTTAGGGGGAATCTCCCCTAACGATGGTGACCTCATTGTGAGGTCACCATCGGTTAGGGGGTCCTAACCGATGGAGAGAGAGGGAGAGGGGGGGATTTTGTCTATAAATCCCCCCTACACCCTCATTTCAGGACTTGTTGGAGCCGGAGGTGCTGCTGAAGTCTATTGTTTCTTTGGAGTTTCGCCCGACTTCTCGGAGTTCTGCCCGATCGGAGGGTGCCTTTGCAAGCCTCGGAGTTCTTCTTGTGCTTGTTCTTTGTATTCGGTCTATAGACCTTGTGCTGCCGAAGGTGCTGCTGGAGTCCGGCTCCGTTTCCTTGGTGCTTCGCCCTGACTTCTCGGAGTTCTGCCCGATCAGAGGGTGCCTTTGCAAGCCTCGGAGTTCTTCCTCGAGCTTGTTCTTTGTACTTGTCCTTCGTACTCGGTCTATAGACCTTGTGCTGCGGATTTTTCCGTGCTTCGTACTTTGGACGGAGACATGTTCTCCTTGTACTTTCATTTTAACGGGACTCCGGGCACCATTTTAAGGGCCGGAACTCCCCTGCTGAATTTTGGGGAAGGATCCCGCTAATAAGTTTGTAACTTAAATAACATTGGGGTCATTTTAAATCACAACTTTTTGGCCTCTGAGCAGGCTGCTGATAATGTATTGTAACCAGGCCTGCTGATAACCAACATTTAATCTTCGTGGCCCACGGCCCCTTTCATCATGTCCACGACTCGAACCGTCGTCCGCCAAAATAGGCTTCAACTAGGCTAGTCGCCGGACCATCATCTGATGGATTTTGTAATTTCCGCTGAAATAAACGTGTCACACTTTTGTCGTTCAACAGTCCCCCCCCTTTTTTTTCCCTTTCCTCATGTGTGGAAGAAGAGGGGGGGGGGGGGGGGACGGCCTGGGAAACCTCCTTCCCATCCCATCTTACTTCCATGGAAGGCAGGTCGGGATCGGCCGATTCAGGATCAATCCTAGGGGGTAACCCTCTTACTTAGTCAAAATCCGGCCGAATCGGTCAGAATCAGGCTGAATCATTCTGGATCGGCTGATTCCAGGCCATTTCTGCCACAAAAAAATTTTATTATATATATTATTAATAGATGTAGTAAATGTATATTAATATATACATGCATTATTGCACTAACTATATGCACATATATGCATTTTACTATATATATGTGCTTGTTTTTATATTTACAGTACTATATGATTGTATGCAATTAACACACACACATTACCATATTAATTATGTTTATACATTAATATGTGTACATTAACTATGTATATATGTGCTTTTCATTAATATATTTACCTTAATATATGGTTGTTTGTATGTACATTAACAGACACACATTAATATATGATTGATATACATATTAATTATGTTTATACATTAATATGATATGTATATATGTGCTTATTGTTATTTTATTTACATCATTAACACAACACATTAGTATATGATTGATATACACATTAATTATATTAATACATTAATATATGATTGATATACATATTAATTACGTTATACATTAATATGATATGCATATTGTTATTATATTTACATTAATAAATGATTATGTGTACATTAACTCATTACGCACACAAACACATTACTATATGATTGATATACATAGTAATTATGTTTATACATTAGTATATGTACATTAATATATGCAAATATTGAAGACATTTTATTTTTATTTTTCTGATTTTTTCCTGATTTTTCAAATAAAACTACTTTTTTAATCTGGCCGATCCTGGATCAGCCAGAATTGCTGAGGATCGACCAGATCGCTGATCCGATCCCGATCTGGATCAGCCCAGGCCGATCCGGACCCCGATCCGATCCTGCCTTCCCTGCTTACTTCCCTTTCTAATGTGTTCCCCATCCCCTGTTTCCCTCCTTTCCCGTCCCCCTCTTCCCTTCCCCAATTTTTTTTGTGGGGTGGGAATAAAGAGGGAAGGGGAGATGTGGGCCCCCCACATTCTCCTTTTATGTGTCCCCAGGGAACGGACAAGGGTGAAGGTGGGGCTCATGGAGAAAGTAAAAGAAGAAAAGGAAAAGGATGGTAGAATAGGAGATTCAAATTGAACAACTGGATTGGCCCGATCGGAGCAAGTCGACCCGATCCTTTTGGAATTTAGCCTGTCCAGGGTCCTTAATCCATAGAATGATTAGAATCAGATAGCCATGAGCTGATCCGGCCAGGAATCAGCCTATCCACAATGGCGGATGCCGCCCATGTACCTCTCTCCACAATGACTGCAAAATCCGACAATGCACCGGCAAGGTCTCTCTCTTCTCATTCTTCTCTCCCTCCCTCCTCTCTGTACTATCTGATTTTTTAATACATTTTCAAAAAAAAATTTGTCACTCCAAAGCCTAGGCGATTGCCTATGCATTTGAGATAGGCCATTGCCTATGCATTTGAGGTTAAGGGGACCCTTTAGTCGCCTTTCCCCTCTGTCTACATATCAGTCCTCTCTTTTAGACCTGTTGGAGAGTTATATCATTTTTGGCCTTTTTAGAAATAAATAAAGTTCTCAGGTTTGAAATATCCGGGTTTACTTTGAAAGAATGTCTTTCTAGAGTGTGTTTCAATTAAATTTAGAAAGAAAAGCATTCTCTCTGGAATTTGTGATTTAAGTCATGGATTCTTGAATTGGTCCTTTACATCAAAGTTAGCCAGTAATAGTTTCATTCTCCTGTTGACTTCTAACAAGTGAAAGTCCTTGATTAATGATAATGCAATTACATTCATGAAAGGATGAATATTGTTGAGGGCAATGTGAATAAATTAATGAGTATCCCTGTATTTTGAGGGTCTAGGGACTTCAATTTTTTTAACTTCAGGGTTTCTTTATAATTTTTTGTGGTTCGAAGGCTTTTTCTGTAGGTTGTCAGAGTTCAGAGGGTATTCTGTGATTTTTTTTTTATGAAGTCAGTTCCTTTCCTGTTAGCTCCCCATATTTAAGACTTGAGATTCTTTTTCATGATCTTTCTGAGTTCGGGATCCTAACTTTTAAAGTATTCCAGGGTATTTATGTGATTTTCATGAATTTTCAGCATATATCTGCAATTTTATGGATTGAGGTTCATTTGAAATTTTAAAATTTTATGCTGTAGTATATTATGAAGGATTAATTGAAAAAATATATTATTTATATATTTAATTGCAGGTTTGTCCCTGTTAATTTCACACTGTTTAAAATAAACTTATGATATGTATTTTGTTTCCATAATAGAAAAGCAGTTGGTTTTATGCTGAGTAGATCTACTATAGAAGCTTTTTTTATTATTATGTCAGTCAATGGAGAAGTTAGAGCAATGAGAGGAGATTTATATATGGTTTTTCTTGATTTGGAAAAGGCGTATGATCGAGTACCGAGATGTTTGATTTAGTGGACATTAACTAAGAAAGGAATCTCTCAAGGATATGTTAACTTGATTTAAGATATGTACGATGGTGCTACTGCTACTACTAGTGTGAGGATTATTTCTGGAGAGATTTGTGAATTTCCGGTCGCTATAGGTTTGCATCTAGGTTCTGCTCCAAGTCTGTATCTCTTTGCTCTCGTTATAGATGAAGTAACAAAGCAATGTATGATGATATCTCTTAGTGTATGTTATTCGTGGATGATATTGTCTTAATTGACGAGAGTATTGATCGTGTTAAGTCAGAAAGTTGAAGACATGTCTTGGAGTCTAAGGTTTTAAAATTAATAGGAGTAACTCAGAGTTTATGCATTGCAATTATAATAATGAGAGGGTGCTACAGGAAGATATGATTCAAATTGACGGACAAGACATTCCTAAGAGTAGTAGCTTTCAATACTTGGGGTCTATCATCCAAGAGAATGGGGAGATTTATGACGATGTGGCACACAGGATTAAGACGGGCTAGTTAAAATGGAGAAGTGCATCAGGAGTCCTCTACGATCGTTGTATACCAGTAAAACTTAAATGGAAGTTTTATAAATGACTGTGAGGCTTGCTTTATTATATGGTACCGAGTGTTGGACAGTGAAAAAGGAACACATTAACAAAATGTGTGTAGCAGAGATGAGGATGCTGACATGGAGTGTGGTAAGACTAAGAAAGATAAGATTAGGAATAAGTGCTTCCGTGAGGACTTGGGGATAGCTCTAATTGATAGAAAAATGAGAGAAAATAGACTCAGGTGGTTTGGACTCTACCGTCGCCCTAACTCGGCACCGGTTAAAAGATATGACCAAATCTTGGTGGATGCTAGTAAAAGAGCTAGGGGAAGGCCTAAAATGAGATAGTGCGATGTTATTAGGAAGGACTTGGACTTCTTAAATTTAAATGCGAATATAGCACTTGATAGAAATCTCTAGCTAAAAAAGATTCATGTAGCCAACCCCAAATAATGGGATAAGGCTTTGATGATGATGTTGATGATGATGAGTTCCATGCTGTAACCTGATTTGATAGGCCCCTAACCATGGTTAGATTTAACTTGGATGAGGTGGATGACCAATATACTTTCTCTCTCACACATCCCCTGCCAGCACAAGGGACGGGGAAACCTCCTCCAGCACCTCCATCTCTCCCACTTTCATTGATCTTTATAGCAATCACTATTAATTAAAAATGAAAGTGTTTCTCTGAATCATCGTATATAGAAGTCGAGGTATTCTTTTGTAAAGGTAACTATGGAGGGAATATGCCCAGTATATCCTGACAGTCTTAAACAGAAACTAACCTGGTGGCCATTTTTGAAACTAAATACATGCATTGAAGTTATTTAAACAACATGATTTTAAGAGGAGCAAATCCACAATTGAATATATAAACAGGGTATGACAAATCAGATGATTTACATGTCTACATGATTACTGTGGATGTGGTCAAACTAAAGGATTCTCCATGGATTAGCACCTGAGGGCATGTTGGCTTAGTCAATTCCCATTATAAGTCATCAAGTCAATCTACCCAGTGGTCTAATTTAAGCTCAGAGAAGGCTCATCTATAAAGCGACCCAGTTTGGATCCCTTATGCTCTCATCGACTGAGTAAGGAGTAAGGACACATTGTGGATACACTGAAGGAGAGGTTAAGACTTAAGAGAGGTCCATTACATCCCCAACAAAAAGTTCAGGAGCAAGAGATGAACACAGAAAGTGCTTTAGAATAAATCAAACAAAACACTTTATTCCATCCCTTTAACTATAAGGCCAAGACCAAAAGAGACCACTTAAAATGTTCTTACGAAAAAGCCTTCACAAGTGATCCTCAAACCCAGGAGGCAAGAGCTAAGGAAACAAAGCCCACAGTCCCATAGTTTTAGTTGGCAACTTGGACTTCAAACCACCACATTGAGTAGGTATTCTTGAGGCTGCAGGACCTTTCTGCTGCTGCTTCTTTCTTTATGTCAGCAATCCCACTCGGATTTCTGGCATAAGTTAAGCTGTATTCCATATATTCTGCCAACCATGACACTTTTAAGTTTTATCAGAGAGAAAACCCTCTATATCAACAGTGGAAAAGCAAAATGAGTGGTGGAAAGAAAAAGTGTCATGGAGCTGAGGTCCTGCACGCAAATTGACCAATGTTGCTTCCTATTCACATGTGGGATCCCAATGTTTTCATAAATTGGAACCCTCCCACCCTCTTTCTTCTTGCTCACCACCATGGTTTCTCCCACCCCAGAAGAAGAAGAAAGTAAAAGAAAACTGCTGGTGGAACCCTTCAACCTCTCCTTTCTGCTCGTACATATCTTGCTGTTCTAACGCATCAACAACCAGTCTTCCTGCAAGCCCAAGCCACCAGAACATTCTGTTGCCTAGAATAGAGAAAACCTGCCACCCAAACCTGTTTTTTGTACTCTCAAGTCTCAATGCAGAGGGCCTAGAATATGTACATCCATATATTACTATACATATTTATATATTATTGTATATAAAATTTTAATATTTAAAATTATATGCCTACTTCTCTGTAACATATACTATTTTTATCATATTATTTATATACATATACATATCTCTCTTTACTTGGCTGAAGATCTCTTCTACTCAATTTGCTTGTGGAACCTAATAAAATTGCTAGCTCATGACCCAGTTTCATCCTGGTCAGACATTACACTAAGAAAAGGACCACTCCTAGGTGAACAAGGTCCAATCTGGTCCCTTTTTTAAGTGACCCATTTTTAAGCTTTATCTTTATCGGTTTGAGATATTGTACTTTTTCTATGAATCCAGTGAAAATTTTATTGTATACATATGAAGTTGTTTTAGTTGTTTTATTGTATTTGTAAGATTAGATAAATATTGTGAGGGATGTCGATGAACTCCAATTAGATTACAGTAGTCTTGCAGAATTAGATGTTCTGACGGGCAAGCATGTAAAGAAAAACTTAATGTCCTGCTCTTTCTTTCTCATCCATTTTTACATTGAGTATATTCCTAATATCTTTTAAATATTTTAATCTCTTTTTTCTCAACATTAGATGGATGCTTTTCCAAATGCAAACACAGTTGCAAGTGTCTTAAGGTGCCTTTCAAAAGCACCTAGATTGCCGAGTTCTTCAGATTGGGGTGCTATTGTCAAACATTGCATGAAGTTTGGGGCCCACTTATCTGTACAGTCAAAAATGATGGATCAGGAGGCAAAGATACTAAGAGAGGAATGTGTACACTTTTCATTAGCTCATGCAAATAGCAACAACTCCCTTATGACTTTCCTGGATGAGCTTGCTGATGGATCTCGCTTCAACACATTAGATCTGAATCTGCAGTGCTCCCTGCTACAATGTCTCCCAGATCTAATGAGAGTTTTCTCAGCCTTAAGATTGGAGAAATTGTACAGTGATTTACTTGGGTACTTGAGTTCTCCATCATCCTTATATATGTTGTATAATGCTGATCAGAGATGCTTATTACGAATTTCATTCTGGAAGGGTCTTCATCATTGCCTGGTCAAAGTTTTTGACAAGTTACTCTCTGTATCAGAAGCAGAAAAATGCATTGAGCTATTGTTAACCTTGTTGCCTGCCTTCATCTTTACGTATGATTCAATCAAGAAGGCTCAATTGCAGCAGGAGCTGACATGGGCTGTTGATTGCTTATCCAAGGCTCCAGAGGTTTGGCGAATGCATGTGCTGCAGGTACCTGTCTTGATGCATGGGTCTGTCCATTCTCCATTGTTCATTAATGAAAGTAAATGCACATTTATGCCTTATCATGCTCACATTCTTGTTTGAGCTTGACCTCCATGTTCTCACTTGCAAGGTATTTGTGTTACTCTACAGTCCACTGCACTGCACATTTTCCTACCTGATTTGTAAGTAGAATAAGGGAAATTTGCAAAAATTAACCTCTTATAGGAATAATTGCAAAATTCCACATTTCAGATACATGTTGATATATATAAATCATTGTGTAAAGATATTTAGAGTGTTTCTTAATATCTCAACTTGTTAGTGCAAAAGTAACTTTGCTACATAATATAACACCAAAAATAACTTATTGCTTAAGCATAAGTGCAAAAATAGCATCTATATTAATGCACATTGTCATGTTTTCTGACAGGAGTTAACTGCCAAGGTCTTTTTGCAGTTGTATTTATCCAAGAGAGCTATTTTAATTAATATATATATAAGTTTGGCATTTCTGCTATTATAAATGTAAGAAGGTGATTTTTTCAATTATCCCAAAGAATAATTATTCCTTATCAATTTGCTATGTGCATATTATTCTCTTTGGTGGTTCCAGTGACTCCAGTCTCAGTGTCCCATGAAGGAATCATTGGTTTGTTACAGGGTACTGTGGAATTATATGGGTACCCTGAGTGCAGGATCTGATGCGGAACACAGGGCACCATGACTTGTGATGGAATGAAGTGTTTTTTTGGGGGGTAATGGACTTCGCATTTGCTATTCCTTCACCTGTTGAGGGAATAAAGACCGTTTTCCTTTGCCACTGTCAGAGATTTGAAGGATGTTTGAATTGTATGTGACCCATGAGGTAGCTGGCTGACTTCATACCCTTTTCTGTGTGTTTCGCTTTAAGAAAGGTGAGCTGTACCACCAATTTTTATTAAGAAATAAAGAAGATGATACAGTCAAAAAAGAGAGAGAGGTTCCCTCCTTCAAGAAAAGAAAATTAAAAAGTACGACTAAGAATAGCGCTTGGCTACTATCTCCATTCATCTTCCTTGTACGTAAATTCTGAGAACTGCCACTTTCAAATGATTAAAAATAAAGAGGATGGAAAAGTGCATCTCATGCAAGCCTACTTCCCCTGGAATGTAACATCACTGCGCTCCTTCCATGCCTCCAGCAAATAGCATGAGTATAATATGAATAATTTGAGACAGTTGCACTTTTCTGAATCTGAATTTACAGCTTCAAGCTTGGACCCCACATTTCCTCAAATTTGTTTAATTTGTACACGACATTGGTCATAGATTTTCCGGACCTCTCTGCTGAAATCATGGATGGCAGGGTCGGGTCGGCTGGGTGAGTCGGACCCAGCCGACCCCGACTCGGGTCGGGTCGGGTCGGTGGAGCCGGCCGACTCCAATGGAGTCTGGCCGACCCTGGGTCGGCCAGTAAAAAATTATTTAAAAAATGAAAAAATCAGAAAAAAATCAGGAAAAATCCCTAAAATTTACAGAAAATTACCTAGACAACAACACTTCATTGAAATCAAACACATTGAAATTTAAATCTTATCATGTTCATGTACCATGAAGAACAATAACAATGACTAAAGACATAATCATTAATGTTCATACATTGCAAAATTAAATATGTACAAGTTGATAACATGAAATAAATAAAAATACCTTCTCAATTTGACATTTCTGAACCCTCATCCTCTACCTCATGAGATTGAATAGGTGGCACATACTCATGTCCTCCATACTGTGTATATCCAAAGCCAAACAAAGAATTTGCAATATCTTGGAATCCTCTTTGGATGCCTCGCGGTGTTGTTGCTTGTTGACTTGAACTTTCTCCTGAGTGTCCCGGAGGGAAGAAACTACCATATCCAGTAGTTTGAATATTGCCCAAATAACTAGGCCCACTACTAGAGCTGATGTCTGAATATGGCAATTTTGGGGGACTAAAAAAGGGTGGATATGAAGCCCCGTATCCCCAATCATGCCCTGCTTGCCTTTGTTGGCCTTCATATCCCCCGTGCTGCTGTTGTGCTTCCCCTTGGCTTCCTTGTTGTTGTTGGGGTGGTTGTGAATAATCTTCATATCCTGACATAATACCCCCAAGCCCATAACCTCCCGTGGCTCCAATACCTGCAGCAGCACCATCATCATCATCAGGTGATTGGGTGGAGTCATCACTCCCCACTGTTTTTTCTTTTTCTTTTGTACTCTTCTTTTTGCGACGTTCATAATGTAATTTCTCTGCCTCATATAATCTAGCCAAATGAGATGGCAGGGGTGGAGCCTCAGAAAATGGCTGCCCAATATGTGTCTCTGCCTCAGGAGAGTCCTCTTCACCTTCTTGTGATTTTCTTCTTGGTTCTTCTGTTCTTCTTTCTTTGTTGGCTTTGCTTTCTTCTTGCCTTTGTCTTTCTTTCTTTTGGGCTCTAACTGGGAGGTAGATCTTCTCAATTCTGGCTGAGATGAAGAAATACTAGTATCATGTACGTGGAAGATCTTCTCAATTCTGGCCTCTCAGCTCTCTCAGGTACATGCTCTTCTAATAAAACATCTCCTTCACATGCTTGAACTAGCCGATCATCAGGATGAAAGTCAGCTAGCTCTCCCTCAGCTCTCGTCTCCACCCAAGCATGTAAAGGGTGTTCCTCATTTAGCAACTCATCAACATCTATCTCAGGAACCACCTCCTCAAATGTCTACCAGCTAGCTGCATGAATCTCTGTCTTTCTATCTTTTGCCTTTCTTCTTTTTGCTTCACCCTTAAACGCATATTATAATGACAGTAAACCACTTCTCTAGCCTATCCACACCCAGCCTATTGCGGATTTTTGTGTGAATAAGGCTGAATGTACTCCAATTCCTTTCACATGGGCTAGAAGAAGTGGTTTGACTTAATACTCTCACTGCAACATACGCTAAGGGATTTGTCCCAGCTTGGTGATAATTGACTTGGATCCACCATTCAGCTGTTACAATAAAATAACCGAACATTAATCATTATAAGGATGGTGAAAGAATATATTTATGATTTTAGGCAAACACCCAAACATGTAAAACCACCTGGACTGAGTCTTCCAGCTGCATATTTCATGTCATATGCTCCGTATATGCCAACTTTCATCTTATATCTCTCCACCTAGAAAATGGAAGACATGAGTCACATGACATATGTCATGTCAAATGATAAAATACATACATATGCAAAGTAAAATATACTATCCTACCTCTGCCACTGCGTCTAATCTCTCATTCATGCTCCTTGCAATGCGAGTGATGACATTCATGGTGCCTCTCATCACTTCTCCGTCATTGTGCACATCATCTTTATATTGAATCTTAGGGTTGAAAAAATACCCTGCATATGATAAAAGAGGTTTAAGTATGGTATCATAAAATAATTCAGCAAGTAATTACAATAAATAAATTACCTGCTGCATGAAGATCATGGTGGAGAGTCATCTCCCATCGCTTGTCTATGATGGCCCACCATTTTCTGTATGCTTTAGGATTCCTTTCCCTCAACTTTTCCTTTGCCTTGTCCATTGCCTCGTACAAATATCCCATATCATTTTTGTCGTCACCATCAACCATTCTAAGGATAAGTACCAAAGGCTCTATTACTTTGAGGTAGTAGGAAACCTTCTCCCAAAACCGTGCATTGCTAATCAAGTCTTGGACCATGAGTGCAACATCTTTACTATCAGGCCGTAGAGTGTCTACATGCTGCAAAAATTCTGCAGAATTAATCAATTGGCCAATTGATGCCTATATTTCATTAGGCTCTCCAAAGAAATAAAATTGGATGCAAATCTGGTGGGACCAGCACGAAGGAGATCTCTCCCATCTGTGTACTTCCTCATCATATTCAAAATCCTGTTGTGACTATAAATAAAGGAAGTTATCATCTGAGCATCATCAATGATACCATGAATATGAGAATCTTTGCCTATGTCCTCCATCATTAAATCAATGCAATGTGCTGCACATGGAACCCAATAGAGATGGTGTCTCTTTTCCATTAACAACCTACCCGCAGCCTTGTAGCTCGGTTCATTATCAGTCACAACCTGTACAACGTGCTCTTCACCCACTTCCTCCACAACTGCATCCATAAGTTTAAACAAATATTCTGCATTCTTGATTTTGTTAGATGCATCAACAGATTTAAAGAAAATAGACCCTTCGCAGCAATACACAAGAAAATTTATCATGGATTTTCTTGTGGTCCCTGTCCAACCATCACACATAATGGTGCAACCACGTTCTTTCCAAATATTTTTGAAGCTACTCACCCATGTTTTCAACTCCTCATATTCATCATCAAGCCCAGCATCATAAATATACTTCCTTGTAGGAGCCTTAATACCAGGCCCAGCTTCCGCAATTGCATCCAACATACTCTGAAAATATGGGCTCTCTGCCGTATGTGCTGGGACACCTGCATGTAAAAACCATTTGACAATGCCTTTGATTGCACCCTTCGCTGCCTTTGCAGTGGATTTCACTCCTTTCAATGCCTGCTTGATTCCTGGTTGTTTTACAGACCTTGATCTATACAATATGCATCCATAGGACCCTGTGTACTCCTAGGAAGAGATGTCCTAGAGTCATCTCTAGACACATGTGCACCTGATGTGCCTAAACCCCTTCGTCTCTCATCTTCCTCCGCATAAGAACGGCGACTAGCACGTGCCGCTGCAGTAAACTCAGGATCAGGATCATCATCATCATCATCATCCCCAGGAATTGGTAGATCATAATCTCTACGAATCTGTCTCCCAGAAAGCTCATCTTGAAGTTCTTGTTGCTGCTGAGTTGTCAATATTTTTTCTGCTTTCTTCCCCTTCAGATATGCTTTTATTTCATTTCTCACTTCCATTGGACAATTCGGACATTTTGAAACATTCCCAGCAATCCCAGCAAGATGTTGTTTAAGGCGATAAATGCCTCCAAACATCTCCTTTCTACACCAATTACATTTCACTTTTCTCTTAGATGCATCAAGGAGAGTACCATGAGCCCAACCAGGATCAATGGCCTGCTCCACCTCTTGCTCTTCATGTTCATGATGTGCCATATTCCTGTGTAAGAATGCAATTAAATTGCACGTTAATTACACATAATCCCTAATTTTTAAACCCTATTTAGGGTTTAATTTGGGAATTTATGGAAAAAAATATCATAGACTATAAATATTGTACATACAAAACTCTAATCAACTCAAATGACCACATTGAACACTCAATTACACATTTATTATATTAATGACCTACAATTCTTATTTTTTAAACCCCTAATTAAGGTTTAAGTTGAGAATTAAAAAAACAGATCATGCAATGTTCATACAAAACTCTAATCAAGTAAAATAACTATATTGGACACTCAATTACATAATAATTACATTAAGGACCTAAAATCCCTAAATTTTAAACCCTAATTAGGGTCATTTGGGGATTTTCAGGGAAAACAGTTAATGTAATGCAATTAAGTCTACCAACAAACTCTAATCAACTAAAATAGTTCTATTAATCACTCAATTGCACATTAATTTCATTCATGACACAATCCCTAATTTTTATACCCTAATTAGGGCTAAATTTGGAGATTTAAGAGAATGAAGTCATAAACATGTTAAATATGCTATAGATCTACAGATCTATAGCCTATTTACCATTTCCTATTTTTTCAGATTTTTAAAAAAAAATAAAAAATCTCACCTCACAGAAGAGAGAAGAGAACAGAGAGAGAGGAAGGGCGCCGGCGGCTGCTTGCAGTGGCGCCGGCGGCGGCGGCCGACGGCGAGCCTCCCGGAGCTCCGGCGGCGGCGGCGGCGGCGAGGGAGGCGCTCCGGCGGGGGGAGGGGGGGCAGGGGGCTGGGAAGGGAGGTCCCGGGACTGCGCAGACTGCGCAGTCCCGGGACGGGATCCCTCCTTAAAGGGGGATCCGCGGGGTCGGGCGGGTCGGGGTAGTCGGGACGCGGAGTCGCCCGACCCCGGCGGATCCGGCCCGCCTACCGGGAATCCGCGGATCCCGGCCACTTCCCGCGCCAACTCGGGTCGCCGGGCGCCGACCCGACCCCGACCCGCCCGACCCCGACCCCGACCCGCGTTTTTGCCATCCATGGCTGAAATGACAGTCAATAAAGAGATGATCAAGTTTCATTGTGGCACCCACAAAAAACATTAATATCATTCACTTGTCTTGTAACACTGTCACTAGTCTATGTGCAAAACCAACCACATAAAATGCAGACTTGATAGTTTTTTACCTTCTGACCTTGTGTTCATGAAAATGAGTTTCATGCCATATCTATCATTCATCCAGATAAAGAATCATGTCATGATCCGTTTACCTACCGCTTGTTCTCCTCACTCTTATAAATGACATTCAGTGTCTTCCTCTTCTCTCAGATATTTCTTTACTAATTAGGCTGTCCATATACAGGTCCCTAAGATGGCCTTCATCAACTGGCAAAACCATGCTGAGTGGCAAATAAAATAATCATCACGTAGGCTTATTGCGAAAGGTTGCCTGCCCATGTCCGAGCTAGGAAAACTGAAGGCTTGCATATTAAACTCAAGTTCAGAGGGTGAGCTTTGTAACTGAATCATATTGCCTGTTGGCACATGCTGCAAAGTATTCATTCAACACCTCACATGGCACATGAAGTACACTCCACTGGCAATCTTGGTGTAATAATAGCTAGATGACCGACCACTGTTGTACCTGAGAAAATTAACTAATACAATTTTGATTTACATTTTTTACATCATAATTTTCAGGTGCCTTGAGCATTCTCATGGAAATAGTTGGTGCTTTATATGGTGCAGACAGCAGTACAAAAAGACAGTGGCTTCTTGATTCTGTAGAAATTAGTTGCATTTCACAGCATCCTTCCACGGTTGGTGCTTTACCTAATTCTTAGTGTTTGCCCGCACAATAACATGACTCTCTCAAAATTTTCTTGCACTTATTGGTATTTTAAAATGTATGAATGTGATTACTTTTGGTGACTTAGAGATAGTAAAATTTTGATCATAGCCAACGTCGGTTATATGTTTCAGAAAGCACTTGCTCTAAGCTTTTTTCCTCATGTCGCAAATTTTATTGGTGGTAATAGAAGGGCAACATGTACATCGGACAGTGGCTATGTTCATGTGCAAGAAACAGAATGAGGGTGTTTGATCAACAAGAAACAAACACAAAAGCTTTATTGTTTTAACGTTTGAGCAATAAAGGGTCAAGTAATAATCTATCAATTTCCATTCAGTTACTTATTGGAGGTATTGTTGTGCATTGCCATTGGTATCACGATATACATTGATATGTCTTCATGTGCTTGAAGCTTTAAGGGCATCCATGATGTCTGGCAGTCAAAGATCTAACTCTGTGGCTCAACAGAGAATGATGGAATACTTCTTTGTTTCCTCTGATTCACTTCAGTGTTTTCTGATAATCTGTGTTTGAGTAGTTTAAGTCATATTATGTTTGGTGACTTGAGACTGGAGCCATATTAGGATTGCGATCTTAATTATGTCTTCCCTTTCTTAGTGGGAGTCAAAGTTTTAGCATGTAGTTTAAAAAGAATATCTATCTTAACAATAGGTCATAATTCCCATGGTAAGCTTGGAAAAGAAAACGTGTGGGGCGACTGTCTGCCATCCCTTTGTTGGTGGAGCTGGTGTGAGACCACATTCCTCCTTCAGAAGTTGTGGCAAGAGGCCACCTACTTTCTTTTCTACTGTTTGCTTCTCTCTCATCACCCACATTCAATATCTCATGTCTAACCTGTCATTTTCCCCTGCTCACTAGCATCTTGAATGGAAGATACCGCTGACTGTCTATGGCTTACAAATGCATGCCACCATATAATCATAGATGTTGCCACCACAGAAAGGAAGGTTGGATGGGGAGAATAAACAAACAAGCAGGAGACAACAGGATGGGAGCCAACTAGCCATAGACCTGCAGAATTCTGCTTGTTACCAGCATAAAATACTATCTTGGAGTCACAGAACTAGATGTTCCTATTGGCTTCCTAGGGTTCTGTTCAGCTGCTGCGCTCACTGTCTCCATGTAAGAAGCCAATTCATGTCAGGTAGGATGTTAGCATTCTGCTTTGGTTAGATCTCAGCTCAGATGCCCACAGGTGCCACTTTCTTCACATGCTCATCTTTTAAAATTCCGGGTTACATTGCAGCCTACAAAAAGCACATGCATCACACCAGAATGTTTTCAGTTTCTACTTTAAGCACAGTCACTACCAGAATCTTTTAAAATTACTGTGTATTCTTCCCTTGCCAGTCACTACCATATCTTCATCTTTCCATTTGCATCACATAGATGAGAAGCACTAGCTGCCACTCCCATCAGCCGCCCACTCCCTCTCCCCCTTCCTCTCCATTACATATCCCGCTGGGGAAAGGAACTAGATCGGAAGCCTGTAACTACCACTTCTTCTTTATCTTTTAAAACCTGACTCAACATCTCCACCTGCTTGTCATCATCCCTTTAATTCCCTTTCAAGGAAAGAACACAGGATTCTACCCGCTACTAATATCTCCTCTCCTCCATTTGCCCATTATCCACAGCCAAATACCAAACTATGTTGACGTCAGACCCAGTTCACTCACTTGGCCTAACCAATCAATGCCAGCACATCTCTAGTCAGAATCCATTCACATGGATTCAGTCCAGCAATCAAATTTGAACCTTTTACCCTTGTCATCAATGGACCCAATCCGGACTGGATGATCCACATTTTGTCTTTTGCAACAGACCATGACCACATGGGTCCTTTCTCTCAGCGGGGTCAAGTACAGCATAGCCACAGTTAATCCTGCAACCTATTAGGTGGTGGAATATTAAAGCACAAGCCCAATGAAGAGTGAGATTTAAATATTAGATAGTGTGAGATAGTTTGGCTGAGCTGATCAGCTTTTATGCCACAGATACAGATCCACACTGCAATCCCTGCTTCTGGGTCCAGATCAGGCTGAATCAGCCCATTAAATCCCCAAATTAGGATGATTTGGCATGATCGGCTCAGTTTGTCCGGCCATTCAGGCTTTTAGGTTTACAAAATTCTGTTCATCTCCAACCCCATCCATCTCTCTCAACTCCCCATGATGAACCCTTTGCACTGACCTTTCTGACCTGGGCAGGAGATGAAAATGAAGGAGAAAAGGATGGGAAAAAATGGGATGGGGATGAGGGGAGGACCTGCCATGCCTTGCTGTCACTGCTGCTATCAGCAATGCCACCATATCCCTCAAATTGTACTGTTTTGTGATCTCTTTCGACTTGATAGTTATCAGCCCTATATAGCTTAAGCTGTCACTTTAGCCCCATTAAACTAGGCTAAATAACCTTTTGACTGTTGTTAGCCCACAAAATTGTCAAAACAATTTTGGAGACTTCTTCTACATCACTAATAGTCGACAGGATTGATGTAGTGAATGGGTTAATAGATGGCCTTGATGGGAGATTTAGTCTAATGAATGCATTACATTTAGTGTTATTCATGTGCCAACAGGGTATGATGGAGGGGTCTTAAACACATCAGATGCTTGGATAACTATAAGAACACATGCACCAGGAAAAGAGCAATTTTTTCATCAATTACACACAGATATTGAATTCTTGCCTCGCATTATTGCTTCTATTTCTCAAGCACTTTTCATGTTCTATTTGAACATCTTCCCTCTTTGTAAATGCCTTTGCAGGCACTGCAGTTTGTTGGTTTGCTGTCAAGCCGATGTTGTGAATACATGCCACTTCTACTTCTTGATTGTGATGCAGTGTTGAGTGATTTACCAGTCACTCTTCCATCTCTCCTCTCAGATGGCAGCTGGAGTTTTATAGCAGAACCATTGGTAGCAAACTTGTGGGCATCAACTGACCGCATATGCAAGTGGGCACTACAATTGCAAAGTCAAGAAGAGGATACTGGAGGAGTTGACATTGATGCCAGTGAAAACCGCAGGTCTCTTTTACTAGCCCATGTGTTGCAACAGACTTGTCTTTCACTGAAAAGTTATTTGCCACTTGAAAAGCAGTTAAGGCTAGCCAATATGTTGCTGCCCTAGAATACTGGTGAAGTTGAGAAAATTTCACCGACTGAAGCATCTTAAGGTTAAACCTCTTTCTCTTTTCTTCTTCATCTTTTGTAAATTATCAAGTCATTCCCATGTCTGATCGTCTATGAATGTGCTGCAATTTAACTCAAAAATTCTTGTGATCTAGTGTTCAAATTTTTTACTATGTTGAATGCTAACGATATTTTGAGCAAACTCATTGTAAATCTACAGTACTTTTAGCCATTCAACAGAACGAGCTTATCCCCAGGGCATTGACCAATTCTTTGGATGGTGATCTAAGGTGCTTACACGTTTTGAACTATCACAATGTTTAATTTCAAGGAAGTCGTTGGTAACACAGGGTAAAAAGAGCTGGCGCTTAATAACTTAGTGAGGTTCAACCCCACTATAGGATTGTGAAACGAACTGTTACATCATAACAATGAAACAATGTCATTGAGCAGTTGTTCAGTTCTGAACCTGGTTGTGAGGGTGGGAAGCCTCCTGGAAACATCAGCGGATTTGGTACAAGAATTGTATTATGTTTGCTATTCAACCAAATCCCTAACCCAAAACTCAAGATAGTGGCTGGGGAACTCAAATATTTACACAGGGTGACTCTTGAATACCGAGTAAGGGAATATATAGTTGTGACCAACCCCTCTTCCATGATGAACCTATGTAGATTTGAACAGCAAGTGTCATTTTAAAATTGCAAGCCCAAGTGAGGTAAGGGGGTCAAACTGTCTTGAATTACAAAAATAAAAGATGTGAACCAGCGAGCCCGAACACTGAAGAAAAGAAACTCAGTCTCGACATTGATAGTGGGTTTTCTGGCATCTATTCACCATTTGACTCTATCCAGCTGAAGGAGGAAGATTTCCTAGATGCAGGCCCCTGGTCACTGGCAGTGGTGTCAGCGGCACTTCTTGCCAGTGTCAACTGATGACTATGAACGACATACTGACAGTTAGCATCAAAGCTTCACCAAATGTCAGGGACACGATACTGACTAGCAAAGTCACTGCGCAGCAGCTTAGGATGCAGCAAATGATCAGGATGGTTTTATCTATGGTCGTAACGTAAGTCAATGTTGATGGTATCTCCTATGCTGTGGATGCGGATCATTGAGAACAGTTAAAATGAATAGTAGTTAGGAGCTTCACCAGTAATTGAGGCGGCTTATTTGTAGGGGTTGCAAGCCTGCAACCAGTAACCAGGCAATACTTGCTGCTATATATAGATGATATTATTATCCATGATCTCTCTTCAGCATTGGTCCACATCTCTCAGGGACAATAGCAGGGGAGTTGCTCATATGCCTGGTACTAATAAGAGTGGTATATTTTGACTGTGTTTTGTACCTTCAACCTCTCTGAGCTAACATATGAATATACCTGGGATAATCTTCTGCAGTTGTGTATGTATGCGTGTTTCACAAGTCTTATGTTTCTCTTTGTATCATTGTCATTGCTTCAGGTCTCCAAATCACTGAATTCTTCATGTTTCCAACGCAAAGTGATGGCTCTCGAACTGGTCAGATACCTGGCGTGGTTTTGTTTGGAGTCGCAAGCTATTTCAGGTGGATGTCATCTCCGGTACCTGTCTTAAATGTACCCCACGACCGCATTTGCAGTCTCATCAACGGCTATCAAGTTTACAAGTACTTGCTGCTCACCACGTCATTTTCTTGAATACTTGTGGAGGCTAGTAATTTAAATATTGGGTTATTGAAGGTGTGTTTCTGATCACCGCTTTCATCGAGGGAAACTAGGATACACAAACGGGTGACAGTCCACATTTCCACTGTCGGGGCTGCTGGCAGAAATACCTCTGATCACATTGGCGGCATGATCTCAGTGAGTGCGAGGTGCGTCGACGTCTCGGTTGCACATAGCAGAAATGTGGACGTCACAGGGCTGAAATATAGAAAACCCCACCCCCATCCCCAGGAAAAAAAAAAAACAAAGCGCAGAACGTGCTTGTACATTTTCTTTCTTTTTAGCCTTTCTTGTAGAATGAACATGGATAAAAAGCCTTTCGCTTTAGTCTACTGTGAGCTCAGAGAGTGAGAGGGAGATGGATAAAATGCCACGCTTTTCAACATTTGATAATTGACGAAGGTAAACTCATTGTTCCCGGGTGTTTGTTCCCGGGTGTAAGAGAATCTTGCCAGCATTTGGTAGAGAGCGTCCCACGCTCTGTGCAATGTTCATTGAGAATTGTTTATTGCACAAGGGGACGTGAGTCGTGGCGCGCCACACCAAATGGGTGTCTTACCTGCATGGCACGTTTAGGGGTGTAAACGAGCCGATACGTTCGATGAGTAGTTCGAAGTTTGACTCAATAAAAGTTCGGTCTGACTCGTTTATTTAATTAACAAGTCGAGTTTAAACTAAAAAAAAAGTTTGATTCATAAATGAGTTGAGTCTGAACACATGTGAGTTTGGTTCAATTATACTCGTGAATAGTTTGTTTAAGAGTTCGATTAAATATTCGTTAAGAGCTTGTCTAAATATTCGTTAACATTTTGTTTAAATATTTTTTTAAAATATAATAAGTATATATTGATATGTAAATATTTATTTGTTTTTATATAATTATTATTACAATATAAAATATTATGAGGGTTTAAATGTCTGATTAAATCTAGTGTATAGACACAAATTATGCAAATGAGGATATAACAAATCATGTAAATAAGGGCATGAACACAATTTAGTGTTGCAAGATTCCTCGATATATCAAGCATCTTCTTCCTTCCGAGACCGAACTGCGCAGTAGGTGAGCCCTCCGGTGGAGCCGAGGGGCGCATTGTCGACCACTGGCATCTCCGGTGACCACTGTGGACCATCCGTCAGTGGTAGACGGTGCTTGCAGTGGCCGTAGTACCATCAATGACGGTGCAGAAAGGGGACTCTAGGTGGTGTGCGAATGAGAGTTGCAGCACCGCCCCTACCTTGTCGCGCACCAACCCCCTCCATGTCTCTATTAATCTCGTATTGCTTGTGACAAATTATGAATATATTTCAACCATTATATTAAAATTGTTAAATTAAGTAACTTATCAAAACTATTGAGATACGAGTTTGAAATAAGATAAATTTAGGTCTTATGAATGATCAATTTTTTACTTGTAGATTGGATTAGACATATATATACGAACTCGTAAATTCAATTAAGTTCATTAAGATATTTATTAAGAACTCGAACTCGAGAGTATTTAAATGAGCCGAGTTTGAACATGCATTTTCAATACTCGATATAACTTGAATTCGGCTCGAACTCGATTAAAAATTAACCAAGAGAATTTGAACAACAAACTACTCGACTCGTTTACACCCCTACGCGTTGGCGGTCCGCTTTTGCGAGAGGGGGGCAGAACATTTCTCATGTTCGATTCCTTTCTATTTCCCAACGCCCATCTGCTCCTAATGCGGGGTCGTATCATGCTTGGTGTGAAATTTTATTTTGTGATTTATGGTCAACTAGTGACACATCAGCGGATTTGGATGAGTTTTAGCTTTAAGGAAAACTGCTCTACAGACTCTGATCATCATGGATTTGTTGTTAGATGGAGTATGCCGCAAGAGCATTGCTACCTATGCTAGATGCATGTACATGTCGAAAAAAATGAAGAGCAAAAGAAGCATCTAAAGGACGGAGTAAAATTGACCTGGTGTGCCACCACTGAGGGAAACACACGGTCGAGATCAGCAGGACACCACTAGTGGGCATCGGACACATATCGCCCCTATACTTAAAAAGGTTAACGCCGCATATCAAGTGGGTAGCTTTACAAAGTAGGGTGTTATTTTTCTCACAAATGGCGTTCTTTGAGATTGCATGGGAGCTACACTATACCAAGGGGTTCTTCAGGTTGCATCGGAGTTATATCAGCAGGAGAGGCTTATTATACTTGTATATTGCACTTTAAGTACAATATGACTAGACAATAACCCATATGACATCTCTCATATGAGAAGTGATAGAGTAACAATTCAATTGTTGGATGCCACAGATTTGTTGCCTAATTATGAAAGTGCAATAAACCTTTCTCTATCAGCTGTATGTGATTCAAGACAGGTAACAGAAAAACCCATATATGATGACTTGTGCAAAATTATCCCAACGTGGCACCAAGGCAACAAAGCAAGTGGCCAGAAACATTTCCTTAGACAGTATTTTTCACATATACAAAAATTTCTAGTACGGGAAATGCAACACAAAGAAGCTGAAAGCTAGATCTCACGGATAACAAGGCTCTTCCCGCCCCGCATTCAAAGTGAAGCAAACACCATCTATGCACCTGTTGAGCAATCAGAACCGTCGCGAACGGACGAGATGCCGGAAAATAAAACAAAGAAACCTACAGTTACAGTCTCCGTGCTGCCAAAAGAACAAACGAGAGGATACAACAGATTTCTGGTCAGTTCAACAAAAACAAAGAATAAAGACACCTCATTCAAAATCTGTGACACGATTAGAACCTTGACTCCATCTCTGTGAAAATTCTAAACATTCCATCACATGTAAGCAACGAATTGATGAGTATGACGCCACCCAATCCTCCTTCACTCTGGGAGTATCTGTTCACCGTCTGCATCACCTTCTTCTTCTATCTTGGGCTTTGACGGTGTTGGGCCAGCACCTGGAGGTTGTTTCTTCTTAATTCCGCTAACTATATCATCAATCCTCAAAATCATGCAAGCAGCCTCAATGGCCGTCTTAAATGTCTGTGCCTTTACATTGTACGAGTCCCAAATCTGCGAGAAGGAAACAGTTGTAAGATCATCTAGCATATGAGTTAACTTTGAGTCATGAACTGAAGATGACAAATTAAGAAAGCATACCTGTCGTTCTCTCATGTCCACAATTGCGCCATTGTTACCATCAATGCCAATCCATGCATTCTCACCACTTGCGTGCTACAGAAAAAGTAAATCATCTTAAAAATGATCATATTTACCGAACCCAGAGTTGGCATGATTCTAAAATCAGATTCAGGTATCAGTGACTCAGAGACAGCAACAAACTTGATTTTCCCAAAACTCGATTCGATAATGGTGTTGCAGGACATCAGGATTTATCTTGGAATGTGTACTTGGTGACAATTGGCAAATTTCAATAGTGTTGAAAAGATTGCAGCAAAGGTCGTAATCAGCTTGAAATCAAGAGGGCATTCAGAATGCAAGACCAATTTTTGAATAGAAAAAAAAAGTGCACAGTTGCTTTACCTTTCCTTGCAGAGCAGTCATCGTCCGAATCACATTCACACCACAATTTTGTGCCAATGTACGTGGAATTGCCTCAAAAGCCACGGCAGCAGCTTCATATGGCCACTGTTTCATCACAAAGCCAATAAATTATGACCAAACTGCAACTGATGGTTCTATGCACAAAACAAGTTCACTTTCACGGAAAGATGCAACTGTCATTCATTTCTGACAAGTCAGAGAGGTACTGATATTAAAGAGGCAATTTTACCTTCTCAATGCCTTCTATAGATGAACTCTTCTGCTTTAAGGCGGCAGATACAGTCAATTCTGTAGCACCACCACCAGGAAGAAGCTTTGGGTTCTTCAAGATATTCCGTGCTACAGCCATGGCATCCTGTCATCATTGCATAGGCTTTAGAAAGAATTCAATATTTTACATTAGCACTTCTTACTAAAAGCCTACCTGCAAGTTCCTTTCAACTTCATTCAGAAGATCCTTACTAGCACCTCTCAGAAGAACCGTGCAAGCTTTAGGATCCTTGCAGTCCACAATAAATGCAAAAAACTCATCCCCAATCTTCTTGACCTCAAAAAGACCTGCTCCAGTTCCCACATCTGATTCTTGCAATTCATCTGGTCTATTAACAACAACTGCCCCACAAGCCTTAGCAATCCTATTGTTGTCGGTCTTTCTCAACCTCCTGATGGCACTAACTCCAGCCTTGCTCAGATAATGGCAGGCAAGGTCACTAAGTCCCTTTTCTGTGATAACCAAGTCAGGCTTGAACTTTAGTATCTGCATGCACAGGTTTTCTATATATTCTTCCTCCATTTTCAGCAAGACCGCCCTGGCAGACCATTCATCAGTCAGATTGGATGGACAGTAATAACTTATTCATTAAACCATCAAAAACATCCACTCATGCAGACTGAAATTACCTTCTGGATCCATATGGTTGTGTGATATAACTTAAAGAAACTCAACTTGATAGAAAGCTCATGCAGAAAGTTAGGATATGGAGTGCAGCTTTTTTATGGGAAAACCATATAACACCATGGTTCAAAGAGATTCAAGTAAATTGCCGATCATACACATGCTACATATTAGAAAGTACACCAACCTAAACAATAGAAAAACATCATATTTCTACACCTTAAAAAGATAATCAGTTTTCAAAAGATAATCCCAGTCCTACTTAAAACATCTGATTTTAATTCATAACTGACGAAAAGCTCAGGTTTTTAGGATGCAGTCGCATGCAGAAATGCTAGCTACCTGGAGGGGATTGGGTGTTGTGGGCGGCTAGGGGCACCTTTTCCCAATACAAAAATATATTTGCAACTTTTCCCAATACAGATATCAACTCATTTCAAGAGTGACAATAAGGTTGAACCTATCTGTCACCCTTAATCCCTTCGCCGTGACAGAGTGGATACCGGAGGGGTTGGGGAGGGAGGGGTCCCGGGTTCAAACTCGAGGCAGCGCAGGGTTAAAACCAAAAAAAAAGTTACTATTTGTCAGCAAATAGCAACTTAAGGGTGGCAAATATCTTTTGCATTGGGAATAGGGGAAGTACGTGGGGAAGAGGAAGACAAAGTTGGTGGCCCTGCGGGGCAATCCCATCCAGTACGGGAAGTTAAAGTTGGTGCGCCCGCACAGCAATCCTGTACAGGACCAGAAGTAAATCTTCCCATCCAAGATGGGAAGTGTTTCTCTTAAAAGAAATAACCTTATTTAAGCCTGCCAGCCCCCATAAGCAAGATTTATATATATCTAAAATTGTAGAAAAGATGTTTCTCAGATTTTACCAAAGGTTTAGCACATTTATACTCACCAATCTTCTTCTCTAACTAATTCGGCATTTGTTTGGTTTTCCCCCTTTTTGTACTCAAGGGGGCAATCAAGGAGCATTATTCGAGGGTTCAGTATCCTCCTCCTCATCTTCCCAGGGGCTACAACGTCCTTGTTAATCATAACCCCTTTTAGAACTTTGGAGTCCTCCAATTGGCCACCAGGTACCTTCTCAACTTTTATGTATTTCTTAATGTCTACCTCCCTCAGTCCTTGACCAAGGTCCACTCCAACCGTTGTAGTAGCATCAATTGCAAGATCCTGCAAATTGCAAAATAGAAAACATTGTCTAGGCCATGTGAGAACCAAAAACCAAGCAATAACAAGAAATGAATCCAAAGAAGTTTGTAAGTGAATAAGAGTTTACACTATCAGTTCAACTAAAATTTAATACTGTGAATCATGTTTTTTTACCTGAAAGAAATGTCAGAAAGATCAAAGAACTAAGAAAAGTTGTTTTCAACGTTAAAAAACATAAAGATGTGAAAATTTTGAGAAGGTGAAGGCACAAAGGCAAGGGTATTTAGAAACTCAATGTATTGAGACAGTCCAAAGGCTTGCAGATTATACCCCATGGAACACTATTCACAAAATTGACAAAACAATATTTATCTGGAAGGAGGCCAAAAAATGGCAAGCAACAAAAATGTCAAAAAGAAAAGGATTAAGTGCAAAATTGAAGTTGTTGCCTAATACAAGGAAGTTGATTTCAAGATTCAACAACACTATCAGATTCTTATCCCATTTATTTGGGGCCAGCTACATTAATCCATTTCCATCCCCCAGCCCAAATTTTACAGAGTTCAGCTGACACAAATGGCAAAATGAGTTAACATGGCCCAGCCTAGGTTTGGGCCTTACAAGGCTCAATCTGATGCACCCACATTTTTGGGGCGTACAAAGCAAAACTACCGTAACACAAGACTATTTAAAATGACTGGAATCTTTACTATGAGAAAAAGGGGGGAAAGTAATTCTTCAAGGAAAAAATATATAGAGGCACAACAGCACAAGTAGAATATCTAAGCAACAGCAATACACAAATAGGATAATGGCAAAAGAAGAAAGAAAATTCCTTAAAGGAAGAGCAAGCTATTGATGATAACATGGTGTTGACTTAGAAAAATCTAACAGCTCCTACAATAAATTTGGTTTCCACAGTTCACAGTCAAAGAACTTACAGCAATTAAGTTCCCAAACTGACTAGTAAATTTTGTACCAATAGAACTTTTGACCAGGCCAAGCACTGTGGCTCCTGCAAGCCAAAATCAAAATAAAAAATAAAGGCAAAGTCTAAAATATTAAAAATGGAAAAAAGCATATCTTAAGTTGAAGACAATGAAAATAGAAAATTGAGAATCATACGAACTGCCGCAAGTCAGATAATACCCCATAACCCATATGCACCAAGATGATGTTAACAAAAGGAGACCCTTAAGGCTAAGCATATCTGTTCACTTTTTTTTCCTTGGGTTAAGTGGATGCTACCAGTCCAAAATGCTATGAATGACAGAGAAAGTGAACATATGTCTCTTCCTTGACAGTTTCAAGGATACAAAATTTTGGACTATACAAGTGTATCATTTAACTAAAAATCAGGGAGGAACTTACGATCATTTACATCAACAGGCATTGCAATTTTCTCGATAACAGTAATTGCGTCCTCAAGAGCTTTAGTGTAAGCTGCAGATTGAAGGTTAATCACACAATCATCAAGACTAAGAATCCAAAGAGAAAAAAACAACACTTGATGAACTCTCCAAGACTAGATTTTACCTCGACAAATAACTGTGGGATGATAGCTCTTGTCAATAAAGGCTTCAGCAACATGAAGCAACTCACCAGCTGCAATAAATTTTATCCAGCACATTAATAACGTGGGATGCTAATGGACATTTTTAGTTTTTGTGCAAAGCATAGAATTTATTTCATTGATATATGAAAGTGTTTACAAAAATTGGAGGGGACATAACCCTGCCTTACTCCGTGCCAGATGATTGTTTAGGAAACTCAGTATAAAAGTAATTATAATCTAACCACAGGCAACCCAGGAGCGACAGTTTTAGTTAAGAGTATAAACTATTTACCAAAAAAAACAGTTTTTTTTTTCAAAACAAAAAGTGATATCAGGACACAAATTCTATTAAACAAAAAGGCAATGCGTTCAGAATACTGAGATGGGATACATCAGAAGAACCCAAGACACATTCCTTTTACACAAAACAACCTTACTAGAAAAGAAGAACCTGATTTTAAGGTTGCATACACACACACATACACAAATGTGTGCATGGAGAGGAGTTTTATTTTTTTCATTACTGTTTCTCATTGGCTTCAGGAACTTTTGCCAAGCATTTGACATTTTCCCATTAGTGCAACTAGATAAAGATTAAAGAGTTCCAGCACATATATTCCACATACATTGCACTCCCCTGGATTCATTTCCACCCAAATGATCCAGTAACAGCATAGGAAATTGTAGTTTCAGACAGATTTATTTACAAATTAAAAAAGCACAGTCAGCCTTTTAATGTTATTTACATATGAAGATACACAGACAGAGAGGGACAGGGAGAAGAAGCATGTGCGTGCACAAAAGAGACCAAAGAGGGAGACCAAGAGAGCATACCAAGAATAATAACAGAAGTTGTCCCATCTCCCACTTCTTCATCTTGAGTGCGACTCAGTTCAATCATTGACTGCCAAAAAGAAAAGTTGTAAGTAAAAGAAAGAGGCAAAGCATACGCAACGAAAATATTTGAAAAATGGCAGAACCCTCATGGTTCAGTTCTCACGAAAGCCCAGAAGGGCCTCAACAATTTGGATACAGGGTCGCAGATTAACTCAATCATGTGCAGGTGTTTTCCTCTTTTTCCTTTTCCCCCATGGTGATGGGAGTTCCAATTAAGATTTGATTAATGCAAGTGAAGATTTCAACAGAATGCCAATAGTATAATGCACGGAAACAAGATCATACCTTAGCAGCAGGATGCGCCAGATCTAGCTCACGTAGAATGGCATTTCCATCATTAGTCACAACAATTCCTATCAACCACAAGGAAACAATACCTCAATATGCAGTAGAATAACTTGTATAAAATGGAAAAATAACAAGACTGAATAAGTGTTGATTCCATAACCAATTCACCAAGTTCAAACATATCATTCACTCCCTAATAAATGGCAACACTTTTTTGGCAAATTACTGACTATAAGCCCATAGCAATTAAACTATATAGTCAACAAAATGCATGAGATTATCCCCAAAAAAAGAAAGAAAGAAAGTTTGCCGGCATTTGTTCTCATGAAAACTCATCTCTCAGCATTTGTGCACAAGATGCCCAAAACAAACCACAGAAGAACAAAATAAGAATGCAGTCCAGACTCTTATTAAAAAATGTATTACAATGCTGAGAAACATATAACATCTAGATAATAACAATTTTTTGAAAGTGGGTAATACCACAAGTATATATTAAAAAGAAGAGAGGATGTACAAGTATAGGTGGGCCAAAACCCAAAAAGGGACCCCAAAACACCCATACATCAAGAGCGCACCAAGATGGTGTAAAAGGTCTAAACCCCCAAACAACCAAAAAGAGGAGATATAGATGAATTGACATTGGAAAGAGTGGCCGCCCACTCCTTCACCCTATCCCAAACAAAATGTAACAAAGCTTCCTCCTCATGTGACTCTCTCCTAATGATACGATGGTTGCACTCCCCCCACACACCGTCCATAAGGTGGCATGAAGGATGAGCCACCAAACCGACCTGTCCAGCTTGAGGGGCCATGGCCTATCTCAATCCTGAAGCAAAGAAGAGACATCACCCCACAAGGTGATAGAACATCCAATTCTCCAAACAATCCCCCTCCATATCCCTTGAGAATGGGAGCATCCCACAAAAAGTGATCCAACGATTCATCCTCGGTGCCACAAAGGCAGCGGGTAGGACTCAAGTCCAGCAAGAAACGGGCTAATCTATCACTAATGGGAAACCTCCTATGGGAAATCCTCCAAGCCAAAATCTTAATTAGGGGCGTAAACGAGCCGATACGTTCAGCAAGTAGCTCGACACTCGGCTCGATAAAAGTTCGACTCAACTCGTTTATTAGATAAACGAGCCGAGTTTGGACAAAAAAAAAACTCGGTTCATAAACAAGCCGAGTCTGAACACATGTGAGCTCGGCTCGATTATACTCGCGAACAACTCGTTTAAGTACTCGTTAAGAACTTGATTAAATATTCGTTAAGAACTCATCTAAATACTCGGTAAGAGTTTGTTTAAATAGAAGCATGTATATAATATATTTTTAATCAAATAATATAAATAGGGTGTATACACTATACACTACACAAAATTTAAGACTCTAAGATTTTTATAGAACTATTATTAAAATATAGAACATTTATCAAGATTTAAATGTAAAAGGTTTAAATAGAAGCAAGTATATAGATATATCTTTAATCAAATAACATAAATAGGGTGTATACACTATACACGAACTATTATTAAAATATAGAACATTTATCTAGATTTAAATGTAAAAGACTAAATATTAGAGGTATATACAATAAATCATGCAAATAAGGCACATACATAAAACTTGATTTTAATCAAATCACAAAAAGGGTAGAGCATGCCGAACCCAGTCCGGCCGAACCCAGATTGAACTCGTTTAGTCAAACGAGTTTTAAACGAGCCAAGCTCAAACAAGAAAAATGTTAAACGAGTCGAGTTTGAACATGGATGGGAAGTATTCTGCGAGTTTCGAGCCGAGTTCGAGCTCGGTAAAAAATAATCGAGTCGAGTTTGAACATGGATGGGAGGTATTCGGCGAGTTTTGAGCCGAGTTCGAGCTCGGTAAAAAATAATCGAGTCGAGTTCGAACAGATTGATATTCGACTCGACTCGGATCGTTTACACCCCTAATCTTAATCTTGAGAGGACTAGTTGACCTCCACACTTCTTGGAGAAAACCAAATCGCGTGCCCCTAGCCAAGCAAACTTCCTAAGCTGATTTGACTGAGAAAGTACATTTCTTCCCCCATCTCCAAGTCCAAGCATCCTCCCTAGGTGAAAAAGGTAGGAGCAAACTCATAAGTCTCTGGAGCTGCTCCATCTCTTGATCGAAATCACGCCTAAAAGTCAGGGCCCAAGAGCCACCTAGGACCTTCTGGTCAAAAGCCAGTGCCACAGAACCATTGGGAGCCAACGGCATCGATAGTGGCCATTGCTACAAGGCCACATAAGTTTGTCCGGCAGAATATGGACGTACCCAAAATAACAGGGCTCCGATGCCATGATATAACTTGTATGATGGCCCTCATAACGTATAAATATGAGGGAGTTGTGGTTCATCAATGCATAAGGAAATATTATTTATAAAAATAGTCCAACTTTTACTTTCTTAGTAGAAGTGAGAGAGAGAGAGGAAGGTCACCTCCTCCAGCATCAAGTAACATCTTTAACATGGACCGAGGACCTAGTGTAGTGCGTATTATATCAGCCACCGCCTGTAGAAAAGCAAAATGCAAATGTCAACAAACAGATACAATATGGTTGGAGTATGAAAGACACCAAAATTGTATAAAATTATGTTATTTCTAGATTCCAAGTAGGAAACAAGACCCACAAATCTATGACAGTGACAACAAGATGTTCTGTGTTCAAACCTGCAAGAGAAAATGGGTGTTTCATCTAACACTGTCAGGCAAAGTGTGCCCCTACAGCCTTGAAGGCTCCAACACTAAAGGTGGTGAAATTATTCTCAAGTACTGAGCATAGTTCTGTCACATACTAGAGATATTTGAAAAAAATGCACTAATAATGCAGTTGTTCCAATTACCATAACCATCAGATAGGCTGTCAGTCCTTGCAATTACATCACTCTTTCACTTAAGAAGAAAACAAATTCAAAGGTAACAGTTAAAGGTATTGGATATGAAGGGGTCTAGAAGAATGATTCTTCACTGATGATGTGCCAGTGAAGAATATTTAACTGAATCATCTAACTGTACCCCACCACTTATCTTCACTCCCTCCCTCCCTCCCTCCATTCACTTGATGATGTGCCAGTGAAGAATATTTCATTGAATCACTTAACTATACCCCATCCCTTATCCTCCACTTTCCCATCCCCTCTCCCTTCCCTCCCTCCCTTATTCTCTCTCAGGAAGCAATGCTAACCAACTAAACAATTTTGGAAACTTCCAACAAAAAATTTGAGAACCCTTCCGACAGATAAAAGTGCAACAGAACACCAAATTATCCCAAACATAAAATTCAGCTTACTTGGTGCTGATAAATCATTTCCCAACATATATATTTTTACTGGCCATTACGATAACAGTTAGCAAGCACTCTCATTTGTATTAAAAGGAAGTAAGACCTCCACCAGGTGGAGTAGGGGAGAGGCTCCTCAACCAGGTTATATTCATAGTTGTCAAGGCGTTCGCCTAGGCGCCGCTTAGGCGTAAAGCCGCCCTTGAAGAGGTAGGCGGATCTGGCCGCTTTTCTGAAAGGCAAAAAGGCGCCTCTAGGCGTCGCTGAGGCGGTCTAGGCGCACGCCTAGACCGCTTGGGCGGTTATTGGGTCGCCCAGACCCAATAACATATCTGGCCGCGGTTTCTGAAAGGCCAAAACCCACGCCCCAAACCCCACCTCCCCGCTGACCCCGCTCCCTCCCCGATCGCGCGACGAAGCTAGGGCTTCGACGTGCCGCTCTGAAGCCATCGTCGCCGGCTCCGGCGTCCACCATCACCGGCTCCGGTGACTCCCTCCGGCCTCCACCGTTGCCGCCTCCGGCTCCACGGCGTCCACCCTCTTCGAAGGTACCTCGCTCTCTCTCTCCCCCTCCGGCCCCCTGCTCCCTCCGGCCCCCTGCTCCCTCCCTCCAGCCCCCTGCTCCCTCCCTCCGGCCTTCTCCTTCCCTCCGGCCCCCTGCTCCCTCCCTCCGGCCTTCTCCCTCCCTCCGGCCCCCTGCTCCCTCCCTCCGGCCTTCCTTCTCCCTCCCTCCGGCCCCCTTCTCCACCGTTGCCGCCTCCGGCTCCACGGCGTCCACCCTCTTCGAAGGTACCTCGCTCTCTCTCTCTCTCCCTCCCTCCGGCCCCCTGCTCCCTCCCTCCGGCCTTCCTTCTCCCTCCCTCCGCCCCCCTGCTCCTCCCTCCGGCCTTCCTTCTCCCTCCCTCCGGCCCCCCTCTCCCTGCCCAAGGCCCCCTTCTCCCTCCCTCCGCCCCCTGCTCCCTCCCTCTCTCACTCTCTCTTCTCCCAGTGCACAGAGGGCCTCCGGCCCCCTGCTCCCTCCCTCTCTCATCTCCCAGTCCCTGCTCCCTCCCTCCCTCTCTCACTCTCTCATCTCCCAGTCCCTGCTCCCTCCGGCCCCCTGCTCCCTCTCTCTTCTCCCAGTGCACAGAGGGCCTCCGGCCCCCTGCTCCCTCCCTCTCTCATCTCCCAGTCCCTGCTCCCTCCCTCCCTCTCTCACTCTATCTTCTCCCAGTGCACAGAGGGCCTCCGGCCCCCTGCTCCCTCCCTCTCTCATCTCCCAGTCCCTGCTCCCTCCCTCCCTCTCTCACTCTCTCTTCTCCCAGTGCACGTATGACTTAATTTTCTGTAATTTTTTCTGCAATTTTATTTTCTGTAATTTAATTTCTGTAATTAAAATTTCTGTAATTTAATTTTCTGCAATTTTTTCATGCTTCTGAATTTTTTTTTGTAATTTTCATATATTTTATTATGTTATGTATATTAAGAAATATGTATTTTAAATTTTTTTAATTGGTGGCTTAAATGTCGCCTAAGCGACGCCTAAGCGCTTAGGGACCCCATGAACGCCTTGGTTCGCCTTGACGCCTTGACTACTATGGTTATATCCCTCATTTGACATTTCAAGAGCCATGTCCGTGTGTCTAATTATCCTGCAGTTCATTTTGAAGGATCATGTCTATGCAGCAGTCCAGTTAATATTTCAAACATCTAATAGCAATATGGCTCAAGGGAGTTCAGAAAGTTCATTGACCGACCATCCATGCTACTCTATGAGAGATATGAGCAAGAGTAATGTTAGGATTTTCACCCAGGAATCTAGAGTTTGAGAGGTTATCTCAGGCCCATTTGTACTGGGGTTTAGGGATGAGCTAAGATGCTATGTGATATGGATTTATCTACATCTTCGCTTTTTTGGTTTTCTAGCAGGGGGCCGTCTGACACCAGCTACGCGCGCTCCTGTACTGAGGCACCTTTTGGATTTCTTGTCCTTTTAATACGTGTATGTTCCACATTTTTATTTTAACATAATTGTGGTACCATCCATTTTTCAAAAGGATAACAAACAACATAGCAGGGAAATCAAAAAATAAAGACATATACACAGTTTGGGAGTGGGAAGCAAATGGAGGGGCGTCGCACCTTTGAAGCTTGGATGTTGGCATGATGCACCTTAGCTCCAGATTCCCGCTTCAACGAGTCTTCTGCTCATTTCATTTGAAAGGGGGAAAAAAAAAGGTTACTCCAATTTAACCAGAATACAAGCAATGGATTACACGTGAAGGAAGAACTGAATGCAAAAAGATGTCACAAGGGATCAGGATCGGCGATCAACACAACAAAATAGACAAAATAGAGCCTCAGCGGGAAGCAAAGACGCCACACAAAGTTGGCAACTTTGCAATGAAAAACAACAGGGCTTGTGCAAAACACCTCCAGATCCAAGGAAGCTCGCCTATCACCCACAAGAGTGAAGCTTCCGAGTGACAAAACTAAGAAAAAGGCCTCAACCCCCCCCCTCCCCACGACTTCCACCTCAATAAACCCCATTTCCATTCGTGCGGCGGCTACAACGATCAAACCACTATCCCATAAGCCGCCCAGGGGCATTTCACTACAAAGACTCCGATACACTGCGAGCGAAGAAGCAAGGGGGAAAGGGAGCGGCAGCGCAAGATCCCCGAGGAGATGAGCTCGAACAGCATTGGAGAAGAAGACAAAGGAGGCTTACTGAGGACGAGGACGGGAGCGTGCATGGCTGCAAACGGGAACAAGAGAAGCGAGAAGCAGATCGCGGGAGAAGGCGCGCTTCCTCTCTCTTCCTCTTCTTCTGAGAAGGGAGATTCGATCCCACGGATGGCTCCGCTTTGCCCGGTGGCTGCGCCTCTTCTGTTCTCTTTGCTTCCAGAGAGTTCCCCCGCTCCTTTTTTCTGGTTTAGCGCGGTGTGGGCGGGGCAGGAAGCGGCAACGCCGAGTGCAAACACGAGAAGAGATCAAAACCCTGGCGGCCCTCGCCGGGGGCTTTTATTGGATTTTAAAGGAAGCAAGGCTCACGTGCTATGAACGTGACCATTCCTTTGAGTACAGTTTTTTCCCTCTTTTTTTCTCGCGAAAATTGCAAAAGTAGCTCCATCTATCACATGATTAATTTTTTATTAATTATATTTTTAACTGTAATATGAGTAATTTTTATTGTAATAAAATTTAACATATATTGTAATAAAAGATATCACTGTAATAAGTTATAATTTATTAAAAATTAAAAAATAAATAAATATTTGATAGAGATTTTTAATTAATTTCTCCTTTTCAAAATTATCATTCTTGTATGTGTATTAAGTTAAGTCATAATATTGTAAGATTCAGTCGAATCTTTTTAGTATAGTACGAATCGAAATGTATTATATGGATATGTTTTAATCGATACATTTCAATCTAATCAATAAATTTTTAAATAATAATAATAATAAAATAAATAAAGAATAAAATTAACAGGATTGGACCGACTATTCATGTGACGCTTGTATTTCTAACAAATTCCTTGATGGGTATAAGTGAGTAAAATCGTGACTGGCTCAATAATATGGCAAAATAAAATTTCATGTCTTGCCAGATAAAACACAATGAACATAAATCGCGTGCCACTTGGTTGAGAAAAAAAAAATTATTCATATTTCCAGTCGAATATAATAATCTCTTTTAAATGAGGAAAATGAAAATTCTTAGAGTGATATATGGACCTTTTATGTCTTGTTTTACTTACTGATATATCTATACACAACTTGCACATGATGAGAGGTGGGAGTTGAGCTCAACGCGCGGCAATTTGGAGTGAGAAATGCTATGCCGCTCCACCCGCGCGCCGGGAGCGTAGCGGACGTGGAAGGGCCGCGCCCCTCCACCCGCGTGTCGGGAGCGTGGAGGGGCGGACCCCCGCATTAATTGCGTCTAGTTTTTTTTTTTTACAATTTATGTACATAAATGATGTACTTGTGTTAGTACACAAAATGTAAAAAAAAAAAATACAGCATTTAATGTGGGGGGTCGCCCCTCCACGCATCGCGCACGCGGAGGGGCGCGGCCCCTCCACGTAGGCTATGCTCCCGGCACTATCGGGAGCATAGCATTACTCATTTGGAGTTGCGAGGGTCGTCTCCTCTCAACTGCCCCCCTCCTCCGACTCCGGCTGTGAGGAGGGAAGGCGCCCTCCTCCTCCGGCTTCCCTCCCTGCGGTCACCTCCTTCAGAGGTTTTTTTTTGTTCCAAGAAGGCTCCTTCTTGGCTTGATCTTTTTCTTTTGGGGAAGGGTTGGTCTTTGGAAGGTCAATTTCAGGTAATCTTTGCTATTCGGGTGTCTTTGCAAGGACAATATTGTTCAGTTGTAGAATCCTCCAAAGTATTTCTAGTTGTTTATCTCTAGAGCTTCCCATGCTAGGTTTATGGAGCCGTTGATTTAGCTCTAGTATTGATGTCAATCCGCACACAACTTTGTTGTGCTCGTCCAAGCTAGCACTTTGCTATTGCATATATATATATATATATGGATTGCAATTCTCCTTTGCCAAAGTATGTCTATATCTTGGCAGTGTTTTTATGATTTTTAAATCTTACCTCTCACTACTTCTTATCTATCTACATGGAGTAGCGTTCTTTAGTTTGTTGGGTTTGCATATGTTCTATCCATCTTCTGCTCTTAATATTTGGGTTCTGACATGGGCATCTCTCACGCGTTTAAGTCACAGACGTTATCCATGGCCGATGTGCAAGTGGCTGATGTGGAGGCTTCCAGGTGGTTCAACCTACCTGGAGCTTCTGACGACTGACATGGAGGCTTCCGAGGTGGTTCGGCCGACTTGGACCTCTTGATGGTCGGTGTGGAGGCTTCCGAGGTGGTTCAGCCGACTAGAGCTCCTAACGGCCGACGTACAGTTATCTCGGGCATAACGGCCCACTACCCTACCGTTTCGGTTAACCAACGTGGGACGTGTGCTCTATAACAGTAGTCATTAAGACCACGATCTACCCAACGTGGTGTAATAGTTATGGTGACATGGGGCAACGGTTACGGTGACGTGGTGCGATGTTCGCGGGGTCGTCTGGTAGTTCAAAGGGATAGCCTACCACTATAAGGAGGGGGGAGATCGGGGCTCCAAGACTTCGCTAATTCTTCTAGGCTAGTGACTAACTTGAGCGTCAGAGTGTCTACCCACCGAGACGTCGAGATATGGAGATCTCGTCGGCTAATTTGTCACATCGGCCTTTTACACCTTGGCCTCAAGGGTCACGATGAACCGACCACATCATTTGGTGATGTCTGTGGGAGGCGCTACTAAAAGTTAATATGGCTTCCCTTACTCTCTCCTTTCTTTGATCTTGGATGCACCTAAGTCCCATACGTCATCCATGGCCAACGTGGAGGTTGATGGTCGACCTCCCGATAGCCGAGATGAAGGAGGTTGACTAAGCCTCATCTTAGGGTAAGGTCGACGTCTGAAGATGACGAGGTCGCTTTAGCACTCGTGAAGGACAAGGTCGCTTCAACACTTGTCAAGGACAAGGTCACTTCGACACTCATGAAAGACGAGGTCGTTTCGACACTCATGATGGGCTCCGACATCATGATGGCTGACGTGGAGCCTACAAGGTGACAGTGGAACCTGATGGTCGACGTCATGATGGTCGACCACCTAATGGCCAAGATGAGGGAGGTTGCCTAAGCCCCATATCAGAGTAAGACAGAGGTCCAAAGATGACGAGGTCGCTTCGGCACTCGTGAAGGATGAGGTTGCTTCGGCACTTGTGATGGGCTCCGATGTCATGATGGTCGACGTGGAGTCTACAAGGTGGTACAGTTTACCTGTAGCTCCAAAAGGCCGACGTGGAGGTTACAAAGTGGTGCGATCGACTTGTAGCTCCAAATAGCCGACGTGGAGGCTACGAGGTGGTGCAACCAACCTGTAGCTCTAGATGGCTGACGCGGAGGCTATGAGATGGTATAGACCTATAGCTCCAAATTTCCGACATGGAGGCTACAAGGTGGTGCAACCAACTTGTAGCTCCATATGCTCCAGATGGCCGACATGGAGGCTTCGAGGTGGTGCAGATCTGTAGCTCCTAAGGGCCGACGCGGTGGCTATTGAGATAGTCTCTAGTTGAAGTCATGGATGTCGGGATGACTAGACATTGCGGGAAGATTCAAGTTCTCAGTTGGTTCCGACTTACGAGATGAATCTTCGTGTAAGAACTTTGCTTCAGTATTAGCTTCACCCTGCCTCGACAACGAGCCTACGTGAAGCTGGGGGGGCAATGACACAGGCATTTCCCACGCATCTAAGTCCTAGACGTCATCCATGGCCGACGTGGAAGTGGTCGACATGAAGGCTTCGAGGTGGTTCAGCCGACATGAAGCTCCTAACGCCGACGTGGAGGCTTCCGAGGTGGTTCACCCAACCTAGAGCTCCTGACGGCCGATGTACGGATATCCCGGACGTAACGACCCACTACCCTACCGTTTCGATTAATTGACGTGGGACATGCGCTCTGTAATAATGGTCATTAAGACCACAATCTATCTGATGTGGTCCGATGGTTACAATGACGTGGGGCAATAGTTATGGCGACGTGGCGCGATGTTCATGGGGTCGTCTAGCGGTTCAAAGGGGTAGCCTACCACTATAAAAGGGGGGACACTCGATCATCACAGAGGGACGATCGGGGCTCCAAATCTTCTCTAATTCTTCTCGGCCAATGACTGACTTGAGCGTCAGAGTGTCTACCCACCAAGACCCTTCGGTGGGCTATGCATGTTCTCGGATGTTGGGGTTCTCGGATGTCGAGGATGGAGCTCTCGTTGGCTAGTTTGTCACATCGGCCTCAAGGGTCATGGTGAACCGACCGCATCAGTTTTCAATGAAAATTATGGAGCCTTGGGCTCCCCTTTTGCCCAAGAAAAAAAACTTGCACATGATGGTTAGATATACACTTCAAATCAATGAACACTTGTAATCGACATATATGTATTTTTTTAATGACAGAAAAAAACATAGTATAACAAATCTCATGTCTTATTCATGTCCTTCTTATCCTCAAAACTGCGAAAGAAACACTTTTAGTGCTTGATGAAAGAGCTTGGGCGACTGTGCTATGTGGGCTTGGCTATTAATATGGCAGTAGAATCCACTCATTTGTATTTAGGGGTAGACAGACATATTGATAATGGAGTTCATCCGCTTATGTCTAGGGATGGGCAGCCAAACATTTATATGTTGGATCGATGGCGATAGAGTTTTTCACCTAGATGGGGGTGAATAGGTGTTTTTCGTTGTGAAAGTTAATTTAAATCAACTTACTAACGTACGTTAGTTATGTTAGTATAAGCAAACTATAAAAGGACAAGAGAATTTTATCTTGGTTCGGATCTACCTTCCAATGAAAGTCCTACGTTCAATCTCCAAACCAATAACTTAGGATTTCACTATATTTCTCAAAGATACAGCACTCCGATTTTCACCAGTCTTACCTTCAACATAAGAGGAAAGACAAACTGCTAGCTGCAACTAGCATTCCCTTTTCAAAAGGGAAACCAACTGCCATAACTAAAAGGCAAGGCAATATGTTATTTTATTTATGAGAGATTTGAAAAAAAGTGAACATAATAATTTCAAATAATAGTTTGATTTTAAACACTTACGTGTCTGTATGAAAACTTAATTTTTAATGTATCTTTAGAACATGAATTATAACATGAGCAGAAGATCAATAATGAATTACATTATGAGTTAATATTATATTTGAAATTGTGAAAAATGTCATGAAGTGATACACAAATTAATAATATGACAGGTAAGAGGAATATTCATACAGATTGTGTGTGCACTTACAACTAGTTAAGATATAATGTTGTCAGTCAAAATGGTATTTCAGATATGACGAAGTGGTACTTTGGATATGACAAAGTGGATTTCGAATATGACGAAGTGGACTTCAAATATGACAGTGGATTTCGAATATGACGAAGTGGACTTCGAATAGAATGATTATAATGTGATCAGTTGAAGTGAGACTTCGTGTTTAACTTCGCATATGACGAAGCAAAATCCGGATATGACGAAGTGGACTTCGAATATAATGATTATAATGTGATCAGTTAAAGTGAGACTTCATGTTAACTTTGCATATGATGAAGCAGACTTCAGATATGACGAAATGGACTTCGAATATGACTATTATAATGTGGTCAGTTGAAGTGAGACTTCGTGTTTAACTTCACATATGACGAAGCGAATTTCGGATATGATAAAGTGGACTTCGTAAATGACGAAGTAAAACTTCGAATGTGATGGAGTGAACTTCATATATAACGTAGTCAGTTGAAGCTAGACTTTGTGTTTAACTTTACATATGACGAAATGGACTTCGAATATGACGTAATCAGTTGAAGCTAGACTTAGGATATCAGAGAGGAAAAACTTATACGACGAAGTATGTCTTTGAGATTTTATTATGTGATTTGTAAGAGAAAATATGTAATGATTGACATGGTTTGTTTCCACTAAACATCTGCTTATTTTGTCATCTTCAAAACTAATATATATCATGGTTTGAACTGTGAGGATGATAAGTATAATTTAGCAGTGGTTCAACACATTTATTGCCACTAAGATTCCAAATGGCATATATGGTTTTTTAGTTTCATTGACAACTTAAAGATGAACAACTGAAAATATGTAATGAACCGAGCACTAAATGTTTCTCAAACTACACAATCACATACTACATATAGGATAAGTGCTATTACAAACATCTTGTAAACATTTCTCGGGGCGAGTACTAAATATTTCTCAAACTTATACAAAACTGTGTACAACATATAAGATGAGTGCTATTGCAAACATCTTGTAGATTCTGATTTCATAAATTTTCTCTCAAAAATCCCAAAAATGTCTTGTAACGCCTCAGAAATTTAAAATGTTAAGAAAATAGAAAATTTGGTTAAAATACCTTAGGGTTGTTATTAAATTGTGATAATTGGATGATAGACTTAATAGTGGTAATGAACATTATCCCAGTGTCGTACCTCGAAGTGCGTGCCTCCACAGTGCGATACTGGAAAACGACATCGAAATAAAAATCTGAGAACATCATAATTTCCAGAAAAATGTGGAGAAATTAAATATGTAATTATCTGAATTTTTCAACGTACGGATTTTGAGATTAAGTCGACGCGACCATTTTTCGGGTGATTTTTCACCTACTTTAAAATAAATTCCAAAAAATTAAACTAAAATTACCATAATTTGTAAAACCATCATATTAGTCTATGGTTAAAATTTTAGGACAAACGGATGTCGTTTGATCACATTTACGCAAGCATTATCGGGCCAGCTGAATTATAGCCTAATTACGGGAAGGATTTTTAGGAATTGGTCTTGCTAACGTATCCTAGGCTACGCAAGCCCATGTCATGATAGGTTAAGGTTCTTACACGTTGAAGGCCGATGTGTGGGTGTGTGATTGCATGCATGAGTTAGGTGTCAGTGGGTTGTTAAATGGGGTTTTACCCCACACTGGAAACCGACGTGTCGTTGTGCATGGCAAGACCAGATGGCTATAAATACACCCTCCTTCTTCGTTCCTATCTTTCTGACTCCTTCCCTCTTATGCTGCTGCTGTGATTCACGAGACTTTAGAGTGAGTGTGTGCTGGAGTGGTTAGTTTACACTGTGTGCATCTCTTGGTCCTGTTCGAGTTGCTGCTGGAGCTGTAGCTGGATGTAGTCGGGAAGCAGTGAAGCAAACTTTAGTAGTTGCTACTGCTTCAACTGCCTCCTCTTTGCTTTTGGCCATCTCTCATCTACTATTCGTGGGGAATTGTGGATTTCTATATCAAAGGAAGAATTCAAAATCAAGTAGGATTCATCTCCTTTCCTTAATCATGTTCTCTACACATGATAAATAACTCGTGTTGAGTAGCCAAGTTGATATAACTGTAATCTTACTAGTTTTCGTCTAGTTTTGATGAAATATTCTTACGTTAGGGAGGAAGAGATACTTATTTTACCTCCAGATCATCTTCTTCTTATCTTCTTCCACCTTTGATTCAAGTTCATGATATAGAGTTCTGGTAGAAGTAAACATATCCTTAGAACAGTGTGAGGATTTCGGTTTAGATGGTTGATAATTCGAACATTGACTTGGATTATGAATACCTTGAGTTTTAGTGTCCTCTTATAGGAATTTTCCAATAAACCATTGCTATCAAGTTCATGCTTCCAATACTACACTATATTAGTTTATAGCCGACAAGTTCGAATTATCAATCTCTTGTTGCATCTCGACTGTTTAGTTTAAAAACCACTGTGAAACTATTTAGACTCTTCCATTGATATCAATCATGCCTTGAATTATAGATCTATAATTAGGGTGCTTAGAATGGATTTAAACATATTTACGGAAGTTCTGCTGCTTCCTGTCGATAGCCAGCCCAAGAGCTGTCGACATACACATATTTCCAGAACTCCAGGTTTCTGGACTGTGGTGGATCTGTCGACAGATCCTTGCATCTGTCGACAGATACCCACAGAGCCAGCAAACCTGAGCTCTGTCTGTGCCATCTGTCGACAGATCCTTCCTTCCTGTCGACAGCTACTGTCCTGCCTTGGATTTCAGCACTCTACATGTGTAAATCCTGTTCAAAGTTCATCCTAATAGCCTACCAAATTACCCTCTTATTTACTTTGATATTTTCTGTCATTCTACCAAAAGATACCCACTTTGGATACCTTACTCATTATTGAATTATCCTTGAAACCGTCAACTCAAATGGTACTCCGTTGAGTCCATTCTCCTGTATTCGACACTAAGTTTATATTACTTGATGACTGAGAGTTCAAAGGCTTTGAAAACCTGGTGAGATATGATAAACTTATGATGATGACATTATTGGGTCCTTGGACCCCACCTAACTGATATGCCTGTGCAAATATGGCTGGTCCAGTCCTGGAGGAGCACCCGAATCATACGGGCGTACGGGAGTGATAAGGATACCGGGATGTTTGCATTGCATCACTATTCCTGATTATGGTCATCATACTTCCTGTATTGTGTGAACTGATATATGAACCAATTGTGAGCTATATACTTGAGCATGACCTGAGTTACTATCACTGTATCAAGCTACTATTCTGAGATCTGGTATTGGCTTCTTTGATATCCGTTCATCCTATTACCTATCCTGTGTGAACTTTATATGACTTCGAACCTGAGCTTAATAGAATTTCTGAGTTGCCTATGTTTTCATATGACACTGTTATACATTCATGACATGTTATCTTGGTTATCTGACCCTGTTCTTGATACATTCATGTTCTTACTAAATTATCATGTGTCCTGATCCTTGATTTAAGGATTTGAATGATACGGCTAGTTAGCTCAACCATCCTTCCCTTTCAGGTAATCAAGATGAGGGAGAAGTGTAAAATGGGATGTGTGCAGAGTGGACACCACACCGATGACGAGTCAACCAACCATATACTGCTTTAGTTGTGTACTTGTAAAATGTTATGAGTAGTAGCTACTCATCCTTACTCCTCACTTAGTGTGGATGAGGAGCTTTATGTAATAAGACTTCCGCAGGGACTGGTTATAATGAATATAAACGTTAATGTTATTACTTTGTGCCTGTTTTATGTCATTTCCCATAAATAGCCTTTATTAGGAAGTGACATGTCTAGCCACTTATATTGCTACTAGTGATTCTGGTTTGATCATAATTGAGTTAAGTTTACTCTTGATTTTAAAGAAGTATTATATATTGACATCTTTATACTTAATGTGTCAACCATAGAGTCTTAGATATGTCAGTAATTACATTGTTGTCATCACTTTATAGCAAATCACATTTATTGCCACTAAAATTCCAAATGACATATATAGTTTTTTAGTTTCATTGACAACTTAGAGATGAACAACTGAATTCAAAGCTTAGCCGAAGAAATATTTGAATCAAACTTTAGGATATAATCTCCATAACAAAGGGGATAATCTCTTAGATGTTTTGATTGACTGGACAAGGTGGTCTATCTGGATATTATTCGTGCTAATAGGGTAAAAGTTGTTTTAGTAGGTCACATATGTCGACTATGGTATACCTTAAACAATTTTTTTATAACTTATTTTACTATTTATATAAGTTTTACCGTCGCACAAAAAATAAAAAAAAATACACCAAAGTAAAAAGATATTTTGTTAATCTTATCCTATCCGATTATAAAGAAACTATTATCATATAAAACTGCAGTCTCATGGTTCTCCTTTGAATATTTATCATTCCCTCCTATTGTAAATCAACTAAAAATTAATAGAATAAACTGGTAAAGTTTGAGTTTCCTCTTGGACTTACACATTCATCAAATATTTATATCTATCTAGGTATGCAAACATAAAAAAATTGGATTATCCCCTCCACAAACACAATCCTAAGAAATGGATAGACAGACACTGTTTTAGAATGTATTTAAAATTTTCACTCTCTTTTTTTTAACAAAGACTACGAACATAATTTTATCACCAATAAAATTATTAAATGGGAAAGAAAATTTCAAAACTAATTAAACTTGATAAACCAAAGTTAAGCAGAGAAATTGTCATAGATTGTGAGAACACAGTGATACAGATATGCGATGATGTCAAATACAATTTTATAGGCATAAATCTTTGGAGAAAGACTAACTGTACTTACATAAATGTAAGTAAGTGCAATATGAATAAGATGTGAGTCTATGTGATGTAACGTCATGAACTTTCGGATCGAAATTTAACGGATTTGGTGTATGGCCTATTAGTTGTGTTTTTGATGCTTGAGCGAGTTGGGAGGGGTTGGGGGTCGGAAATCCGAGCCCAACCAGCCTCTGGTGCGCTTTCTATAAACGCAACCAACCCGGGCGTCGCGTTTTGAAAACACGACCACCTTCCTCGTCGCGATTTCGACACTGCTTTCCCGGGGTGCGCGGCTGCATGCGCGTCGCATGTCGCATGCAGGGACGTCGGGTTTAATTGCGACGGCCAAGCACGTCGCGATTTAAATGCGACGGCGCACCTCGTCGCGATTTGAACTGTGAGATTTTGTTGGCCGAGCCTTGGCCAAATAGTGCAAGAAACACTGTTCGGCCAAGGGAAGGCTTGTTGTGGGGATTTCGGGCGATTCGGCGTTTGCGGCGTGCGGATTGGCATGCTACCGTCGCGAGGAGGTTGTTCGGAGCATGGGAAACGCCAGGGCAATGTCGTTCTTCGCGTTCTTCGTGTGGTAGGGGAATTCTACTCGTTTTTGGTTTGAATGGATCGTTATTGAGTCATTTAATACATGGGATGGGATATGATGAGTAGCAAGCATGTGTAGGTTCTTGTTTAAATGCATCATGTGGGTTTTATCACTGTGACAAGGTAGCTTGTGAGATTTTTGGAGATGGAGTCCGGGTGGGGTTTCTCGGCTGAAAAGGCGATGGACCTAGTCATCGCGTTTTGAACGCGACGACATGCTCGGTCGCGAATCAGTTCTTAAGGCGGTGGTTTGCCCCGTCGCGATTTGGCCTTTAAATAGTGACATCTGTGTACGTCGCGTTTTAGAAGGCAACCTGTGACGGTTCTCGCTGTTCAAACCCGTTAACCTAACAACGAGTCTAACACGAGTCCGCCTCCCACGAACGGGCCAAAGCCTCGCAAGGGATATCAAACCATATGTCCGTAAAAACATAAAGGAACCAACTTATTTATTCATAAGATCTGGCAATCTCGCAAATATTTACATGAAATATACATGGCCATAGCACAACTGTAACCAAACTACAACAGAACCTGAGGCATACCCCGAGGTGAACAACAGGAAAGTAAAATTACACTGCTGGTGGTGCAGACCCTCCACTGAACGATGGGTGTGAAATCTCCCGATCTCCCTCACCTGGTAGGAGGTAGGGGTGAGCCTCACATGTCACTGGCTCAGTAGGGAAACTGCCTAGAAACCAAGCAAACCAACATAGTAGTAAAGCAAGAAATGCTATGCTAGCAACTTACAGAATTATCTAGCAGGATATAAAACTGTAAGTACCACTTACCATTTGCTGTTTAACAAGAACCAACGTCAATAAATAAACAGCAAAACCAAACAGGTGTACGAGCTACTGTAGAAAAATGCCACACTCGAGCCACGTCAACTGGTTCGCGACACCAGTTACTGACCCGGACAAACCACACAGGACTACCTCTCAGTCTCGCAGCCACGGATGAAAGGTCCAACTGCTGCTCCACTAAACAAGTATAAAGAACTGTGGAGTCAAACTAAACCACCACAACCTGCAGGCCACACACACCTCGCAGGCCCATGTCTGGCACCTTTAGGGACTCTGGCCCAAGCTCCCTAAAGTGAGACACTGGAAAACAGGACTAGCTAGGGTCCAGTACGTCTACTGGTGTCCGTCTCCCCCAACTACGAGCGCGCTACAAGCGACAACACAACAAACTCTCTCTCTAGTCATTGTCCCACTGTCGTCTTTCCCTCAGCCAGACGTACTACTCAACACAAGAGTGAGGGTGTCCAGGAAGACGACAAGACCTCATCGGTATCCTGTACCGGGACAAGCCCCGAGCACTCATGTGCCTGGCTCACACAAAACCTGGGGCTCCCAACTGAAGAGGTATCCACGGAAGGCATCAAACTACACACCACGTACACAGAAACCACGTGCGCAACGCACAAGCCACATGAAACTCCACACAAATCACATGTACACCATATAAACCACACACCACACGCTCCCCGAGCGTAGCCAATGCACCTCCTACTATCATCACATATCACAAACCATGCTAAACGGATAGTTAAACACTTACATGCATTCATAGATAACAACCTTCTGCTGTTAACGCGTCAGTGTACTGCGTCACCATCAGAACGCGGCGGCACGATGAGTTGCCTACTGATCGCGTCGATCCAAGGTGTCGCGACCTGATCGCGACTCCCAGAGAGACCGCGTTAACAGGTGCGAACCCTGTTCCGGAATCCAACATCCGGATCACCCCAAACTCTTTATAACCTATGATTTTCATTCCGTTTTCATGCTTTAATGTGTTCCTACACATGCTATCTAGGGTTTAGAAAGCAGAAAACACATTATCCACCACACACGAACGATTCACGGATCAAACCACGGGAAATCTCCCTACCTTCGCGAAGAACGCGAAGAACAAAGCTTGTACGACGTTTCCCCCGCTCCACTAAACGTCCTCGCGATGGAAGCTCGTCAAACCAAGCTCTAACAAGCCGAATCACCCAAAATTCCATAGCAAAAACCCCCTGGCCGAGCAGAGCTTTCATCAGCTCTGTTCCGCTAGGGTTATGTAAAAACGCAATGCAGGTAAGAACGCGACGCCCTTCACAACCGCGACCTGAACGAGACACTTTAGGTTGTCGCCTTAAGCCTGCTGTCGTCAGTCCGTGCGCCCAGCACACGACACGCGGCAAACATGCAAACATTCATTTAAACTAGCGGTTCCATTAACGCGGCGCCAGGGGCTGTCGCGATCACAACGCGACACTCCTCACTGTCGCGATCACAACGTGACACCCTTCACTGTCGCGACAGGAACCGAGAAATAGAGAATGCTTTTAGGAAAAATCTTACAACTTGAAGAAAACACCTGCCACAGACATGTCATCGGCCACACACTGGCCTCCACGACCACACAAGGACGATCCGAACGGTCGGAATGTTACATTACTATCACCTAAAAAGAAATTTCGTCCTCGAAATTTAAAACAGAATTCAATTATCAACATTTCAATTCAATTCATATGGTACTATCACCTAAAAAGAATAAAACTTACTCAAACAAGTATGGATACGCTTTTCTCATTTCTTCCGCTAATTCCCAAGTATCTTCACCACCTGCCTATTTTCCCACCTAACTTTTACCAACTCAATTTTCTTGTTTCTGAGCTTTTGAGTTCTATAGCCTGAAATTTGCACTGGATATTCCGGCATTGACATGTCAGGCTTTAAATCATCTCTTTGATAGCTGACGACTTGGGTTGGATCTTTAATATACTTTTTTAACATTGAAACATGAAACACATCATGAGCATAAGTGAAATCTGCTGGCAAATCCAATTTATAGGCTGCTTCACCCATTCTTTCTTTTATTTGAAACGGCCCTACATATCTCGGGCTCAACTTGCCTTTCTTACTGAACCTTAATACACCTTTAGTAGGAGATACCTTTAAAAATACAAAGTCACCAACTTCAAATTGCAATGGTCTGCGTCTAACATCTGCATAACTTTTATGGCGACTTTGGGCTGTTTTCAATTTTTCTTGAATAAATCTCACTGTTTCTGCACACTGGCGAACTAATTCTGGGCCCAAAACCTGCCTCTCTCCCACTTCATGCCAATTTAACGGTGATCTGCATGGTCTGCCATATAAGGCTTCATAGGGTGCCATTTTAATACTTGAATGGTAGCCGTTGTTATATGCAAACTCAACCAGACCCAAATGACGCTCCCAAATGCCTCCCCACACAAGACAGCAAGCTCTCAACATATCTTCAATAGTCTAATTGTTCTTTCCGTCTGCCCATCTGTTTGTGGATGATATGCTGAACTATACCTAAGTTCCGTGCCAACAGCTCTTTGCAAACTCCTCTAAAAGCCTGAAGTAAATCGAGGGTCTCGATCTGAAACTATAGTGACTGGTATTCCATGCAAAGGTACAATCCTTTCCACATACAACTTAGCTAATCTATCAACTGACCATGTCATGCTAACTGGTAATAATCTACAAACCTTGGTCAATCTATCCACAAAAACCCATATTGCATTATGACCTGATGAACTGGGCAAACTAACTATGAAATCCATTGCTATGTCATCCCATTTCCATTGCGGAATGGGTAATGGCTGTAACAATCCTCCTGGCTTTTGATGCTCTGCTTTAATCTGCTGACATACTGCACATCTAGTTATAAACTCTGCGATTTCTTTCTTCATATTCGGCCACCAAAAATGCTTCTTCATATCTTGATACATTTTAGTGTTGCCTGGGTGGATGGTGTATCTTGATCGGTGAGCTTCTTCTAAAACCTTTTGTCTAATTTCTCTATCTTCTGGGACATATAATCGTCCTCTTAGTCTAACCACATTATCATGCCCCAAATTTACTTCATCCATTCTGAGAATATCTGCTAAATTGGTATCTACTTTCTGTGCCTCTACTATCTGCCAGTAAAGAGAAGGTTCCACTGCACTAGTTGCTAATATTGCTTTGCGTTGACTGCTTGGCACATGAAAGGAATTCTCCGCCACATCCTCATAAAGTTTCCATTCTCTGATCATAAGTTGATTCATAACCGCTTTTCTGCTCAGTGCATCTGCCACCACATTTGCTCTGCCTGGATGATATGCCAAATTAAAGTCATAATCCTTTAAATATTCCATCCATCGGCACTACCTTAAATTCAAATCTTTCTGAGAGAAAATATATTTTAAGCTTTTATGATCAGTAAAAATCTCAAATCTTTCACCATACAAATAGTGCCGCCAGATTTTCAATGCAAAAACAACCACTGCCAGCTCTAAATCATGAGTAGGGTAGTTCTCCTCATGCTTCTTTAATTGCCTAGAGGCATAGGCTACCACCTTACCATGCTGCATTAAAACTGCACCCAAACCTCTCTTAGATGCATTTGTAAACAAAACAAATCCTCCACTACCCGACGGAATCTCTAAAATTGGTGCTAAAGTCAACTTCTTCTTCAACTCTGCAAAACTGCGCCTGCATTCCGAAGACCACACAAAAGGAACACCCTTTCTTGTCAACCTTGTCATTGGTGCTGCTATCTTGGAGAAATCTTGGATGAATCTTCTGTAATAACCTTCCAAACCCAGAAAACTCCTAATCTCAAACACAGTCCTCGGCTCTTCCCACTTCATCACGGCTTCAACTTTGGCTGGATCCACTGTAATACCTTCACCTGATATCACATGACCTAGAAACTGAATCTCTTTCAACCAGAATTCACATTTACTAAACTTAGCAAATAGCTGATGATCCCTCAATATCTGCAAAGTAGTCCGCAAATGAGCTACATGCTCTTTTTCTGATGCTGAATAAACCAATATATCATTAATAAAGGCCACTATAAACTGATCTAAATACTGATGAAATATTTTGTTCATCAAATTCATAAATGTTGCAGGTGCATTTGTCAATCCAAAAGGCATCACAACAAACTCATAATGCCCATATCTAGTCCGAAAAGCTGACTTCTCAATGTCTTCTTCTCTGATCCGCAACTGATGATATCCTGACCTCAAATCTATCTTGGAAAATACTTTAGCTGACTGCAGTTGATCAAATAAATCATCAATTCTAGGAAGTTGATACTTATTCTTAATTGTAACTTTATTCAGCTGCTTGTAATTGATACACATTCTTAAACTGCCATCTTTCTTTCTGACAAATAACACTGACGCTCCCCAAGGTGATTGACTAGGCCTAATAAAACATTTTTCCAATAATTCTTTCAATTGCTTTTTCAACTCCTTCAATTCTGCTGGGGCCATTCTATATGGTGCTTTAGAGATGGGTAAACTGCTTGGTTGCAATTCAACTGTGAAATCTACCTCTCTGCGCGGAGCTAGCCCTGGCAACTCATCTGGGAACACATCTGCAAATTCTCTAACCACAGGTACTGAATCTACAGACTTACTTGATTCAACTAGACTAATAGAAGCAAGGTACGCTACACATGCCGCATTAATTAACTTTCTAGCTCTAAGTGCAGAAATAATAAACTTGGGAGTGTAAAAAGGTATACCTTGAAATTCAAACACCTCACCACCAGGTCTGCAAAATCTGACTCTCTTCTTTCTACAATCAACCAATGCCCCGTAGGCCTCTAACTAATCCATCCCCAAAATCACATCATATTCTTTCAATGTTAAAGCATACAATCTTACTGGCATCTGATTCCTATGAATCACTATCGGAACATCTTCTAAAAAGCAGGAGGTCAACAAATACCCTCCAGAAGGAATTTCCACTACCAACTCACAAGACTTTTCTTCTAAAGGAAGTACCATGCTATCCAGAAAATCTTCGGAAATAAATGAATGGGAAGCACCCGGATCAATTAATACTCTAGCAGTAAAATCAAAGAAAGGTAGTATACCTTCAATGAGATTGGATGCTTCCGCCTGAGCTCTGGTAACAGCCATCACTCGACCCCGTCCTCCTCTCTGGTACGGTGCACCTCTGCCTTGTTCTGCTAACCGCTGAAAGGGCTGCTGCTGTTGTTGGGTCCCTCTACCATAAGTCTGCTCTCGGGGATACGGACAATTCCTTGCTAAATGTCCTGGCTGCCCACAAACATAACATCTGAAAGCTGGATATGTTGTAGGTTGCCCTGCCATACTCTGCTAGGATTCCTCTGGAGCTGGTGGCCTGTAACCACGGCCCTTCTGAAAATCTCCTTACTAAAAACCCTGTTGCCTGCCTCTACCACGACCTCCTTGAAAGAATTTCTTGATTTGTTTGCCCCATTTTCCTATTCCAGATGATGATGAAGCTCCAGAAGGTGCTTTCCCCTTACCAATTCCTCCTGGCGATTGCGGATGCCAGAAACTACCTGAGCCTAATCCACCTGTCTGAGACTGCCCCTGCCTGGCCCGAACAGTCCTCTCAAGTATTGATGCTCGCTGAGCTGCCTCTTCCACTGTTCTACACATTAATGGGATCACTGCATCTTGCAATTCTGGCCTTAGACCTCGAATAAAGTATTCCACCATCATAGTGTTATCCGTTACTACATATGGGGCATACCTACTCAAGACTATAAATCTCATCTGGTATTCAAGTACTGAGAGATTTCCTTGCTGGAGTGTCCTGAATTGCTCTCTCTTCATCTGCTGAATCTGTATTGGAAAGAAGGAATCATTAAAGACCGACAAAAATTCCGATCATGAAATAGTGTCCTCCATCCTGCCTGTAAAAACTGTCTGCATCTTTAAGCGCCACCATTCCTGCGCAAACCCTCGTAGCTGGTATGCTGCAAGAATCACTTTATCTTCCTGAGAACACCTCATTATCGTAAATACCCTCTCGATCTCATATATCCAATGCTCCGCTGTATCTGGGTTGGGACCTCCTGAATATGTAGGGGGCTGCAACCTCAAAAATCGCTCTACAAGTACCGTAGTCTCCTCTCCAATAGCTGGTCTCACTGGAACTGCCGGTTGTACAGGTACTACAGGTGGTACCTCTACTCTGGGTGGGGGTGGAACTGGAGCTACTGGTACTGCCTCCTCTGGAAATGGTGGTACTACTGCCGCTGGCTGTACCGATGGTTGCTGGTCCAGTCTTACCCGAATCTCTGTCAAACTCTCCCAAATTCTTTCTATCATCCTCTGCGTAGGATCCTCTCCTGCCCCTTCTCCACCACCTCCTACATCTCTCCTTTCGGCCATTACTTTTCCTGCACAAACATCATTCCAACAATACCATACACAAGAAATCAATTCAAAACCAGGGTCACTACCAACAGTGGATTACAGTAAAGACATGGCTATGCAATTTCCAATTCCTTTATATTCTTACGGACCTTGCTCTGATACCAACTGTGACGGTCCTCGCTGTTCAGACCCGTTAACCTAACAACGAGTCTAACACGAGTCCGCCTCCCGCGAACGGACCGAAGCCTCGCAAGGGATATCAAACCATATGTCCGTAAAAACATAAATGAACCAACTTATTTATTCATAAGATCTGGCAATCTCACAAATATTTACATGAAATATACATAGCCATAGCACAACTGTAACCAAACTACAACAGAACCTGGGGCATACCCCGAGGTGAACAACAGGTAAGTAAAATTACACTGCTGGTGGTGCAGACCCTCCACTGAACGATGGGTGTGAAATCTCCCGATCTCCCTCACCTGGTAGGAGGTAGGGGTGAGCCTCACGTGTCACTGGCTCAGTAGGGAAACTCCCTAGAAACCGAGCAAACCAACATAGTAGTAAAGCAGGAAATGCTATGCTAGCAACTTACAGAATTATCTAGCAGGATATAAAACTATAAGTACCACTTACCATTTGCTGTTTAACAAGAACCAACGTCAATAAATAAATAGAAAAATCAAACAGGTGTACGAGCTACTGTAGAAAAACGCCACACTCGAGCCACGTCAACTGGTTCGCGACACCAGTTACTGACCCGGACAAACCACACATGACTACCTCTCAGTCTCGCAGCCACGGACGAAAGGTCCAGCTGCTGCTCCACTAAACAAGTACAAAGAACTGTGGAGTCAAACTAAACCACCACAACCTGCAGGCCACACACACCTCGCAGGCCCATGCCTGGCACCTTTAGGGACTCTTGCCTAAGCTCCCTAAAGTGAGGCACTGGAAAACAGGACTAGCTGGGGTCCAGTACGTCTACTAGTGTCCGTCTCCCCCAACTATGAGCGCGCTACAAGCGACAACACAACAAACTCTCTCTCTAGTCGCTGTCCCACTGTCGTCTTTCCCTCAGCCAGATGTACTACTCAACACAAGAGTGAGGGTGTCCAGGAAGACGACAAGACCTCATCGGTACCCTGTACCGGGACAAGCCCCGAGCACTCACGTGCCTGGCTCACACAAAACTGGGGCTCCCAACTGAAGAGGTATCCATGGAAGGCGTCAAACTACACACCACTTACACAGAAACCACGTGCGCAACGCACAAGCCACGTGAAACTCCACACAAATCACATGTACACCATATAAACCACACACCACACGCTCCCCGAGCATAGCCAATGCACCTCCTACTATCATCACATATCACAAACCATGCTAAACGGATAGTTAAACACTTACATGCATTCATAGATAACAACCTTCTGCTGTTAACGCGTCAGTGTACTGCGTCACCATCAGAACGCAGTGGCACGATGAGTCGCCTACTGATCGCGTCGGTCCAAGGTGTCGCGACCTGATCGCGACTCCCAGAGAGACCGCGTTAACAGGTGCGAACCCTGTTCCGGAATCCATCATCCGGATCACCCCAAACTCTTTATAACCTATGACTTTCATTCCGTTTTCATGCTTTAATGTGTTCCTACACATGCTATCTAGGGTTTAGAAATCAGGAAACACATTATCCACCACACACGAACGATTCACGGATCAAACCACGGGAAATCTCCCTACCTTCACGAAGAATGCGAAGAACGAAGCTTGTACGACGTTTCCCCCGCTCCACTAAGCGTCCTTGCGGTGGAAGCTCGTCAAACCAAGCTCTAACAAGCCGAATCACCCAAAATTCCACAGCAAAAACCCTTGGCGAGAAGAGCTTTCATCAGCTCTGTTCCGCTAGGGTTACTTAAAAATGCAATGCAGGTAAGAACGCGACGCCCTTCACAACCGCGACCTGAACGCGACACTTTAGGTTGTCGCCTTAAGCCTGCTGACGTCAGTCCGTGCGCCCAGCACGCGACACGCGGCAAACATGCAAACGTTCATTTAAACTAGCAGTTCCATTAACGCGGCGCCAGGGGTTGTCGCGATCACAACGCGACACTCCTCACTGTCGCGATCACAACGCGACACCCTTCACACTGTCACGACAGGAACCGAGAAACAGAGAATGCTTTTAGGCAAAATCTTACAACTTGAAGAAAACACCTGCCACAGACATGTCATCAGCCACACACTGGCCTCCACGACCACACAAGGACGATCCGAACAGTCGGAACGTTACACAACCACTCGACCCCTTGTCTTGGCCTCCTAGTGCAATGAGTTGTTTCATGCTATGTGATTGTGCGGCTGTTATTTTATGTATTATGAGTTTGTAAGCGGTGCATTGGCACACGTCATGTTTGGGAATGCCGAGTTTGCATGGTTTGTGTGTACGTGGAAAGTTGGGTAGTATGACACCTTCAGTGGTTACCTCTTGAGTCGGTATCTCAGGTTCTTTATGAGCCAGGCATGTGGTGCTCGAGATTTGTCCCGGTACTTGTGTGTACCGTAGAGGTCTGTGTCATCTTCTTAAACACCCTCACTCCTGTGTTTGAGTTGTACATCCGGTTGAGGGAAAGACAACAATGGGACATCGACTTGTGTGTGTGGTTTTGTTTAGTCGCTTGTAGCGCGTTCTTGGTTGGGGGACGGACACCGGTAGACGTACTGGTCCCCAGCTAGTCCCATTTTTCCAATGCCTCACTTTAGGGAGCTCGAGCTGGAGTCTTTAAAGGTGTCAGGTATGGAGCTACAGCGGAGTGGTCTGTAGTTGTAGTGTAGTTTGGTCTCCACATTTTGTTGACTCTCTTGAGGTGGAGCGGTAGTTGGACATTTCGTCCTTGTCTGCGAGGCCGAGAGGTAGACATGTGTTGCTTGTTCGGGTTAGTAGTTGGTGTCGCGAACCAGTCTTCATGGCTCGTGTTTGGCGTTATCCTTCTTTAGCTCATACTTCTAAGCATGGTTTGCCGTTTATTTATTTATGGAAGTTAAATCCATATTGTTAGCATTATTTATTTAATTGCAGTTGTAGCTCCATACTCAGATAGTTCTATTAATTGTTTATATAGATGTTTTACTCCTGCTTCTCACTTGTTTAGTGTTGTTCGGATTTTGAGGGAGTTTCCCTATTTGAGCCAATGACTTGTGAGGCTCACCCTTACTCCTTTCAGGTGAAAAAGAGCAGGAGGGTTCTCGTCCTTCTTCTATTTCGAAGCCACATCACAACAAATTTGGGTCTACTCCTTCAGTAGTGTAATTTTCTTTTCTGTTGTGCCTCAGGATATGCCCTAGGCAAGTAGTACTTGTACTTTGACTTTTGTTAAGACTTGGATATGTAATCTTCATGTGAATTTGTGTGAGATGTACAATCTTATATATATACAATGTATTCTTTTATATTTCCACGAACATGTGTGTTGATATCCCTTTCGAGGCCTTGGCCTGTTCGCGGGAGACTTAGTTGGATCAAGTTCGTTATTAGGTTAACGAGTTTGAACGACGAGAACTGTCACATGTGACATTTAACATGGTGTCATATAAATTGCCACCTAAACAAATAGAGAGCAATAGGCGGTGACGGCGGTCGATGGCAACGGTCAGCAGCCAGTGACCGCAGAATTCAAAATTACTATTTTGGAGTCTAAATTTGTATTCTGACGTTGTAATTTGTATTTTAGAGCCTAAATTATTATTAAAATTCAGTCAATATTTTTTAACTTTAAGAGTATATTTTGGGGCCCAAATTTGTACTTTAAAGCCAAAGTAAGTATTTTGGAGCCCAGTATCTATATTTTAGAGTCCATATATTAAAACTTTAGTCAATATTTTTAAATCCTAATGGTAGCATTTTAGAGCCTAATATTTATATTTTGGAGCTCAAGATGTATATTCTGAACCCCAAATATTAAAAACCCACTTAATATCTTTAAATCCTATGGATAGTATTTTGGAACTCAAAGTTTACATTTTGGAGCCTAATACTTATAGTTTGGAGTCTAAAATTTATATATTGAAACCCAATCGTCGTCGTTGTCGCCGCCGCCTACTACTTCCTATTTGTTGAGGCGGTAGTCCATGTGAAGCCATGTTGAATGCCACATGGGTGCCGTTAAATTGCATTAAGTTTTTCTCATATCTCTAAGATGCTACTCATGAAGTGGACAAAAAAAAAATTTCAAAACCTTTGTGGCAGATATGTAGTTCAATATTATTTTTGTCCAGATTTCCTCTAACTAGTATTAGATGCTATAAAAATATCTTAAAGTATGATTGTTATAACCAATAAATCTAAATAAATAATTAAAGTTACTATTCTAAATTTATGTGCTTGATAGGAATTTAAAATATACTGTTTAAAATAAGTAAATCTTTCATAATTAAACTTCTTAAATTATGATGATCGGCTATCTAAATAAATATGTTTAAGATATTTCTGAATAGATATCATGTGTTGATCGATTAATAGAAAATTTAAATTATAGGGTAATTGATTAGGTTGGAAAGAGTCTACTAGGAAACCAAACTTTGTCGGAAGATGTTTGAATCAACTTGTGGTGTCCCAGAGTGAATAAACATATAGAGCTAGACAAGTATGTTTCTTAGTGTGTAGAAGTCTCCACCACCATGCCATGTGTAATTTATTTAAGCAACCAAATGTAGTTGGGTGTTTTTTTTAAGAACCAATTAAGGTTGTGTATGTTTTATATAAGAATAGATAGTGGGTTGTTAGGTTGGCTGGTGTAAGTTCTAAGGAATGTGTGCCATGTTCTAGAGAGAAAGAAGAAAAGAATAGGACAATTTGTATGACTCTAAAACATAATCTGTATATCTTGTTTTTTAAAAACCCTATAAGATATATGCATATGATTTATATAAAATCAGTATGAAAGTATGCAATTAGATTACATGAATCCTTATCATTTGCATATTAATTGATATTTTTTAAAGATTCATGTCACAAGATAAGGATATAAACCTATAAGAAATACCTTTGAAACTATGATATGTGCATAGTTAGATTTTATTTAGGTTTTTCAATAAGTTTTGCATGAATACGTCATATTTGGTTTGTTTTTTAAAATATTAAAAATTATGAAAGCTTATGTTTGAATTGGATAAAATATGCTATGAATTAGCTTATGTCATGTGCCATGAAAACTATTGATGCATATTTGAAAAATAAGAAATACACAGTGTCATCTTACAAGAATTTTTGGAATATCTTATAGTTAGTATCTACTATGAGATGCCATTCTGTATTCGAGAACAATTGCTATTTATTAAATTCAAAAGCTAGACTTCGGTTTTATAGGCGGTGGGATATTTTCCTCCATTCTTACATAATTGAGTAAAACTTAAGTACTATTCATCTAGATACTTGAGTATATGTTCTAGCCTTTTATATTGAGGTTTAAATACATGTCTGATGAATATATTTGTTTCTTTGGCATCATAAATATGGTGGTGGCGTGCATAAAATATGTTTGATAAGTGTAAAACTGAAGTAAAATACTAGGGAAATGAATAATTTAGCTACTACAATTCATATATGTATATATAGATAAATAGATATAGATAGTGTTTTAGGAGTTCTTATGACTTGTGGAAATGGAATTATTTCCGAAATCATTTAAAGATTTAAAATCTATTTATCATGTTGCTCTTTTTTTTCATGGTTGCGTATTGCTAATCCAAGTCCCGCTAAACGCTACACGAGCAACGATGGCGTGAGATGAATCGAAAATTCGCATAGCGCGGGTGTGCCAGTCACCGAGGTGACAACAGATGGTTTGCCTCCGAGAGCCGGAGGGCTTTAGGTCTATTATGCGCGCCGTTTGACTTCGTCAAACGAAAGTGAGGTGTCGGGTCCTGGACCAAAATCCCGCCGTTGCCTAGACGTAACGACGTTAATTACATCCCTTTGAGAGGGAAAACCCTTAATTAATCGCCAGAATTAGAAAGTCTTGTGGCCTTGAAACGGAGACATCCGATGGAGGTGCTGAACGTAATTTAAATTTGAGCTGAAGTGCTATTAAGCAAAATAAACGCCTATTCGGACTCATTTGATTTTTTGTTTAGCCAATTATCGAATCTCTTTGCCTATTTACTCATTGGTCTTTTTTATCATGAAAAAGTTCAATTTGGGCCGTTGGATCTATTTGAGAGAGAGAAGTCAAGAAATGGTCTACTTGATCATTTGTTGAAAATAATCACAATTTGGTCTTTTGTCCTTTACAAAACATGAAGTGACATTTTTTGCTTGGAAAAAGTCCAATTTGGTCTTTTGTTCTTTTGCAAAACACGATATGATCTTTTGTCATTTAGGAAAAGAAGTTCGATTTGGTCTTTTGTTGAAAACAATTTTGATTTGAGTCTCTTATCATGTGGTAAAACATGAAGTGATCTCTTATTTCTTTTGAAAATAATGAGGTGGCCTTTTGTCTTTTTTTTTTTTTTTAAGGTTCAATTTGGTCTTTTGTTCTTTTGGTACTTGAAAGGGGTTCAATTTAACCTTATGTTTCTTTTACCATGGAAAAGCTTCAGTTTATTCTTTGATTCTTTTGGAGCATTTAAAATAGGGTCTTGTTCGCGATTCAGCGCTGCTCGACTGTTTGGTGGTCAGTTGGCAGCGGGGGCTCACTCGATCCGGCGCAGCTTATTCGATTCGGCGCGGCTCGCGGACAGCCTTGATTCGGCGCGGCCTGCTGAGAACAGAAACCGAGTCGGCGGGGACAGAGCTGAATCGGCGAAGGGTCCAAACCAGTAAAACGAAGTCGAACCAGCGCAACCCCACTGAGTCAATTGACTCTTGATGATCTCTTTTAGGAGTCTCGCACCGATTCAACCTTTGTGGAAAAAAATCGGCAGCATTTCCCCTTTATCATGCTCGATGTGGACACCTAAAAAATGGGGATGCAAAGGGCCTGCATCAAGCAGCCCAACCCATCCGAAACAACCCTAAAAACCACTAGGAAACCATTTAAAAAGGCCCAAGAGAAGCCCATTACCTAGTGGCCCATCTACCCCATGTTAGGAGGTCATTCTAGGCAACTCCTCACCCCCCACTACCCAGACAAAACCTGCTCTAGCAGCAGCATGGCAGGGGGGCTGGTCTCTCTCACCCTTCACCCACCCCTTTTGGCTGGTTACGGAAAAAAAAAAGGAAAGGGGGCTGGAAGCTTCCTTTTGGCTGGCTTTTTGGCTGGTTACGGGAAGAGAGGAGCAGAGAAAGGCGGTGGAGAGGCTGCTTGCTGCTGCTTGGTTGCTGCTTAGAGGAGGCTCCCTTTTGGGGCTGCTGTAGGTGGTGTGAGAAGCTTTAAGAGGAGAAGAAGGAGAGCTGCTGTTGGGGCGGCGGAAGAGGCTTGCAAGAGAAGGAAAAAGGGGGGGCTAGCTCTTCTTCTTCCTCCCATCCGGCTGGTTGCTAGAAGGGGAGAGGGCTCCCATCTTGCTGGGCTGCGGGCTGAGAGGGAAGAGTAGTAGAAGGGGCTGCTTCCTTTCTTCCTGAAGTAAGGGGGGGAAGAGGCTGGTCGTAGAAGGCAAAGGGGGCTCTCCCATTTTTGTTGGTTCTTCTTCCCAGGAAGGTGTCTGCGATTCCAAGAAGAGAGTGAAGAGATTAAAAGAAAGAGAGAGTGTGTGTTTTGTCTTTTCAATCACCTTCTCTTCTTCTGTTAAATTCCTGTTGGCATCCCTCTTGTCATTGTACTATTTCTTGTCCTCTTTTGATGTTTATAAGGCATTGATGCCTCTTGACGAAAGAGCACATCATGAGTTTTTTTAATGTTTGTGTGAGAGAGCACCCATCTCTTTTAGGCAATATAATATATGGATGCACATGATATGTCCCCTGTTATGTCCTCTTTATTCCCTTCTTTGCATGAGACCTTAGCTCCCCATCACCCCATTTGGTAGTGGGAAGGCGGTTGGGTACTCCTCAGCCCATCAAGGGCAGTCCATGAGGAACCACCCATTGCCATGTCATGTTTTTTTTTTTTTTCTGTTTTAAAAGATCCCCTTCATTTAATGTTTCTCTCCCTAAATGATGTGTCCCAACCGTGAGTGTTGAAAACCCAATACAAGGAGCTCATGTAGGACCATATATGTGCCTCCTGTGATGGGTTTAGAGAGAGCCAAGGCACTGTTCAGATCCCCTTACAACTGTCCCTGTTTCACTGTCCAAATCCTGCCGAATCGCTTTTTCGGGTGACTTTGAACATGAAGGGTTCGGTATCTAATACCCATGCCCGGTTCAGGCCCATGGATGGATTCTCCATATGTTGAATAGCCCGTCAGCCTGGCTGGACGCTCAGATCATCTCCGGATTTTGAGAACCGTGCCTTCGAAGTGCTGCCGAATCGCTTTTCCGGGTGGTTTTGAACATGAAGGGTTCGGTATACAGTACCCATGCCCGGTTCAGGCCCATGGATGGATTCTCCATATGTTGAATAGCCCGTTAGCCCGGCTGGACGCTTAGATCATCTCCGAATTTTGAGAACCGTGCCTCCGAAGTGCTGCCGAATCGCTTTTCCGGGTGGTTTTGAACATGAAGGGTTCGGTATACAGTACCCATGCCCGGTTCAGGCCCATGGATGGATTCTCCATATGTTGAACAGCCCATCAGCCCGACCGGACATTCAGGTCATCTCTGAATTTTGAGAACCGTGTCCCCGAAGTGCTGTTGAATCGCTTTTCCGGGTGACTTTGAACATGAAGGGTTCGGTATCTAATACCCATGCCTGGTTCAGGCCCATGGATGGATTCTCCATATGTTGAATAGCCCGTCAGCCCGGCTGGACACTCAGATCATCTCCGGATTTTGAGAACCGTGCCTCCGAAGTGCTGCCGAATCGCTTTTCCTGGTGGTTTTGAACATGAAGGGTTCGATATACAGTACCCATCCCCGGTTCAGCCCATGGATGGATTCTCCATATGTTGAATAGCCCGTCAGCACGGCTGGACGCTCAGATCATCTCCGGATTTTGAGAACCGTGCCTCTGAAGTGCTGCCGAATCACTTTTCCGGGTGGTTTTGAACATGAAGGGTTTGGTATACAGTACCCATGCCCGGTTCAGGCCCATGGATGGATTCTCCATATGCTGAATAGCCCGTCAGCCCGGTTGGACGCTCAGATCATCTCCGGATTTTGAGAACCGTGCCTCCGAAGTGCTGCCAAATCGCTTTTCCGGGTGGTTTTGAACATGAAGGGTTCGGTATACAGTACCTGTCATGCCCCGCCAATTTAGCAGCGGAATAAATCGGGGAGGCATGAACAACGAGTATGGTAATGTAAATTGCGCATACATTCGCAAATATCAGAGCAACTAATGAACAATAATTGCAATAAAACTCATCATTTTATTGATAATTCATCTAAACTATTACAACCACTAATTCAGAGCCAAAACATAGGGCTCAATGACATTATTACATTGGAAAGGTAACTAAGCAACTAATTATCTAGACTCTAAGATACTAAGGACATTCCATCGCTATGACTTCAGGACGCTCATCACTCCAGTCCAATCCCGTTGTTGTGTAAAGTCATCATCTGACTTACCTGAAACACAATGACAAATAACGAAGGGTGAGCGATAACGCTCAGTAGGACTTAATATCTCGTGTAAACAAGCATGCTTTAAGTGATTAATATCTTGTAAAGTAGGTCAACTAGAGAGAACGATCAAGTATAGTCAAGAGAGTAATAGTACAAGATAACACGTGAACGGTAATACATTTCAAAAGATTATTGCAAAACTAGGATGATAAAGAACTGGCCGTGTAACGAGATAGCGTGTAACGAGATAGCGTGTATGGTTGCACAACAGTGCACTAGTCACGATAGCAAGTAAAGCAAGTAACATGCGTTTGGTCGATCATTTTATCAACCACAAGTCAAGTATCATGTACAGGAATGTTTGTGAATTGTCTTAGATTAAATCTTGATAGTCATGCGTTTGGTGTATGCCATCACCTGATCATTAACCCCCGCGAGTTATAGCCTTTCAGGTGCTCCTCCCAAGGACCAGATCGGGCCCTTATAATGTTGCCTAGCATAGTCATGTTTGTTATCTTAGACAATCACAAATGGCCAAGAGAGTACCAAGAATAGATGAGAGTAGTAGATGAACTAGACGAGAGTGTAGAGAGAACGTGAACAGATGAGAGTAACGAGATATCAGATGAGATAGGGATATATGTGTAAAATGACGAGAAACACACGATAGTAACGGTTGCACGACACCAAGTCAGGTACCAACAGTCTGGTGGAAGTCACAACCGCCCACTAGCCGTGCTATGAACACAGGCTAGATGGTCCAGCGTGATTGCAAGATAAGGAGAGAACACTAAGGCCATGGATCGTACTGATCCCTAAGGTGTAACGGGTTTTAGGGTACAACCAGCTCGTTAACTAAGGACGTGCGCCAAAGCCAAGAAGACTTACGGAGGTCTTGACAAGGAGTCCCTAGTCCAGTCGAGAGTATTCCCGGTGGAGAGGTGGTCCAAGTCAAGGGAAAGTGTGTAAAAACGGTCCGTCGTGCCTCGAGTGCTCGAAGGCCGAGGGAAAACGGTAACGGTAGATAAAATGCACGAGTCAATACAGAAACAATTGTATTTAACAAAATAGGATAATTTAATCATATATTTCGATAATTTACCGAATACATTATTGCGTAATTTATCAAGGTCAATGGCAATTTACAATGTTATGAGTGTGCAAGTGTAAATAAATCTTGAGGATATGACAAGTCGTGCTCACGGCTTTTAAATTAACAAGAATTATTTAAATAAAAATATTCAGGTCGATTATTAAGCTTAACAATACGTGGTTTAACTTGTATAAGGGTTATATGACAAATAAAGCAGGGTTATATGCATAATATGAGATTCTGGCCGAAATTTTAAGAAGGCGGCGGGGTGCATGGACGCGTTACTCATAGTGTCGCGACAGGGTATCCTGTCGTGGTTCAGGTCGCGGTGGTGCGGCCTGGCGCGATAGGCGAACCGGTCGGTCTGGCCTGGTTCGGGTTGGGAACGCGGCGGCGAGGCCCGTCGCGTTCATGACACGGCCTGAAGGCCGACCGCGACACTCCTCTTATCGCGGCGTATCGCGCGACCGCGATAACAGGGGCGGTCCTGGTTTTTTCCCTTTTTCTCTGGGCGAGTCCTCTATGATACAGGGACGTTCGAAATTCCATATAAAATAGTACTGTGGTCCAAAAAGCATGAAACTAGTTTTAAACGAAAGTAGACATATATCTATCAACATGCACGATTAATTTGAAAATAGACAAGGTTTAGACATGCATTGATCAGGTTACTTTTCGGTGACCTAAACAGGCACAGTCAAAGTTCAACGAATTAATTAGAGATGTATACATGATGAAAAATTCTGAAACCAGTGGAGTTTGAAAGCTAACATGTAGTAGTATTTGTTATATTTTATCATTGAATGATGTCAAGTGTGCACGAGGTTAAAAAGGAAACAAGGAGGGTCGAGTGCACAGGTCTGATAGATATTCAAAGATTTAATTCTCCCTCATGGGAGATCGAAATCAAGCAAGACCAGGGGCGTTTAAAGCTATTACATGGTAGTATAAATGAGAATTTTCTCATAGCATGGGAACAAGTACGTGCAAGGTATTAGAGAAAACATGAGATTCGGGTTCATGGTAACAGTAGGATTTCACGAATTAAATTCGCCCAAATGGGTGAACGAAATACCACGAAACCATAGGGCTTTTGAAGAGGTACATGAAGGACCTAGGGTAATTATTTATGATTTTAGCTTGAGAGATTGCCTACCTTTTTGCGCTGTAAAGATCCTAGGGTTGAGGGGTGACGAATTTTGAAGTTCTCCTTGCTCCAACCTCCTTCTTCTCCTTGCTCCACCCTTCTCCTCATGCTCCAGAGCTCCAGCCACGAAAATAGGGTTGATAGGGTCAAATGAGAAGTGTATAGGGTGGTAATAGAGTCCACACAACTCCGTACTCTTCCCTTCTCTCCTAAATTTCGAAAATTCACAATTATCCTCTATTTTTCTTCCATTTATCCACCTAATGGGTAGGGGAGAGGTTAATTTCGTGGGTAATGGTTTAGGATAGGATTAGGACTCTTATATAGACATTTATAAGCTAGTTTAGTCATTATCTTATCCCTTTTTAATTTATTAAATATTAACTCCGAATTTACACATTTATCTCCCATATTCTAGCATTAATCCACTAATTGGCTTAGGGAGAGATCTAATTTTATGGCTAATGTGTTAGGATGGGATGGGGACTCTTTTTAATATATATATGAGTCATATTAGTGCTTTAATGACCCCTTTTTAATTAAGAGATAATATAGTTACGAATTTCCTATTTAATTTGGGTCTCTTATATTTAACTCAATTGTCTCACATCTAAATCCCAATTTTAGATTAGGATAGAGTCCTATTGGGTTAGACTAGGGTTAGGACTCTTTTTAAGATGATTAAGAGTTAAAATACTCATTATCTTAACCCTTTTCTATTTATTAATATTTTAGGTACGAATTTAGCTTAATTATCTCCCATCTCATGATGGGCTCTTCTTATTTGGGCCCAACAATCTATGTTAGGTCCATTAGTAAAACTCATTACTAATTTAACTTAATGGGTATTGATTTAATTCTAATTATTCAACATTTATCCTTAAGTAAATCTATTTATCACACTTATTCAAGTAAATTCATATTTTTTAAATTGAATAAATATTATTCATACCAATATTTCTAATATTCATCATTTGGGCAATTACTCTTAACCCAATAACTCATGTGAGCTTAATTGTAAACCATGTACTTACTTTACTTAATGGGTTTTTATTTATCCTTTTATTAGATAATTTATTCATGGGCCAATATTGTCTATTGGTCTAAATATCATAATGGACTATCATCCCATATTATTTAAAGTCTACTCATATATTTATTTTAATTTATAATCCACCTTGGATCATAAAATAAGGATTCTTCGACTTATTCCTTAATTATGCTAATAAGTCGCATAAATTCTTAAACTAAGTCCAAATGATTTTCTACGCCTAAATTTCATGATGGGTCATTAGAGAACATTATTTATAGTATAACTACTATTTTATGAAATTTTTATAGGGGCTTATACGCATGTGATAATAATGCGTACCTTTTTAATTGATTGAATTTATTAATTGATAAAATTTCAATTTATCTATAATTATTAATTAATGGATTTTCCGGGGTACTACACATGCCCGGTTCAGGCCCATGGATGGATTCTCCATATGTTGAACAACCCGTCAGCCTGACCGGACATTCAGGTCATCTCTGAATTTTGAGATCCGTGTCCCCGAAGTGCTGCTGAATCGCTTTTCCGGGTGACTTTGAACATGAAGGGTTCGATATCTAATACCCATGCCCGGTTCAGGCCCATGGATGGATTCTCCATATGTTGAATAGCCCGTCAGCCCGGCTGGACGCTCAGATCATCTCCGAATTTTGAGAACCGTGCCTCCGAAGGGCTACCGAATCGCTTTTCCGAGTGGTTTTGAACATGAAGGGTTCGGTATACAGTACCCATGCCCAGTTCAGGCCCATGGATGGATTTTCCATATGTTGAATAGCCCGTCAGCCCGTCTGGACACTCAGATCATCTCCGGATTTTGAGAACCGTACCTCTGAAGGGCTGCCGAATCGCTTTTCCGAGTGGTTTTGAACATGAAGGGTTCGGTATACAGTACACATGCTCAGTTCAGGCCCATAGATGGATTCTCTATATGTTGAATAGCCCGTCAGCCCGGCTGGATGCTCAGATCATCTCCGGATTTTGAGAACCGTGCCTCCGAAGTGCTGCCGAATCGCTTTTCCGGGTGGTTTTGAACATGAAGGGTTCGTATTACAGTACCCATGCTCAGTTCAGGCCCATAGATGGATTCTCTATATGTTGAATAGCCCGTCAGCCCGACCGGACACTCAGATCATCTCCGGATTTTGAGATTCGTGTCTCTGAAGTGTTGCCGAATCGCTTTTTCAGCTAGCTTTGAGCATGAAGGGTCGGATAGTCCGTCCTCGTGCCCGATTCGAGCTCATAGATGGTGTCCATACATATTGTGGGTGCTGCCATCCCGTCTGTCAGTTCTGGTTCCTCACGGATTTCAAGAACTGTGCACAAATAGGGCCGCAGAATCACCATGATTTGACATTTTGGACAAAAGGGCCGGATAACTTAATTCCCACGCCTTATCTAGAATTGAACAGAACCCTTTCATGGTCTAGATGCCATTTTCTTCCAACCCGGCCTTTGAATCCTCCGTTTTCCCCGTGTTTTGTGCATGGCAAGGGCTGCCGAATCACTTTGGCTTGTGAACAGTGCTGCCGATTCACCTCTGTCGATTCGCCCTTGCCGATTCGCCCTTTGCAGAATGGGTCTGGCTGCAGATTCGCCCCTGCAAAATGGGTCTGGCTGCCGATTCATCCCTGCCGATTCACCCCGTGCAGAAGGGGTTTGGCTGCCGATTCGCCCTTGCCGAATCGTTCCCGCGGAATGGTTTTAGCCGCCAAATCGTTTTGCTTGCCGAATCAAATGGATTGTGCATGACGATGTTTGGGCATATAAGAGTCAAATGAGATTGAACCATGAAAAGAACAATGACGATCAAAGCACGCCAAAGCTATTGCATTACCAAACAAAAATTGTGTGATAAATAAAAGAACAGATAAATGAGCATGCAAATTGACCTTAAAAGATGAATGGCACACACACACACATCTAAACCTCTTTCAAATTTAACTGCAATTTTGTGGTTTCATTTTGCACCTTTATCGGATGTTTCCGTTTCAAGGTCATAAGGCTTTCTAATCTGGCGATTAATCAAGGGTTTTCTCTTTCTAAGAGATGTAATTAACGTCGTTGCGTTCAGGCAACGACGAGATCTTGGTCCCGACCCGATCTTCACAATCGTTTGACGAAGTCAAACCCTCCGACTCTCGGAGGCAGACCATTTATTGTCACCTCGGTGACTAGCACGCCTGCGCTATGCGATTGCCGATTCATCTCACGTCATCGTTGCTCGAGTAACATTCGACGAGATTTGGATTTGCAAGACGCATCCATGAGAACATGAGAAAACATGATAAAGAGAACTTTTAAAAGATTTTTAAAAAAATCCATTTCCACAGCGTGGCACGCCCGGTGGGACCAAACTTCCCTTCATCTTCTCGCCAGAAATAGAAAGTCATGTGGCCTCACAGAATTGATACTGATAATTACTTTGAATTGACTAACAAGTACTGACTGCAATGGCTGGAGTGCACTTCGGACCGTGGTCGTCCAGGACCATGCCAGGTATGGCTACCTGGCCGTGCCAACTAGGTTCGGGAGCTTCCCTCCAGTGGTGGAGTTCCCAAATTTTCTCGGGGTCGCATTCATCGACATTTTGCACCCGGAGACCAAAAAGAAGGCCGAAGCTGGAGCCGATCACCAGGACAGGCTAAAGAGATCACAAAAGAGCTAAACTGCCACGTTCACCATGTGAAGCGTGGCCCCGTCAACAAGAACAAGGGAAAGAGGGTCAACATATGTCCTCAACAAGTGACAGAAGCTGAAAACATCGTCACCCGTCGAGCACGTGTGTCTGCCTCGGGGAAAAGCGTGCGGATCGGGGACTTCAGAATCCATCTGCAGGCTAAAAAGATTGAAGCCATACCAGAGGGGTCACAGCGGCAATGCCTGTGAAAAACTCATTTCAAGCTTTGGCAAGGAAAAGAGAAATGGCCAACACCTTTAAGGGCAAAATGGCCCCTAAGCCTGTCAAGTTCAAGCAGGTTTGGAGACCAAAAAGGGTTCAAAAGAACAGATGGAAGAAGCTGAACTAAGAGAAGAAGAGGCACCAAAAGAAGCAGTTGCGGTAGGAACCCAAACTGCCAGAGGCCACCTAGAGGCTTCAAAACAAGAGTCCAACAGGGGGGGCATATGCTTATGCCGCTTTCATGACAAGAGAAGGGAGCTGCGCTATCTGCTCACATCCCAACTGTTCGGGGGGTCGACCGACACCTGCGTTATGGCCGCACGCCAGTGCCGCCGAGAAAAGATCCATGGGTCACACGACCACATACTTGGCCTCACCACCTCTCCTCCGCAGAGGTTGAGACCATCAAGAGCCACAGAAGATCCACGAGCTGAAGCTGAGAGCAGTTCAGATGAAAATGATGTTCCTTGTGGACACGACCATGAGCAACCTGGGAGGGTCAAACCCCGGGTGTCTGTTTTTGAAAGATTGACCTTTCCTCCCCGGAGAGTTGAAAAGGATCGGTACGGAAACCTCAAAATCATCTCGTGCCACATGGCCGTCGTGTGGGGCCGATATGGGGCTTTACCCGCTGGGAACGAAGAGTTGGCAGAATTGGCGGAAAGACCTGGTGCTGTCACTAGGAGGGTAGCAGCGGCAGCGGCCCTAGCGGCTGCATATGGACGTAAAAATGCACCCACAGCACAAATGGTAGCGGTTAGTGCCAATGTGGTCACCGCCCAGGGCAGTGGGGGCAATGATGATATTCCTCCACTGCCACCACCGCCAGATGCAACTTCTGGGGGCACCTTGCAACAAATCCCTCTTGTTGCACCCATAGATCCAGCCATCATGGAATTGTTGCAGCAATATCAAGCCGAGATCGCAGAGCTCAAACGGCAGATTAGAGGTAAAGGAACTGAGGGACAAGCATCCCGAGAAGTGGAGGGCTCAGGAGAGACCCCTCAAAGGACCTTAGGGTCAATCGAAGCCTTGGCCCAGCGCACTACTGTGCAACTAGTAAATGAACAACCTCAACAGTCGCCTGTAGCTACTGCTCAGCAGCAACATCCGCAGGCTCAATACCAAGTCTTGCAGCCGCAGTTCTTCCAGCAGCAGTGGTCTCAGCCGCTACAAGGCTATTCCATGCAGCAACAGTCACTGCCTGCTCATGCTCCTGAGCAGCAAATTGAAAACCAAGAGCCACCCCCGGTGCCACTGGTGGCCATTATCAACACTCTGAACAACCAGCCGGCCCACTTCTATCCTCAGCGAGTGGACCCTGCCACCATCAGCAAGTCAATGGTGGAGCAAATGATAGAAATGAAGCTCGCCGAGCGAGGAGACGGAGAGCACATGGCTTTCGATGCATATAGGGTACCCTACCCTGCACACCATGCTGTGAAAAGACTGCCGCCAGGCATTACCAAACCTCTAAAGTTTTACAAATTTAACGGGCAAGGATCCCCAAAGGAGCATATAGCCTACTATATCAATATAATGGGCGACTTGGCCGCTGATGAGTCCTATCTACTGAAGTTCTTTGGCTCCTCTTTGACGGGCCTAGCATTTGAATGGTACTCTGGCCTACCAGCAGGGTTTGTATTAGACTGGGCAGATATGCAAAGGAAATTCAGAGAAAGGTTCTACATTGCAGAAAGGGAGGTTACAACTACCGAACTCTATGCAACAAAACAAAAAGCTAATGAATCTGCCCTAGATTACATCCAGCGGTGGAGGAACCTTAGTATGAGATGCAAGCACCCTCCTCACCAAGAAGATGCGGTGCAAATTTGCAAACAGAACCTGAAGAAAGAGTTATTGGAAAAAATGATCGGGATGGAAATTCGTTCATTCGACAGGTTGAACAATGTGGCGGCAGAAATTGAAACCTTCATGACAAGATATCCCAACAATACATCAATGGATCAGAAGGACAAGCCAGCCAGTAAAAAGTCTGTCGAAAAAGAGGCGAACACTGTCGATCTAAAAAACTTCGAACATCAGAAGGGTGTTGGGTCTTCTGGCACCAAACCGAAGACTCCAAGATGGAATATGCTTCTCCAAGACAAATTCAGGAAGCCATACTCTTCCCCAAGGAGAAAACAAAAACATTGTTTGAATGGGCCACTCATTACAATAAGATTACATTTCCAACACCAAAAGACCCGAGGAAGCTGAAAGAAAGATGATCCTCTATTTTGCCGATATCATCAAGTCTTGGGACATAACATAGAGGATTGTATGTGTTCAAAGACATCATTGAGTCTTTGATCAAGAAGGGGGAGCTGCAGATGGAGAATATAAGGTGAATCCACCTCAACCACATGAAGCCCCTATTCGACAGCCAACTACTAATATGGTATCACTATACCAACAACTGTCGGAAGAGATTTCTGAAGCTAGTACGCAGATGAGTATGAACACTGCATTCTAGGCCCTACTAGAAATCAATAGAGTTGGAAGAATGTCACGTCCCGAGAATTACGCAGCGGATAGTATTAATTCGAGTCGAATTTCCGAGACGTGGACAGTCGGCAAATAAGCCTCTAGCTAGCACGCACTAAATGTATATCAACACAGCATCACAATAGGGCCCATATGTTGAACGCAATATAAATTGTAATCAAATCTCAGCTCATTGTATTTCAAATAGAAACTATTACAGGACTAAGACTCAATGAAGGAAAGTACATAATACTTCTCACTTCCTACTACATGTTCTAACTCTCAAAGCAAATTACTATAACTAGACTCATAGTTGGAACACTCATCACTCGGACGCATTCCCATCCTCGTTGCTCTTCCTCTTGAACTTCATAGTCACCTAGATTGGGTAAAAGTAGGGAATGAGCAAACTAGCCCAATAGGATTTATATCTCAATGTGCGGGCAATGATATAAGTGATTAACATTTTAGAAATAGGCAAGTACGATGATGATATGCAAGTACGAATAAAAATCGTTAAAAAACATGATAATAAAACAAGCTAGAGAGAGTGATTATGATAGAACGAGATTTGTGAACAAGATGACAAGATCGAACTAGCAATAGATCACTTTGTACAAGCACGCAAGAATTCACTTGATGTCAAGAACGCAAGATATCACTAATTGCATTAAATGCAGAATGACCATATCAAGCAAGCAAGATTTCACAAGCACGATCAAGTAACACTAATCAGGCACGTAGACACCAAGTACACCAAGAAAAGATCCATCAAGAATGTACACCAGGACACGTGTATGTGGTTATGTATCTATCATTCAACAAGCAAGAAAGTACTCCCAGCGCAGATGCAACGCCAGTAATCATTATACCCCATGGTTAACAGTATATCTATGACTCGCCGTCATTGGGGCTAGATTGGAGCCTTGGACACACGCCGTGCCCTGTCAGCATCTCATGTAAATTTTTAAATGTAGATACCCACAGTCATTAAAATGGCCAATGAGAGTTTCAAAACGTAGCATGTGTAATGTCATGTTCATGATGATGATGAGAAGAAGTAATAATTAAATTGAACATGATTTCATGAGAACAATGGTCAAGAGATAAATTGGCAGCATAACGGTACAATTTATACTTTTGTTCAATCTTTACATTAATGGCTTTAGTCTAGTTTGTAAGTCACACTCACGAGATCAAGAAGAGAAAGGAAGTGCACGCTATCTCCAGGGAACTTCAATGGTACAACCAACTCGTCGGCCATGTAGGAATCCATGGTCAGAGGAGATTTACGGAGGCCTTGGTGAAAAGGTCGCTAGTCTACCTATTCGGAATGACCGGTAGAGAGTTTCCAATTTCCCAAGAAAAGGCTACCTAACAGTGCTAGTGTGTAGTGCGGTACACGTGTCTCAATTCTCAAACATCGGTCTCAAACTCGCAGGAAGCACTTGACAATATAACATGGAATAAAACTATGCACTTAACAAGTCATGGTTTGCAAGATTTTATGATACCATTATCATTTAAACGTGGAAGAACAGTAGGAAGATTAAATCACAAGAAACATGAATGGATCATAACATTTAAGGAGCACTTAGAATAGCATTCATGTAATTAAAGCTTTTAAATGGGTTAATCAATTTTTAAGCCATTAAATAACAATCATGTAATGCTCAGACCAAGACATGCAACCTACACAGTAAATATCATATTTAAACAGATCTTGGGTATATGCGGAAAACTATGCATGAAAAACACATGGTTTCAGGTAAAGTTCTGAGATCGCGACATATCCCTATAAGGAAGGCGACGGGGTCGTCAGATCAGGCAGGCAGAAGGCGACATGGGTACTGTCGCAACCAGAACGCGACAGAGGTACTGTCGCGACCCGACCTCAGAATGCGACATATCGCCGTCGCGTTCACAGGGTCTGCGCCTGAGTCCGACAGGGATCTGACATGCTCTTGGTTCAGACTACCATGATTGACACAGGGTGATATTCATGAAACGCCTATATCTCTCTATATGCTGACCTTTAGACAAAACTCACAACATAGAAAATGTCAAGGACATCTATTGGAAGAACTTTTGTGTTGTGGGCTGGGTCTGAATCGGTCTCTAATTGCATGAAATTAGGAAGAACATGGTAAAGCCCTAAACATGCATGACTTCATGGTGACTTACATGTTAGACTTGTAACATGAGATCTATGACATTTGGACAAAACGTCTAACATAAAAGATGACAAGAACAACTAGTATAAGAACTTTTGTGTTGGGGTTTTAACCTAATTCGGTCTTGAACCTTGTGAAAAACATGAAGAGGTGAAAGTTAAATGCAACCAGAAAACGCAGTATCATGCACGGATCTATTACGAAGTTATAACTCTATAATAATGATATTTAAGCAAAACATTTAACATGAAAGATGACCATATCGACTAATACAAGAACTTTCATGTTGGAGGCTTGACCTACTTCGGTCTTAAATCTCGAGCAAAACAGGAAGAACCTAAGGCTAACTACAAACCCGAAAACACAGTATTATGCATGACTCTCTTACGGGGTTCATAACTCTCTAACTAAAGCGTTTTTGACAAAATGTTGAACATAAAAGATGATCGTGACTACAAGTAGAAGAACTTTTATGTTGATGATTTAGTCTAATTCGGTCTCAAATCGTGGAATAATAAGAAGAATGAGAAAAACTCTAACAGTGCGCGACTTTGGCAAAACGCTTATAATTCAAAATCTACTAAATGAAATTCGATGAAACCAGTGGAAATGAAAGTTAACTTGATGCTCTACACATTGGTATAAGATATGTTAAGGTTTGGCCCGAGAAAACCTACCTTTGGTCGACTTCAAGAGAGTGGTTTGTGCAGGTCGCAACAGGTGAGAAGGGGAAGAAGAACGGCTTCTTGTGGTCATTCCACAGCTCCTCAGCCATCAAGAGCTCCTCCACACGACCTAGAAAGTTTTAAATTCGTTCCTAGGGTTTGGGTGAAGAGTATTTAAGTACCATGGTGTTTAGGAGTCCTATTATAACTAGGAAAAGAGGATTTCGGGATTGGCATGTTTGGTTTCCTATTTTGATGATTTCCTCCTCCCTTTGAGTGTGTGAGGCATTAGGAAACCTCCCCTCATAGTTAGACACAAATTTGGGGTGCCATGAATGCATGATGCATCCCAATTCAACTCAAATTGCCTCTTTCTAATTTCAGCCTATTTAGAGTTACGAATTTCCATGCATTTTCTTGTTTCATTTGATTTTGGGTCAATGTGGTCCATTGGCCCACTTATGATATTGGGTCATTATTATATATTGTTAGAAGCATTTCTAACATTTTTATTTAATTATGATTGCTTCGTATTTCCGGTTAACGGTTTTCCGACTCGGTCTTTATTTGGATAATCGGTCACAATAATTCTTAAACTAGCTCACATGATTTTTATTGACCCAATTTTATTGATGGGTCATTAGAGGATATTATTTGAAATCCATTTATGATTTTTATTTAATTCCTGACTCGTCCAAGTATGTGTGATATGATATTTCGACTTATTCATGAATTACGATAATAAGTCGCGAAACACTTTAAACTTAGCTAATCCAATTTTCTTGTCACAAATTTCTTTGTGAAACGTTTAGTAATAATGTTGGGGTTGATTTATAATTTTTACGGAATTTTCCGATGTGTTTTAGCACATACGATAATGATACGTATGTTTTAAATACTCCGATATTATGGAAATTATTTATTTCCATTTATTTGAATTTTTATGTAATTAAATTTTCGGGGTGCTACAAAGAAGGTGCCTCAGAAGGGAATGAGGAAGTCGTCCAAACAGCCATCTCCGCCAACTGTCACCCCAGTATGGAAAAGGGCGAAGTCCCAAGTGCTCTCCATGAGAATACTAGTAACAGAAGGGCGGACACCTCTACCATTGTACAGAGGGGGAAGCCCATCACTTGACAGTTGCAAGCATTAATAGATGAGTCAGACAAATATGAGCAACCTAAAAGGCATCATGTCCAGCTACAAGGATATGTAACATGGGAGGAGCTAGAAATGATGAAGCTAGAAGAGGCAACTGAACAAGAAATGTCTCAACCCGAGAAGAGCTGCTCTGGGGGCAAGTACCACAGAGCATGAAAGAAAAAATAGAAGATCCAAGAGGAATGAGAGAAAAACTTGTTACTCTTTCCTGCAACACTATATCATCCTTGTCAGATATGAACAAACATGGTGAAGGAGAAGAGATCAACCATAATTCCATGGGGCGAATCAGATCGGATCGTCGAACCTAGTCTCTCACAGATCCAGAAGAAGGTGGGAGAAACTACCTCTGACGAATTGCACCATTATTCTCAGGGAGAAGCATCTTATAAGATTCCAGAGCATGAGATCCAAGAGATGCAGGCTCCGCCTCCACTGAAGGTGTACGAGGATCAAGAAGCCAGGGGCAAAATACCATCTTTTGTTGAGTTCCTGGCATTAAGGGAGCATTCTAAGTCATCCCATGCACCTCAAATGACACGAGGAAGAAATGACCTCGATCCAAGTAATCCCATCAGTGAGGTTCCAAACAGGACCTGCTCAAATATCAAAAGGGAATGCGGCTCTAAGCCTTTGGCTAATATTCCCCGCATACCTGCAGATAATCCTGTCATGGTAGCTCAGTCGCAAAAATATCAAATGGAGATTGAAATGCTGAGAAAGCATTCAAGAAAAAGAGGCATATATGTCGGCAGCAAAGAAAGGGAGGCTTGGTCGAAGAATTGCAAAGTAACATCAGCCCATCCCAAATTCTGCCAATAGTGTCGCAGTCGATGCCAACCCACACTGGGGCATCTCGCTCACACACCCATATCAAATGACTTTGGAACAACCAGAGATCTATTCAACAAAAGTCCAAGGGTTTACCCTAAACCCACGAGTGGAGAGGGTGCCCATGCAACCGGCCCATACCCGCCCAAGCTTGGCGGATCCTAGCACTGGTGAATAGCTTGATGAAGCTAACGGGGATGAGTGGTAGCATTAACGCTACACCCTACGACGGTGCAGCTCCATGCCCTGGGGTTCATGATATACACCATACAAAGGCGATGAGAAATGTGACCCGTGGGCCGACAGTTTGTCGGTCCTTATCAAGTAGGTGCACATATTCAAATCGTCATGTCAAGCCCATGGCAGAAAGACTAGGCAGACAGGGAGTACTTGAAGCGGGCCCCTATATGGTTGAGGAAGCAATCTTGACGACTAAATTACATGTCATTTCTCAAGGAGGTGGGGAACCAGCCCAAGACTATATCCGACGGTGGATGAACGTCTGCAGGAATGCAAGCAGCCACTATCTGAAGAAGAGGCTGTCAATATATGCAAGAACAACATGCAAAGGAGATTCTAAATAGAATGTGTGGCATCGACATCAGAACGTTCGATCGACTGAATAATGTTGCCACTGATATTGAGGCATTCCTCGCCAAGTACTCTTCTGCTGATACTACTGGCCAAAGGAAGAGGCATGTCCAGACTCTAGAAGTTACTGAGGGGAAGCCAGTTCCTCACTTGACAAATTGTCAAGGCGAAGGAAAATTCCGCTACAAGAGAGTTGCAGAAGCCTTACTCCTTCCCAAAATAAGACACAGGTTCTTTTTGAATGGGCGCAACGACATAACAAAATTGTCCCACTCGAGCCTAAAAAGCCAGAAGATATCAAGTAGAAAAGTGATCCCCGATTCTGCTTATATCATCAACTGCCGGGGCATGTTACAGAGGACTGCTACATCCTTAAAGATCAAATTGAGTCCTTGATAAAAAAAGGAGAACTGCAAGTGGGCGAGTACCTGGTGTATCCGCCGCGATCTCATGGGGCTCCAATGCAGTAGAAAATAAAAGCTTACGATAGCTTTACTAGCCAATGTGGGGGCATATGCATGCCATAATATACGAGCTAGAAAGTATAAGCATTCAAGATGTTCAATGCACAGATGAAGCTCGTGCACCCTAGAGGAACTTCAGATCTTCGGCTCATCACAAGCAAGTGGGCAAGGATCACCTCACTGAAAATGAGTTACTCTAGGGACGTGTGTTGATCACATATGTAACGTCCATGGATGTAAATGTTCATACAAAAAAAAAGAAAAAAAGAAAGAAAAGAATGACAAAAAAATAGTTATAAAAAAGTGAGTAAAAAAATGATGACAAAAAAAGAAAAAAAAAAGAAGAACAAAGGAAGCAGCTTGCTGAGGTGGTCACACCGACCACCCAGCATGAGACTCGATCATCGAGACGGTCTCAATTGGCTCTTTTAGGGCCACCTGAGGTACTATTGTCGATGACGAGCAGCAAAAAAATAAAGAGGCCAGCCATACCGCTAGTCGGACTATGGTTCTGAGACAAATAATACCTCAACAAGATTGCGTGTTTTCTGTAGGGCGATGATATGAGCCCGCATGATCATATCGCACTGGGCTTTCACCGCTTATGTCCATATTCACGCATTGATTTTCTTGCCAGATTTCGAGTGCATATACTTTTTCCGGATCTTTAATAAAACTGCCGAAGGATTTATCTTTATGCAAGCATCATCTACATTTCAAAAAAAAAAACCTGGCAAATTGTCAATCATGTTTTCAAGACCCATGTTTTAAATTGGCGAGCTTGTCTTCCATGATTTCAAAAGACTCATGTTTTGAAAAGTGGCAATACGCCGATCATGTTTTTTAAAAGTCATATTTTAAAATTGGCAAGCTTGCCATTCATGATTTTAAGAGAATTCATATTTCAAAAGTGGCGATTCACCAATCATGTTTTTTTAAAAGTCATATTTTAAAATTAGCAAGCTTGTCACTCATAATTTTAAAAGAATTCATATTTCAAAAAATGTGGCGACTCGCCAACCATATTTTTTAAAGTCATATTTTAAATTGGCAAGTTTGCCATTCATGATTTCAAAAGACTCACGTTTTAAAAATATGGCGACTCGCCAATCATGTTTTCAAAAGTCATATTTTAAAATTGGCAAGTTTGCCACTCACGATTTCAAAAGAACGCATATTTTAAAAGAACTCATATTTCAAGAGTGGCGACTCGTCAATCCTATTTTCAAGAGTCATATTTTAAAATTGGCAAGCTTGCCATTCATTATTTCAAAAGAACTCATATTTTAAAAAGTGGCGTCTCGCCAACCATATTTTCAAGAGTCATATTTTAAAATGAGCAAGCTTGTCATTCATAATTTTAAAAGAACTCATATTTCAAAAGTGGCGACTCGCCAATCATATTTCCAAAAGTCATATTTTCAAATCGGCAAGCTTGCCGCTCATGATTTCAAAAGAACTCATATTTGAAAAGTGGCAATGCGCTAATCATATTTCAAAAGACATATTTCAAAATTGGTAATTTACCAATCATATTTCAAAAGGCATATTTCAAAAGTGGCAATTTGCCAATCATATTTCAAAAGACATATTTCAAAATTGGTAATTTACAATCATATTTCAAAAGACATATTTCAAAACTGGTAATTTTCCAATCATGTTTCAAAAGACATATTTCAAAAGTGACAATTTGTCAATCATGTTTCAAAAGTCATATTTCAAAAGTGACAATTTGCCAGTCAAATTACAAAATCGACATTTTCGAAATAACGATGCGTCAATCATATTTGAAAATTCATGTTTCAAAACTCAAAATCATGTTTTTCAAATGGGACCTTAGCACCCACATGTTTAATAAAAAGATCGAGGCATCTACGCCCTCACAAATTTCAAAAGCGGGCTTCTTCGCCCCCATATTTTCAAGCTGAGCCTCTTGGTCCATATATTTCAAAATCAGGCTTCCACGCCTTCATATTTTCAAAATAGACCTTCGTGTCATCACAATTTCAAATCGGGCTTCTCTGCCCCCATGATTTCAAATTAGGCCTTTGTGCCCACATCTTTCAAAATCAGGCTTCCACGCCCTCATGATTTCAAATCGAACTTTCACGTCCTCACAATTTCAAATCAGGCTTCCATGCCTTCATGAGTTCAAACTCAATTTTAAAATCGGCATTTGCCAACCATTAAAAAGAAAAGGTTTCTGACCTTATACCTCCAAATAGATTGCCCCTGATTGTTGGCCACTCCAATTCATTGCAGGTCACCAATTCCAACACCAGATGATGAAACCAGACCGACAGAGTTTCCCGTAGGTCTTGAAGCTGATGGCGTCAACATAAACGACGTCACCTGATGATGAAACCAGGCCAACGAAGTCATTCGTGGGTCTTGAAGCTGTCGACGTCAACATAATCGACGTCCCCAGATGATGAAACCAGGCCAGCGAAGTCATTCGTGGGTCTTGAAGCTGTCGACGTCAACATGACCGACGTCCCCAGATGATGAAACCAGACCGACGGAGTTTCCCGTAGGTCTTGAAGCTGATGGCGTCAACATAAACGGCGTCATATGATGATGAACCAGGCCAACGAAGTCATTCGTGGATCTTGAAGATGTCGACGTCAACATGACCGACGTCCCCAGATGATGAAACCAGACCGACGGAGTTTCTCGTAGGTCTTGAAGCTGATGGCGTCAACATAAACAACGTCACCTGAATATGAAACCAGGCCAATGAAGTCATTTGTGGGTCTTGAAGCTGTCGACGTCAACATAATTGACGTCCCCAGATGATGAAACCAGACCGACGGAGTTTCCCGTAGGTCTTGAAGCTGATGGCATCGACATAACTGACGTCTCCAGGATATGAAACCAGGCCAGCGAAGTCATTCGTGGGTCTTGAAGCTGATGGCGTTGACATAACTGACGTCTCCAGAATATGAAACCAGGCCAGCGAAGTCATTCGTGGGTCTTGAAGTTGTCGACGTCAACATAATTGACATCTCTAGAATATGAAACCAGGCCGACGGAGCTTCCCGTAGGTCTTGAAGTTGATGGCGTCGACATAACTAACGTCTCCAAAATATGAAACCAGGCCAGCGAAGTCATTCGTGGGTCTTGAAGCTGTCGACGTCAACATAACTAACGCCTCTAGAATATGAAACCAGGCCAGCGAAGTCATTAGTGGGTCTTGAAGCTGTCAACGTAAACATAACTGGCATCCTCAGAAGATGAAACCAGGCCAACGAAGTCATTCGTGGGTCTTGAAGCTGTCGACGTCAACATGACCGACGTCCCCAGATGATGAAACCAGACCAACGAAGTTATTCGCAGTCTTGAAGCTGTTGACGTCAACATAACCGACGTCTCCAGATGATGAAACCAGGCCGATGGAGTTTCCTGTGGGTCTTGAAGCTGATGGTGTCAACATGACTGACGTCCCCAGATGATGAAACCAGACCAACGAAGTTATTCGCGGGTCTTGAAGCTGTTAACGTCAACATAACCGACGTCCCGAGATGATGAAACCAGACCGACAGAGTTTCCTGTGGGTCTTGAAGCTGATGGCGTCCACATAACCGACGCCCCCAGATGATGAAACCAGGCCGACGGAGTTTCCCGTGGGTCTTGAAGCTGATGGCGTCAACATAAATGGCGTCCCCATAAGATGAAACTAGGCCAACGAAGTCATTCATGGGTCTTGAAGCTGTCGACGTCGACATAACCGACGTCTCCAGATGATGAAACCAGACCGACGGAGTTTCCCGTAGGTCATGAAGCTGATGGCGTCAACATAAATGGCGTCCTAGAAGATGAAACCAGGCCAACGAAGTCATTCGTGGGTCTTGAAGCTGTCGACGTCAACATGACCGACATCCCCAGATGATGAAATCAGGCCAACGAAGTCATTCGTGGGTCTTGAAGCTGATGGCGTCAACGCAACTGGCGTCTCCAAAATATGAAACCAGGCCAACAGAGTTATTCGTGGGTCTTGAAGTTGATGGTGTCAACATGATCACATCACCAGAAGATGAATTCAGACCAACGAAGTCGTTCGTGGGTCTTGAGGCTGATGGCGCAAATACAACTGATGTCACTTGAAGATAAAACCAGCCAACAGAGTAGTCCGCAGGTCATGAAGCAGGTGTCAACAACTTTGACACTCGTGTCAAAAGTCTCAAAAAAATATGAATGAAAGGGCTAAAAATAGAGATGCCCGTCGAATTACTCGGATTGCACTACCGAGTAGGGGTAAAAAGGACAAGAAAAACCTGGCCACGGTGAAAACCCGAAAGGGCGTCGTGGGCAAAATTGGGAACCCTACTACGTGAAAACCCGAAAGGGCGCGTAGGCAAAAGCAAGAAGGGGCTGACTCCGGTGAAAACCCGAAAGGGCGCTTGGGTCTGTAATGTGGTAAAAAAAAAGGAAAATGAATGAAGTCAAATGTCGAAATAGCAAGAAGGGGAGTTCATCCCTGCTCTTTCAAGAAATCTCCTTTTGCTATACATTCTTTGAATTCAGCTATGCACTCTCTGGTCAAAATGAAGCCTCAAAACTTAGACAAGCTGTCCCTCGCCATCTACGCCTCACGTCTATATATACTTGCTCTCGCCAAGTAGGACCTTAGGTTTAGATAACCTCTGCCTTTTCAAAATTCCAAATAATCCAGCCTTGACTTCTTGCCTTGGCTGGCCATTAGATGTCACCTTCAGAAATCTTGTTGAAGCCAGCATGTAGGTTTTCCAAGTTTCCGTTTTGCAATTGACCCAAATAACCTCACACCATCTACCAACATCATGGTATGATTGGTGGTTGAGTTATATTCCACTCATGAATCTCTTTATAGTATATATATGTATACGAAAAAAAAAATAAAAACAAAAAAGGAGGCTTAAAATAGAGGTGCCTCACTGGACTTGTCTAGGTTTCCCCTGGACAAGGGTAAAAAGAGCTAAAATCCGGTCATGGCGAAAACCCGAAAGGGCACCATGGGCAAAATTGGGTACCCCGCTATGTGAAAACCCGAAAGGGCGTGCAGACAAAAGCAAAAGGGGGTCGGATTGGGTGAAAACACGAAAGGGGTCTCAATTCGATAATGTGAAAAAAAATCAATCAAAGACAGATGCCAAAGGCAAGCAGGCTTTAAGTCTCTAGAAAAGAAGTCCTGGCAGAAGTGGTACTCGATAGTCAAGGCTCATCTTCATGTCAGTGCCGGTCGAAGCCAGTCGTCATCACCATCCGAGGCTCGTCTTCATGTCAGTGCTAGCCAAGCTCGTCTTCATGCCAGTTGAAGTTTATCTTCACGACAGTCAAAGCTCATCTTCATGTCAGTGCCAGCCGAAGCTAGTCATCATGTCAATTGAAGTTTATCTTTATGGCAATCAAAGCTCGTCTCCATGTCAGTGCCAGCCGAGGCTCATTTCCATGACAGTGCTAGACGAAGCTCGCCTTCATGCCAGTTGAAGTTTATCTTCATGTCAATCGAAGCTTATCTTCTGGCCAGCCGGAGATTATCTCAATACCCATCAAAGCTTGTCTTCGGAACAGTCAAAGTTTTATCTTCATGCCAGTCGGAGTTCTATCTCATACATGATGAAGTGAAATGTCATTATATATGAAGTCGTTTCTGACAAATTTCAAGTCTCTGGAGGGAAATTTCTGACAGAGTTGGCCGACAATCAGAGAAGCATGAGTCAACAGATGATGCCTCCTAACAGTTTTCAAGTTTATGGGTGGAGAATGCTGAAGAAATCTGCAACACCCGAATAGAACAAAAGTTAAAAAGGAAGACAAGGGCTTATTAATCCTTCGGCAGACAAAGCAACTCTGATAATTGTCATTACTGTGAGAAGATGGGCTACAAAATCTCCAATGTGGCGATTTGTTCATCACAGTCAGCAACGATGAGGTGGAAGTAGTCTACTTCCCCCCCTACAAAGACCACAACGCTACTGCATGCTCAGATTGTGGAGTATTCAAGGTGACCAGTCAGTAAGAGGTTCAAAAGAAAGGAAGTAGCAGGGTCACTTACTGGGTCTAGAAAGAGCCATCAGATCATATAGCAAGCCAGCATGCCCCATTGGCTCATACAATAGGCCAACATAATCCATGGACGATTCACCCATGAAGCCACCAGCTCACATGGCCTTGCCAATTGAAGAGGCCATTGATTTAGGGCTCCCGTTGGTTTCAAGGAAACCGCCAATTCAAGAGGCTACTGATTCAAATTCATGTCTTCAAGACATCCCATGGGGTAGAAACTCAGCAATTCGAAGGAGCTCTCATTCTAGGGGGCTTCCACCGAGTCAGAAGGCTATCAGTGCAGTGCTCCCACCAGCTCAAGATTGCCACTAGTTCAATACTTCCAACAGTCGAAAGCTTCCAGCCTAGCAATCTTCACCAACTTATAGGCTGTTGATTCAGTGAGCTCACCAACTTAGCAAGATGTGGTCAAAGTGGTTCTCGTTGACCGCAATCCTGTGAGACACAATGTCAACTAAAAGAAAAACCAGAGGTCACCGGCACCGTCACTGGAACCATCCCAACTAGGGGAGGCACCAGAGGTTTGGGTTCCAAGCTAAAAGTAGCTGCTTAGGCGTCATCACCGGGCTCTATCCAACAGAGCATTAAAGCAATGAACAGCTAAAGAATAGAAGCAAGAGATGAGAGAATAGCCACCTAAGGCCGCACTGTCAACTTGCTAACTGACAAACTCTTCAAATGATGAGATCACCAAGACGACGACAAGTCAGGCATTGCCCGCATTGATGAGGCTAGTCTATATCCAGCTGCAACGTCAAAAGTCCTTCAGGTTGCACCCGCAGGCGCCGCTCACCTCCTTTCGCAGCACCTGCGGGTGGGGGGCATTTGTGGACACCTAAAAAATGGGGATGCAAAGGGCCTGCATCCAGCAGCCCAACCCATCCGAAACAGCCCTAAAAGGCCACTAGGAAACCATTTAAAAAGGCCCAAGAGAAGCCCATTACCTAGTGGCCCATCTACCCCATGTTAGGAGGTCATTCTAGGCAACTCCTCACCCCCCACTACCCAGACAAACTGCTCTAGCAGCAGCATGGCAGGGGGCTGGTCTCTCTCACCCTTCACCCACCCCTTTTGGCTGGTTACGGAAAAAAAAAAGGAAGGGGCTGGAAGCTTCCTTTTGGCTGGCTTTTTGGCTGGTTACGGGAAGAGAGGATAGAGAAAGGCGGTGGAGAGGCTGCTTGTTGCTGCTTAGAGGAGGCTCCCTTTTGGGGCTGTTGTAGGTGGTGTGAGAAGCTTTAAGAGAAGAAGGAGAGTTGCTGTTGGGGCGGCGGAAGAGGCTTGCAAGAGAAGGAAAAAGGGGGGGCTAGCTCTTCTTCTTCCTCCCATCTGGTTGGTTGCTAGAAGGGAGAGGGCTCCCATCTTGCTGGGCTGCGGGCTGAGAGGAAGAGCAGTAGAAGGGGCTGCTTCCTTTCTTCCTGAAGTAAGGGGGGGAAGAGGCTGGTCGTAGAAGGCAAAGGGGGCTCTCCCATTTTTGTTGTTCTTCTTCCCAGAGGTGTCTGCGATTCCAAGAAGAGAGTGAAGAGATTAAAAAAAGAGGAGTGTGTGTTTTGTCTTTTCAATCACCTTCTCTTCTTCTGTTAAATTCCTGTTGGCATCCCTCTTGTCATTGTACTATTTCTTGTCATCTTTTGATGTTATAAGCATTGATGCCTCTTGACAAAGAGCACATCATGAGTTTTTTTTAAGTTTGGTGAGAGAGCCCATCTCTTTTAGGCAATAAATATTGGATGCACATGATCGTTTGTAATGGAACGCCTCGGCCAAGCCCGTTAAACCGATAACGCACTTGATTCGAGTCCGCCTCCCGCGAACGGGTGAAGCCTCGCAAGGGAAACCAAACCACATCCGTGTAAACATAAAGGAACACACCACATTTCATGTATAATTTTTCACAATTTACATAGCCATCATCCATTAAAACTGAAAAGGTTTACAAGAGTCCGGGGCATACCCCGAGGTACAACCAAGAAAGTAAACAATTAACTAACTATACTGCTGGTGCTACTCTGCTGGAGGTACTGACCCTGCACCGCTACGACGCGGCCCTGAACTGGACGTCGGACGGGAAACGTCCTCCTCGCCCTCACCTGTGGGGGTAGGGGTGAGCCTCTCTAGTCACTGGCTCAGTAGGGAACTCCCCCAAAGCCGAACAAAACCACAACCACAGGTACGAAACAGTAACAGTACCAACAATATATAAACAGCTAAGCAGGTAAGTAGCTGTAAGGTACTCACCGTCTTGCCGACTACGAGAAACAACTGTAGTAACTAACGGCAAACCCAAACAAGTGTACACGCTAGAGTAGAGACAGCCAACACGAGCACGTAAACTGGTTCGCGACACCAGAAAAAACTGACTCGGACAATAACACAGGTCTACCTCTCAGTCTCGCAGCCACGGACGAAAGGTCCAGCTGCCGCTCCACGTAAAAAGACAAACAACTGTGGAGACCAACTAAACACCACAACCTGCGGACCACACGGTCACAGGCCCATGCCTGGCACCTCCAGAGACCCTGGCCTGGGCTCGCTAGAGTGAGGCACTGGAAAAAGGACTAGCTGGGGACCAGTGCGACTACTGGTGTCCGTACCCCCACTACGAGCGCGCTACAAGTGACTAAAAACAACCACAACTGTCACTGTCCCACTGTCGTCTTTCCCTCAGCCGGACTACAACTCTAACCCTAGAGTGAGGGTGTCCAGGTCAGACGACACAGACCTCGACGGCACAACACAAGTACCGGGACAAGCCCCGAGCTAACAGCCTGGCTCACAAAGAACCTGGGGCACCCAACTGGAGAGGTAACCACGGTAGGCGTCGTACTACTCGCCATGTACACAAAACCACGTGCACGTCACACACAAACCACGTGACACCACAAGTAACCACTGGTCCACTACACGTGAACCCAACTGTCTCGCGTACACAACGCGCAGTTACCGAAAGTAAACTACTAACAACATACCTTGTATGCTAAACACGTAAACCAAGTGCACTTAATGCACCTCATGTGTTAACGCACATATATTATCGATAAAACACCTTAAATAGCCTTTTCTGTCCATAAGCAGTAGGCGGCCACATCGATTGCCGCTTACAGGGAGTAGACGGCAAGGCCCCTGGCCGTCGACCTCCTGGCTGAAGATCTTGGCGGCAAGCGATGTTGACGCCAAGTTCTCCGGCCTCAAACCCTGCAGAAACCCTAATCCGGTCCTGCGGGTTTTCTAACTGTTCTAACTACTGAAAAACATGCAAATGCATACCCTCTAGCATATCAGAACCCAATGCAACCCATTAAAACATGATTCGTACAGTAAACTACTCAAACCACCCATTATCCCATATGGTGCAACTCTATCCAAACATGGATCATCATACAGATTCAGATGGTTATGATATGTTTTAACGTTTCTACGGAGCTACCAGGGTTCGTCCCCTACCTCAGAACTCGCTAGAATCCCCGTAAACTCCGGTTCACGACGAGCCCTCCGCGAGCTCCCACGGGAATTGCACCACGCCGCGACGTTTCCTCGCGTAATCCAACAACGCCGCGCGTTCTACAATCGTCCAACTACTCCTCAGAACCTGTTAGAAGCTTCAGAATCACCAGGACGCAAAGCTGGGGCAAGAGGGAGAGAGGGTGAGCTGAGAGAGCTGCCCTCGGGTGAGCATATAATTGCTGAACTGACAGGTTGGCGTCAACCCCCTTGTCGCCTACATGCACCGCCAGCCTAAACGTCCACCACAACTACCGCCAAGTTCATGAAGTAAACGTCCATGAACCTGGACGCCAACAGTCAACGGCCACCCCTTGGCCGCCAACTCAGACAGAACAGCAGCTGGTTCTGTTTCAATTCAGGACCAACCCTGCTCTTCACCTGCTCAAACCACGCATTCACATTATACATTCTACACAACTGACTCACTCTGGCCCCACAATGGCCATCACATTCACAACACACACGATCGCATGGATCCGAAAAGCACGCGACGTTACATCTGTCCCCTGTTATGTCCTCTTTATTCCTTCTTTGCATGAGACCTTAGCTCCCCATAACCCCATTTGGTAGTGGGAAGGCGGTCGGGTACTCCTCAGCCCATCAAGGGCAGTCCATGAGGAACCACCCATTGCCATGTCATGTTTTTTTTTTTTTTTTTTTTTTTTTTTCTGTTTTAAAAGATCCCCTTCATTAATGTTTCTCTCCTAAATGATGTGTCCCAACCGTGAGTGTTGAAAACCCAATACAAGGAGCTCATGTAGGACCATATAGGTCTCCTGTGATGGGTTTAGAGAGAGCCAAGGCACTGTTCAGATCCCCTTACAACTGTCCCTGTTTCACTGTCAAATCTGCCGAATCGCTTTTTCGGGTGACTTTGAACATGAAGGGTTCGGTATCTAATACCCATGCCCGGTCAGGCCCACGGATGGATTCTCCATATGTTGAATAGCCCGTCAGCCTGGCTGACGCTCAGATCATCTCCGGATTTTGAGAACCGTGCCTCCGAAGTGCTGCCGAATCGCTTTTCCGGGTGGTTTTGAACATGAAGGGTTCGTATACAGTACCCATGCCCGGTCAGGCCCATGGATGGATTCTCCATATGTGAATAGCCCGTAGCCCGGATGGACGCTAGATCATCTCCGAATTTGAGAACCGTGCCTCCGAAGTGCTGCCGAATCGCTTTTCCAGTGGTTTTGAACATGAAGGGTTCGGTATACAGTACCCATGCCCGGTTCAGGCCCATGGATGGATTCTCCATATGTTGAACAGCCCATTAGCCTGACCGGACATTCAGGTCATCTTTGAATTTGAGAACCGTGTCCCCGAAGTGCTGCTGAATCGCTTTTCCGGGTGACTTTGAACATGAAGGGTTCATATCTAATACCCATGCCCGGTTCGGCCCATGGATGGATTCTCATATGTTGAATAGCCCGTCAGCCCGGCTGGACACTCAGATCATTCCGGATTTTGAGAACCGTGCCTCCGAAGTGCTGCCGAATCGCTTTTCTGGGTGGTTTTGAACATGAAGGGTTCGTATACAATACCCATGCCCGGTTCAGGCCCATGGATGGATTCTCCATATGTTGAATAGCCCGTCAGCCGACTGGACGCTCAGATCATCTCCGGATTTTGAGAACCGTGCCTCCGAATTGCTGCCGAATCACTTTTCCGGGGTGTTTTGAACATGAAGGGTTCGGTATACAGTACCATGCCCGGTTCAGGCCCATGGATGGATTCTCCATATGCTGAATAGCCCGTCAGCCTGGCTGGACGCTCAGATCATCTCCGGATTTTGAGAACCGTGCCTCCGAAGTGCTGCCAAATCACTTTTCCGGGTGGTTTTGAACATGAAGGGTTCGGTATACAGTACCCATGCCCGGTTCAGGCCCATGGATGGATTCTCCATATGTTGAACAGCCCGTTTGCCCGACCGGACATTCAGGTCATCTCTGAATTTTGAGAACCGTGTCCCCGAAGTGCTGCTGAATCGCTTTTCCGGGTGACTTTGAACATGAAGGGTTCGGTATCTAATACCCATGCCCGGTTCAGACCCATGGATGAATTCTCCATATGTTGAATAGCCCGTCAGCCTGACTGGACGCTCAGATTATCTCCGGATTTTGAGAACCGTGCCTCCGAAGGGCCGCCGAATCGCTTTACCGAGTGGTTTTGAACATGAAGGGTTCGGTATACAGTACCCATGCCCGGTTTAGACCCATGGATGGATTCTCCATATGTTGAATAGCCCGTCAGCCCGGCTGGATGCTCAGATCATCTCCGGATTTTGAGAACCGTGCCTCCGAAGGGCTGTCGAATCGCTTTTTTAGGTGGTTTTGAACATGAAGGGTTCGGTATACAGTACCCATCCTCAGTTCAGGCCCATGGATGGATTCTCCATATGTTGAATAGCCCGTCAGCCCGGCTGGACGCTCAGATCATCTCCAGATTTTGAGAACCGTGCCTCCGAAGTGCTGTCGAATCACTTTTCCGGGTGGTTTTGAACATGAAGGGTTCGGTATACAGTACCCATGCTCAGTTCAGGCCCATAGATGGATTCTCTATATGTTGAATAGCCCGTCAGCCCGACTGGACACTCAGATCATCTCCGAATTTTGAGAACCGTGTCTCTGAAGTGCTGCCGAATCGCTTTTTCAGCTAGCTTTGAGCATGAAGGGTCGGATAGTTCGTCCCCGTGCCCGATCCGAGCTCATAGATGGTGTCCATATATATTGTGGGTGCTGCCATCCCGTCTGTCAGTTCTGGTTCCTCACGGATTTCAAGAACTGTGCACAAATAGGGCCGCAGAATCACCATGATTTGACATTTTGGACAAAAGGGCCGGATAACTTAATTCCCACGCCTTATCTGGAATTGAACAGAACCCTTTCATGGTCTGGATGCCATTTCCTTCCAACCCGGCCTTTGAATCCTCTGTTTTCCCCGTGTTTTGTGCATGGCAAGGGTTGCCGAATCACTTTGGCTTGTGAACAGTGCTGCCGATTCACATCTGTCGATTCGCCCTTGCCGATTTGCCCTCTGCATAATGGGTCTGGCTGCCGATCGCCCCTGCTAATTTGCCCCTGAAAAATGGGTCTGGCTGCCGATTCATCCCTGCCGATTCACCCCGTGCAGAAGGGGGTTTGGCTGCCGATTCGCCCTTGCCGAATCGCTCCCGCGGAATGGTTTTAGCCGCCGAATCGTTTTGCTTGCCGAATCAAATGGATTGTGCATGACGATGTTTGGGCATATAAGAGTCAAATGAGATTGAACCATGAAAAGAAGAATGACGATCAAAGCACGCCAAAGCTATTGCATTACCAAACAAAAATTGTGTGATAAATAAAAGAACAGATAAATGAGCATACAAATTGACCTTAAAAGATGAATGGCACACACACACACATCTAAACCTCTTTCAAATTTAACTGTAATTTTGTGGTTTCATTTTGTACCTTTATCGGATGTTTCCGTTTCAAGGTCATAAGGCTTTCTAATCTGGAGATTAATCAATGGTTTTCTCTTTCTAAGAGATGTAATTAACGTCGTTGCGTTCAGGCAACGGCGGGATCTTGGTCCCGACCCGATCTTCACAATCGTTTGACGAAGTCAAACGGTGCGCACAACAGACCTAAAGCCCTCCGACTCTCGGAGGCAGACCATTTATTGTCACCTCGGTGACTGGCACGCCTGCGCTATGCGATTGACGATTCATCTCACGTCATCGTTGCTCGAGTAACATTCGACGAGATTTGGATTTGCAAGACGCATCCATGAGAACATGAGAAAACATGATAAAGAGAACTTTTAAAAGATTTTTAAAAAAATCCATTTCCACACTCGATAAGGGGAAAGCGCGGTACGCATCCACCGTATACGGAGATGGCACCAAAGGAAGGAGTGCATGCCGAAGGACGACATAGCTCCAATGGCACATGACATCGGTCCCCAAGGCACGCCAATGGAGATCTGGATAGTATCATGACCACGCAAACCCACGGGGCGGATAAACAACATATGAACCCACCCGTCCGGACATGGACATTGCATTGTCCAATCCGGGGGTACGGATGAGTCTTTTATGGTTTAATGTCTATTTCCTTAACTGACATCACATGGAGCATAGTCTTGCTCATGTGGGTCTGCCAAGGGTATGGAGCTAGCGACCGAATCGGCGCGCTGTCCAAGCAGGCCGAATCGGCACGCTGTCCAAGCAGGCCGAATCGGCGCGCTGCTTCTTCTCAACAGCGCCGAATCGGCGCACTGCTTCTTTTCAGCAGCGCCGAATCGGCGTCACCTATGGACCGTATGAAATCCACAAAGAAAGACAGGGCGATGATGGGCTAAAACAGGTCCAATAGGCCTCTTGGGGATGGTGCTAAGCAAGAAGACATGAACATTGATTGTTCAACCTCTTGGCTAGCAAAGGGGACATGTCCCCAAACCAAAAGAGCTCTTGATGGGGCTATTTGAACAGTGATAAAACAATCTTTTGCAGGGCTAAAACAGTGGGAAATATGGTCTATTGGAGGGGGTAATGAGGTGGGATGCACATGCATTACATGGGAGATAAGACTTTACACCCCCAAGACCTCATTTATTGAGGTATGGAGGGGTTAAAGACCCCTTTTATATATGGCTTATTAGGATGGAGAAGCACACCATACAATAGGTGACCTCTTCCCATCCCGATGCCTTTTTACCCATGCAAAAGAGAAGCAAACTTAAAGAAACTTGCATGAGAAGAGGATATACTATGCATTGAACGCAAAGAAGTGATCCATCACATCAAAGAGGATGGGAAGAAACATACAAAAGGGGGGGCTCTCTTGTTAAGGAAGAAACATGGTACAAGGACTCCAAAGAGAATAAAAAAAAGGAAAGGAAGACCACAACCGTGACACCCCCTCTCCCTTCTCCTCTCTTGATGAGACAAGACAAGGAAGAAAACAAAATGGGGGAGAAGAATAACCCTCTCTCTCTCTCCCTTTCTCTTCCTCTTCTCTTATTTTCCTTTTTTCTCTTGCTTTCTTGCAGGTGGCCTCCCGGGAGCTCTCTTGGAGAAGGTTTGGAGGAGAACCGCAAGAAGAAGCCCCCTCTTCTGTTGCTTTCTTGTTGGAGAAGAAAAACCCTCCCCCCTTTTTCTGATCTCTCTCTCTCTTCTCTTTGGTAAGCAAGGCCCCTTTTTAGCCCACTTTTTTTGCAACCAGCCCCCTTTAGCCCACCTTTTTGCAACCAGCCCCCTCTCTGGAACTTCTATAGCAGCAACTTTTAAGGTGGGGGAGGAGAGGTGATAGGTCTCTTAAAATCACCCCTAACATAGGGTCTTTTGGGCTATTGGGTGAGAGCTCATCTTGGGCTTGTTGAGGGGTATTTTAGTGGGTTTTTATTATTATTATTTAAAAGGGAATGGGCTAGCCAACTATAGCAGCCATAATAAAATTTTGGGTGCCCACATGACTTGATAAGATAATCTATTATTTTACGGAAATATTCGATATTAAGTATTCAAATTAATTGGTTAGTTTATTGTCTAGCACAACAACTTAATCGATTGTTTCTCAAGATGATAGTTTATGTTTGCTATGTAGTAAGTGTCACAGTGTGCGTATAATCGACTATGTCTCATTGTGATATGTTTCGACTTCCTTGGCTTATGTGCCATAGTGTGCATAATCGATGCCTCACTATGATATGTTTCGACTTTCTGCAGCTAAATGCCACATTGTGCATATAATCAATGATATGATGTCTCACTATGATACATTTCGACTTTTTGCGGCTAAGTGTCACAGTGTGCATATAATCGATTATGTCACTGTGACACATTTTGGCTTTCTGCAACCAAGTGCCACAATATGCGTGTAATCGATTATATCTCATTACGATATGTTTTAGCTTTATGTGACTAAGTGTCATAGTGTATGTATAATCGATCGATGATGTCTCGTTACGATATGTTTTAACTTTCTATGTTTAAGTTTCATAGTGTGCATATGATTGATTATGTCTCACTATGATACATTTCAGCTTTCTGCAACCAAGTGTCATAGTATGCATTCATATAATCGATTTACGTCTCATTGTGATACATTTCAGCTTTTCTGTGGCTAAGTGCTACAATGCATATAATTGATTGTCTTATTGTGATATGTTTTGACTTTCTACAGCTAAGTGTCATAATACGCATACAATTGATTATGTCTCATCGCGATACACTTTAGTTTTCTGCGGCTAATTGCCACAATATGTATATAATTGATTAAGTAATCAATTATGTTCCATTGTGACAAGTTTTTCGTCTATGCAACTATGTACTGCACTATAACACCTATTTAAGTAAATATAAAAAGATTGAAACACAACATTAAAGTGTGAAGGTAAAACTGAAAATATCAATAAATAATACTAAGTTTGTAATCGATCTCTCTTGACATTTAAAACCATTAAAAATCAACTCTTTAGGTAGTAAGATAAATCTAGGTTTGGCCAACCTTATCCCTTGAGAGATACGATCGCCACCTCAACACTTTAGAATAGTGCCCTCATCATTAGCTGTTGTGCTGCCAGTTAACCCTTTTTATTGAATAGGTTTCATACCGAGTTAAGTCGTTCAAGTATCATTTTTTTTGATAACGAGGAAATCTCATCCTGTGTGATTTTGTGGGTTCAAGAATTAATATTCGTGAACTCCAAGGTCAGGATTTGGCAGTTCCTATTTTTCGTATACACGTATTGCCCTCATCCATTTGACCGAAAAAATTATGGATTTACACACCTCGAGGATGCATGTAAATCAGGTAAGCCTCCCCAGGAATCGAACTTGGACCTCCTGATTTTAAGCAAGAGTTCTAACCGATCGACCCAGCCGGAGTCCTCTAAAAAATTATTCTTTGGATCTACACATTTCGAGGATTGCATGTAAATCAGACAAGCCCCACCAGGAATCGAACTCGAGACCTCCTGTTTTTAAACAGAGTTCTAACCGATCGACCCAACCGGGGTCCTCAAAAATTCTTGCTGTAAGTTGTTCAAGTACCATTGGTGCATGGTTACAACCCTTCGCATGGCAAGGGGAGAAAATTAAAGATATCTCTTAACTGTTCTCCTAGTTTTTAGGATCTTGAGTTTTCAGAATTAAAGTAGGTATTTTTATACAAGTCAATTTATGATATTGTCATACTCTTTTATCTAAACCACTTGTATTATTTCATGAACAATTGTTTTCTTCTTAATCTATATAACTTCTCTCATTCTCTTTATTGATATTTTGAATTTGAGATCATGTCCATGTGTTCTTATTGAGCTATAGTTTTGAGATTTTTTTGAACTTCGAGTTCAGCCCGAAATCTATCTTAAATTCCTAATATCTTGTTTCTGTTAAAACTTGTCCTTCAATTCCCGTAAGAAAGCTTTTGTAGTTGAGAAAAGCTAAGGTTCCTCTATGAGATTCCATAAAAACCTATCTTATCTATTCACTCTTTGAAGCTCTCAAGCCCTAGATATGGCTATAAAATGACCTTCATAATTAAACAATAATTATTCCTGATGAATGACTTATTATAAAAATTAATTTTTACTATTAGAGTCCAAAAAAATCGAGTCTTGTGTAGAATCGAGTATTAGGAATAGAGCCTCAAGAATCGCGTCTTAAAATATTATGAGAATTAAATATTATGTCTCAAGTTAAGAGAATCGAGTCTTAGACTCATAAAAAACGACTCCTTAACTTTATTTAAATAGTTGATTCTATGCTCTTCAAAAAAATTGACTCTCTATTCAAGTTATAAAATATTCAATTATCTGAAGATTAAAATCGACTTTCTTACTGATAAAAGAATCGACTTTTTTTAATTATTAAAAAATCATCTCTCTGAGTTATCTAAAGAATCGACTCCCTATAAATCAACTCTTGTAACAAAATCGACTCCCAAACTATCATCAGAATTGACTCTTTGACTTTGTAAGAATCGACTCTTCACTTTAAATAAGAATTGACGCTCACATTAAATAAGAATCGACTCTCTCACTATAATAGGAATTGACTCTCTCATTTCAAATAAAAATTGACTCCTACTCTTTTTATAAGAATCCACTCCACACTTACATAAAAATCGATTTTTAGACCTATAAAATTGACTCTCTAATTATAAAATTGACTATTTTACTTAAGAAATCACTTTAAGAAACAATAAAAAGACCTGGTTGATCCAAACATATTATTTGATCAACCAAAATTTATCTTCCAATAATCTTAAAATTCAAACAAGACTATTAGATAGACTGAAACATAAATATTGGTCGATCGATTGCTGATTCTCAGTCAAATTTAATTGATCTCTAATCTTTATCTTTTCATTCATTATCTTTAATTATTCTCAATTAAATCTTATTTTTTTAACATACTTGAAACTATTCTTGCAAATCGTGTACTTTGCCATTCATTTAAATTGCAACTCTCACTATTTCTTGAAACTTTTGGCCATTTATATGCATGAATTGACATAAGAGTAGATGTTGGGGTCTTGGACCTCTTTTGGACTTGTGTCTTTGTTCCAGGGGCCCTAATCTGTTGTGAGGATTACCCGAAAACTTTAAATGGTCAGCTATAAAGTTAAAGATCAAGTGTTTATGGAAAACACTACTGTAAGCTATATTTGTTTTATTTGATTGACAATTCATACTACCTTATGGTTGATTATTTGACCTAGAAATTTTAGAAATAAGTATCATTTGATCAATTTATTGAATTATTCATGTTTGTACTTAATTGCCTACAACTTCTTGTACTTATTCAATTGAATTTCAATTGTCGATTATTCATTCTTAATTTATGGCATGATTGATTCTTCTTCCAACTATATAATTTGACTTTGTTTTAGAATGACAATCATACTAAGTATTTTGTGTTCATTCTGATTTTCTCATTATTTTCAGGTCATTTCCAAAGTTAGGAGTAGGAATAAGATTGAATGTTAAGGAACCTGCATGTCTTATGACACAGATCTTAGTTTACTTTTCATAAATGTTGTTGGCCTTCTTCCCACTGCCTATTGTGAAACTTTTTTGTAATTATTCTGCAACATATTCAAGTAATATAAAAGACTTAATTAATATAAATTTGTTTAAGTATATATGAATAAAATATGCATATGAAATTCCTTCACAATTTTCTGTCACTCACCCATATTGTTTGTTGATCTCTCGTGACGACTTTGTTGTTAGGGAGTGACATACACATTGGTATGATATTCAATAACATTTCTCATTGGTTTTGCGACTAATTATCATATGATGGTATGATGTTCGATTAAGTTTTCACTGGCCTCTACACTATCCCACAATAGACATATAATTGATTTAAGTGTTTACAATAGTCGATTATGTTCCCATTGTGTGAAGTTTTAATTTTTTCAACTAAGTATTATAGTGTGTACACGATCGATTATGTGTTTACGATAATCAATTTTATCTCATAGTAAAATTTTGGTTTCTACGAGTAAGTATTGTGTAAGTGCTATGATAATTAATTAAGTTTTATCAGATAATCATTTAAGTTACTTTGTGTTATGTGATTTTATTATGATATGTTAATTGATTCAGTTTTATTCAATAATCAATTAATTATACTATGTATGATATATGTTGGCTTTCATCAACCAAATACTTTTATACATTAAACAATTTATGTTTATTTGTGCCACAGTGAGTTAATCGATTACCTTTTTTTTATTATTTCTCATTAATCGATTATTGTCTCATGGTAATTAATCAATTAATTGAGCACCGATCTCTATGGCTGTATATAGAAAATCGATCGATTAGCCACTTTGTGGTAATCAACTATTGAGCATACTTTTTTTAAGGGCTAAGGTTGATTGAATATATGCATGTTTTGGTGGTTTCAAGTATTATACCAATTATGTATGGTATGATTGATCAATTAAGATTTTTGATATTTTCACAGTTGTGAACTCCGTTCTTATATGTGGGTATGTCCGTGTTTTAAAGACTCTTCAGTTTTTAATGCTATATTTTAATCTAAATTTAGTTATATGTTAAAGAATCTAATATATTTGTTTAAGAAAACTATGAATTGTTCTATTGTGGTCTTATAAAGCTCCATATATATTTTTTAGACAATTAGTAAGACTCTAAAAAAATTTAAAGTCTTGAAAATAGGGAGGCCACGGTGGAATTGAAGACAATCTCAGGAGAAGAATATTTTTGCTATTTTTAGAATCAATTTCAATTTGTGTGAGATTTTGTAAGACTGTGATGAATTGGAAAGGATGTAACCATATAATCATTTTTATGAATTAATCTTGATGTTTACTTTTTTTGGTTCTTCAGTGCAGTGGCTTCAGCCACTGCATCACGCGCGCCCAAAGATCGATCCCTATGTGCACTCCAATCGTCCCTATCCGGTGTCCACAGCGGGGATTATACTGATGTATACTTGACGAATACTCTTCTATTAGAATCAAAATTATTATGGATCTACTTCCATCATTTGCAAGATTCTATCCACTTCTATTTTGATTCGATCCGGATTAAGAAATGTGGCACGATAACTACCACATAATTTTTTTCTTCTCAAATTAAAAAATTCAACATACTTATTCATTTATAGAATCTCAATTTTCTCTTGCTTTATTTATAAAATCAATATTTCATGAGTAATATTTATCGAAGATTTTGGATGTGCAGTATATGAGTCTGCATTCATATCCTAGTCAAGGGTCCTATGAATCTATAGAGTGGAACTATGACTTTGTGCCCCTTTATTGCATATTAAGTATTATTAATAATTAATTGTCAAAAAAGTATTATTAATAATTGAAATAAAATCCAAATAAAACCTAAAAAATTCTAAAGTTTTGAAAAAGAAGGAAAGAGAACACGCACATAATTTCCACCGAAAAAACAAAGAGCCCCGTGTTTTATTCTTAAATAAAGTTCTTATACAATCAAATTAAGTGTAAAATTTACAATTTTCGGACACTGTATCATAATTGTGGCCAATACCACACACCACCTCATCCGTTCCGTACTCACCGGGGGTTATGCAACATTGCAACGTTCCTATGAAGAAAGCTACCGCCTTTGTCGAGCTGTAGCGGCAAAACGGTCATGGAGGCCCAAGCTCTGCATGCACTCCACCATTCGCCCGTCGCACCGTCGAAGGCGGGGAGAGGGCCGCAGGAGCCCTCGCTCGTCTACAATGCTCCACCTTGTCTACGATCTCCTCAGAAGCCCATCGTCCGATTCCCGGCGCCGGTGGCACCCGGGTCCCCTCTGTCCAAGGCCGCCGGGTGGTGGGGCGGCGCCACGGAGGTTGCAGCGGTGCCGTCCCCCGCGCGTCATGCGCCGGTCGAAGACTCGTTTCCCTTTACTATCGGCTCCTCCGCCGGGCAACTTCGCAGTCGCCGCCGGGGCCTCCTCTGGTTCGCGTCCGCCCTCGCACTGCCGGCGGCTCCCCTCGCCGCGCGCGCCCGCGGGCTATTCCAGATGCCCCCTTTCCGTCTCAGCAACAGGTAGAGGACGGAAGATGACGAATTTGAGATGTTTTCTTCATGGTTCTGCACCCCCCCACCCCGGATGCTGATCCGTCGGCCTTCTCCTCGCCGGTGATTTGTGTCTGTTCAGGTACTTCCTAGTGCGGGCGGGGGAATCGGAGTACGAGCGGTTGGGTTTGGTGAACACGAACCCCGTGGCCAAGACCTCCGTCGACAGCGGCCTGTCGGAGGAAGGGAAGCGGCAAACGGTGCGGTCGGCGCGGGAGCTGCAGCAATTGGGCGCTTGCGAGAACAGCTGCTGGATCTGGCCCTCCATCACGCAGCGCTCTTACCAGGCGGCCGAGATCATCGCCTCCCTTAATGGCATCGATCGCAGGTAGTAGAAAGAAATTAGCTTGTACAGTTGTTTAAATTAGGTAATTCTGAACCAAAGTTGGTAGTGATCGTGCTAACTCTTAAAACAGCAAGCACAGTCTCACCCTTTAGGATGAAGCTTATGACTACACCCATAGAGTTTTTATTTGGCTTGCTTTTAGAAGTTAATGGCATAAGATCGTTGGTGAGAACAATTCAACTAGTGAGACTGGCGTTCTCTCCATTTGTTAATTCAGAAGATTGCGTTCCTTCGTTCTTAGTCTTAAGTTTGCTTCTTCTTGTTGTTGGTTCTCTAATTCTTGCAGCCACATAGTACCTGAATATAGTTTTCTAGATGCTCGTGGTTTGGGTGCATATGAAGGCAAAAGCTTGGACTCCATCTCCGAGGTAAGAACAAATAATAGCATCAAACTTCCAGATCCGACGAGTATGTGCACATTGTACAGGCATTTCTAATATTTTTTGCAACTGGGTTGTTGCGAAGCCCTAGTTCTACATGAAAAGTCAATGAGAAGTGTGCAAGTTTTCTCCTTTAGCTTGTAAGAGATCTGCCCTGAAGTAAAGGTGAAATGTGCATGGTTCAACAAATTTGGCGGCCTAGACATTATTAATCGATATATCAACAAGAATTGTGACCTAAGCAGTGCTCAGGGATAACAAGTCCTAACTGCCCTATCCAAACACAGATGTGAAGTGGATATTATATACCACTGCCATCGAGATAATGCTGAAGCTAGAATTGTTATTTAGGAGGGGGAGGCAGAATGTGTGAAACTGAAGCTTCAGCTCATGATCTCAGACCAACAATTCTACCATTACTTTCATGCCCATGGTTTAATCTGTGACAAGTACCTCAAGGAAAACTCCTCAAACTTTTGCGACGATCAAAAAGAAAAAGTGCTCAATCAGAAAAATGCATGAGATGCAGCATGGAAAGTGCCTCATGATCTCCTGGCTATGTGTCCTTACTCCTTAGTATGCTCTTGTTGTCAAATTTCCAATTTCTTATTTGTGCTTCTCTTTTGCAATTTCATCATCCTTCCCCAGTCGGATAGACCTGTCTGTACCAAATAGTCAGTTGCATTCAGTCAAGGCAGCCTTCACCAAGTTGCATGAGTAATAGAGGATGTTCAGCATTCTCCACTAAAGAAACATAATCCATTAGAAAAAAATAATCTTCGTTCAAATGTGCTTGGATATTCAAAACTGGGAGCCAATTAGTTTGGCTTTGCACCGGGGGGGGGGGTAGAAACTCTGGGTTGTTAAACAGTGGATGGGTTTTACTAGTGGATGTTAAGGTTTTTAAAGAAATATCTACAGCATCATAGTGTCTGACATATTAAGCTTCAGCTGATGAACTGAAGCCCAACGTGTACAAAGAATGTTGTCATCTCCTTACTATTCAGAAGAACATTCAGTCTCCTAGACTCTTGTATCAATGGAAAATTTTTGGTTTGTTTTGACAAGTTTCTTTCTCCTTTTGTGTTGAATTCTCAGATATATGCATCTGATAGTGTCTCACCAAATATTAAGCCGCCTCCAATAGATGATGGAACGCCAAATGAGAGTGTTTCAGATGTGTTTGTTCGGGTTACTCAACTCATGTCCATTGTAGAGACCCAATATTCTGCAGACACTGTGATTATTGTCTCTCCAGATTCTGACAACTTGTCAATTCTCCAAGCTGGTTTAGTAGGATTGGACCTGCGCAGGTACCTTCCAATTCTTTTTCTTGTTTCTATTTTCTTTAAGAAAGGCTGCATTCCGGAAAAAAAAAATGAGGTAATGCTCAATAGTATACTTCTTTTTGCAAATCGGACTACACTTGTTTATAAATTTCTTCCGAGTGGCTTCCCTGGCTATCCAGACATGAAACCAGATGGATTTGCCCTGTGTGGGTCAACGGCCCATAATCGTCCACATATCTTATGGGCATGATCCTTGATCTTCCATATTCCATTTGAATGTATGATTTCATTGCATTGCCAGTTCAGTTTTGACTAAAAAACTGAGTTGGGAATATAACCAAATTGTACTAAGTGTGGAGTAGTGCATCTAAATCTGAGCAGTTTTATAGTGTTACCACCTAAAACAATGAGCACCTTTTTGGATTTACAGCAAGTTTCACTCACTGACTAAGCTGGCTTTACTTCACATTTCCATGTTTCATTTTATCTTTTGCCGAAAGATTGAACTCATTACTTTTATCCAATATAAGCAAAAGACAACAGTATTTTTGATTCTGTCTGTCTTCAGGCACAGGGATCTCTTCTTCAGCCCAGGGGAAGTTAGATTTGTTGATGCTGACAGTATACCTCCATACAAGCAACCAACTTCATCTGTTTATAAATGTACAAACCCCCCAAGTTGTAGGTGAACCATTTTTTCTGGTAAAGGAGATCTTAAAAAGATTCAACTTTTTTCCAAAGCTGCTGTCATTGTGCTGCTGCTGCTTATTCCACAAATCATTGCAATACCTACCTCAACCTCTTTACATGAAGCAGATATATCCATTTTTCACTCACACTCTGATGGGTGTAGATATTTGAATAATATGATTCTCTTGACTGAGGATTCTCTGGAGCTGCAGACTCTCCAGTCATCAGCTGCTGCAGCCCCTTTATGTGTATAAAAAAGGGTTCTTGAATAGGCTCCAACTAAATAGACATATGCTGAACTGATGTCATCCAGCATCAATAAGGTGTTTGTTTTGTTATCTGGGTCCAATAAAAACTAGTTGGTAATCTGTGACTTTAGTACATGCCTATATAAAACTTTAGTGGCATTAATTAAGTACAAGTATATAGAAAGATAATTGCCAAGATCTATGTTGTGTAGTTGATCTAAGGGTTCGTCTTTTTAAAGCACTCAGTTCGTAAAGAACCAGGCTATTGAGACTGGTGCCAAACACACTAGGGCTGTGACTATATATTTATATGAAATGCTAACGGTATTATCTTAATATACACTTGAGAGGAACAGAAAATACAACAATTTAAGTTGATAAATGATAAAGTTATTAACTCATGATATGCTGGAAACAACATTCTAGTTCATAAGAATAGGCATCGAAACAGAACTATGGATTTGGCTTTCTAAAAGTTTTCTTCCTCCTAAAGCTGATATCTGTCATGTAAGCTCCTCTCATAACCTCACGAGTATCGTCTAGTTTGCCTTCAAAATCTTATCACTGTCCAAAACAGGAACTTCACTTCCTACGAGCAAAACGTTAAAATGCTTCACAAATCACCTCAGATTCTTGTCTCTTTTTCTTTTGTTCTTCTTCTTTGCCTATTTTTAGAAACAATAAATCGATTACGTTAAAATAGGGGCGGTTATTACTACGTGGGGAAACATAAAATTGCAGATTTACCATTCCCACGTTTTAACTTGCACATATACACAGATATAGACATACATATGTATATCAAGTTATCAACCTCAACATCAATAGTATTCAATACATTATAAAAAAGATGGCACAATCTTTATATATACATATATATTCCTTTTCACATAAATTTTTTTTTACCAACGATTTACATTCTTAGTGATATATTCACAAGTTCAGCTACAGAGAATGGTTAATTAACATGTTTTATTTGAAAGATAATTGAAAAAACCTAAAACGAAAAAAAAACCTTAGAATTACCGATTAATGGAGGGAGACACACAAGATTGGTCATACCGAGTCGAGAAAAATCTGATCTTCCAGCATGATATGTATGAACATGTATTTTTTATTATTTATTTATTTTTTATAGTATTATTGGGTGAGAGTTGAGTGTATTAATCTAATACAATACGTTCATACTGTATCAAAAGAAATTTAGATGAGTCAAGTCGTTTAATACGTCCAACTAGATTTGTCGTGCCGATCACAGATCACAATGGTATGGGCGTACCAAACCATGTCAAGGAAATGACGATCTTTGGGGAGGACAGCATAGGGGGCGACGATGGACAGTGGCAGAGAGATGCAAAGGGAGGCCGAAGGGGGGGGGGGGTGGCAGGGGTGCAGCGCAGCAGTAGGGAGGGGAGGTGGGGGCGGGGAGTGCTCGAAGGCAGAGGGGGGAAGATTCCAGTTGGGAGGGGGTGTGGGGCTCGCCGGATGGGGGGGGGGGGATCGTAGCCGTGAGGGGGCATCTGGCGTACCATATCGGTCCAGAGGAAATTTAAGTTGATGTAGTATGCCAATCCGACCAACCTTGTGTCTAATCTTAGAGAGGTGAACGCAGATCGGTTTCAACCTGATTCACCCCTATATTTACTTAAATCGAAACAATTCGACCTATCCAAACGTACTGAATTGAACTGGTTTGATTCGAATTAAATCGAAAATAACAAAAATGAGGATTTTGAAGGAGGCCACAAGGTTTGAACTCGTGACCCCTTTTGGAGGTCAAAGGAGGTCCGCACCCTTACCAAGGGAGTTACAAGTGACATTATGAAATTATATATATATATATGTATTTGATTTATTTTGGTTTCACAATGTAAAATTGAACTGATCTATGAAATTGAACCGATCGATTCCTCAGATTATATCAAAATTTGAACAGCTCTACAACCTTATAAGCACATAAAAAATAACCTCGTGTAAAAAGAAAATATTTTTGGTGCCCATGAAACATGAATCCTCCTTTCTTGCTCTCGCGGCGGACGGGTGGGCAGGCAACCGACGCCATCTCACGTGCGATGGGAGGGAGTCATGAGAACAGGTTGGTGCAACTGCGAACCCCACTAATGCAACAAACTAAAGATCCCATTAGGTGGGTTGTGCTCACCCGCGATGACATCAGCACCCCCCAATGGGGCTGAGTTTGTTTGCAAACAGCCACACGTGGCGGTTTGCAACAAGAGTTTCCCGGGAGTCATATATATTATTGTCGGTTTATAGCAGCCTGGATCCGAAAACTCGTCTGGTTGTTCGCCGCTGTTCCTTCTCCCGCTCTCTGGGCTTATCTGTGGCGCACAGAAGGGGGGCGGAGAGGGAGGCAGAATGATGAAGGCGGCAAACGTAGGTGTCGGGGCGCCGCCGGTGACTCTCCTCGGGCGGCAGTCCTGCGACCCGGCGCCGAGGAAAGAGGGCAATCTCCGATGGCCGGCGACGGCGAGGGACGGGCGGCGACGGCCGACCTTGTCTTGTTGCTGCTGCTGCTGCAGCAGCGGCGGCGGAGCCAGCGTCAGCATCAGCAGCAGCTGCAGGGACTGGGATTGGAATCGGTGGAACCGTCATTTCTCGGAGATCGACCAGGCCGAGAGCTTGTCGTCGGTTCTTAAGGTGAATGCCAGAGATGGATGTGGTCCCTCCCCGCTCCATTTTTAACCGAATTTGATCTGTATCATGCGCCAGAATTCAGGTGCTGTGCTGTGTTTGCCTCTCTGCATTGGATGCGTACCAAGTATGAAATTTACGAAGTGAAGCCTTGAATGTCTAAGAATTCAGTTGTCGAATGCTTTCATTGTTGGAAAAAGAGGATCTGTCTTGATTTTTATCTCCGTATAACTCGCATTTTGTTCCTTTTCCCTCTGTTGGATTAACTCGAGAATGACGATGAAATCCTTTGTCAAGAGGAGAACCATCCTTGCAAGTGGGTAAAGGGCTATGCATGCTGCAGCATCTCTAGGGGGAAAGTCTTGAGTATTATACTGATGAGAGTTAAATTTAGAGCTTTCTTTAAAGGGAATGACATAGAAACGGTGAACCCCAGACATTATCTTCTTTCTTTTTCTTGTTTTTTTTCCTTTTTTTTTTTTGCTAAGCCTTCTTTCTTTTTCTTCCTCTCCTTTTTTGGAAAGGCAAGTGAGACTTAATAATGCGGGAGGTAAAAAGAAGATTCGATGCATATATTTGTATTTACGTGATGCCTGACCTTATGGTTGTCTCCTGAGTGTTTTTCTAGGGATTATTTTACATCAAAAGCGTTCCATTTCAAATTTCAAAAATTTGTGTTTGCTGCATGCGAGTGCCTAACATGTTTGGTATTTTGGTTCGGAAGAGCTGCACTAAAAATTTTTGAGGGACCAAAATGAGATAACCGCATAACCTTCCTGTCCCCGTGCTCACCTCCTCCTCGATTCTGTTGTTGCCTATGCTTCCGCTGGAACCAAAGTAGCCATCAGTTGACCTTCTTTTGTAGGGGAAACCAAAGAGAAGTCCAATGACCCTCCATTCCCACTTTCCCACTAAAGAAGAAGAAGAAGAAAAGAAAATCCTGCCACCCACTCACCATGTTTAGGGCATTATATTCCGTCTACAGCTTGTATAACCGGGCCACCTGGGGAAGAAGGGCAGGGTGCACACAGCGGGGTGTGTGTGTGTTGGGGTTTAGATGAGTGTGCATAGGAAGCAGTTGCTAGGCTACTAATCCCTATTGCTTCAAAAAATGGAGTGCATGATCATGCAGAACCCTCTTGATTCCCTTCTCTTTCTCCTCTGCCGCCACCATTAACTTGTTGCAGAATGTAGTGTTCAGCCTTCTTGACCTTTGGGAGGGTTGTGAATCACTATGTTTAGATTCAGGAACTGATTAGAACTTGGATTTGGGGTAGATGTGAACTCTTTGCTCTCTTTGAGGGGAACAAAATACAATGACCTTCACCAGACAAAGCAGTAGACCAACACAGGGTTTTCACTTTCATTGTGATCATTCTAGGGAGTGGACTAAAAGTAGGAGGGTGTTTGTTCTTCCATTTTGTGATGCTTGGAAATAGACAGGAAACATCATCTTGGTGAGGGTTGAGTCTATTGTACGAGAAACAGACTGACCATATAAGTTTCACTCCCTCTTTTTGCTATGTAATAAAACTTTGGTACTACCCTATTCTCAAAAGGACACTGCCAGAGGATTATCCTTAAATCCACTTAAGAGAAAAAGAAAAAAAAGAGAGCACGATGATTACTGGAGTTGCAATCAGAACACATTTTTTTTCTTTCGGGGTAGATGCTCTATTAGTATTTTGTCATATTGGAAATGAAAGCGCAAGGTCTGGACATTCATTCTTTTACACCTGCTTTGGATGGAATTTATACACATTTATCTGGTTTAAGTCTCCAGATTAAGATATACCATACTGCATCTTTGCTGGTATCTGTCTGGTCTTCTGTCCCTAAGTGACAGAAAAAATTCTTGTTATTAATTACAAGATTTGGCAATGTTTTTTTCACCCATCTAATTGAATTACAGTCTCATTTACTTTTATCTTGCTAAACATTCTTTATAAAATTCAAACTAAATTTAAAGCTGGTGTGGAAGGAACTTTAGTGGCTTTAGGAAAGTAGTCTGGTTGAAGGAGAGTTACTTAATATTTTCTATTTCAAAAACATGATGAAAGTCAGCCTGCTGACCTTTTAGTATTAGTTCTTTATGTAACGGCTTTCACAAAATATTAAAATATTGGAAAGATACGTTCTGTCGAATAAAATGCAATCATGCGCATTAGTGGCTACATTTCAAAAAACTATATCATGCAATATTTTTTTCTTGCCCAGTATGACCAATAACTCTTGTCTTCCCTTAAAATCATGAAAGCACAACCCTATGAACAAATAATCTACATGGAACAGAAAATTGTGGATTCATCATCTCTGTCTGTAGATTTATCTGTTTCTTATATGTATATTTATGAATCATAAGTTATGCATTCATATGTATATGTATGGTAATTTCCAACTCTCTGACTGCATATTGTTGCATATTTTTTGGACGAATGAGCTTGCTTTTAGCCTGAGAGGATTAATTTTGGAAATAAGAGGTAATGAAAAAAAAAATTGCTTTAAACCTGAGAGAATTAATTTTGGCAGTTTCGACTTGAAGATGCTATTGAGGAGGAGGACTTTATGGAGGCTGCTAAGTTGAAGAAGGCTATTACAGATGCAGAATTAAAAGATGTTGTATCTGAAGTTATGTCTGAACTCCAGGTGAGGTTGATAACATGCTGCCTCATATAAAGATCAAAGATTCTGGTTTATAATCTATGATTCTTGCTATCCATACGTGCAGAATGCAATACATGAAGAGCGTTATCATGATGCATCCAGACTATGCCAGCTTGCAGGAAGTGGTCTGGTAATTTCTTAGAAATAGAATGTTCGTGAGAAATATATGCAGTTTCTTTGAGGCCCAAGTTTTTTCATTTGTCAAATTTCGTGTAGATAAAAATTTTGAATTCTTCGTAATTTCTTCTGCTCTCAAGAACTTCTCCCATGTTCATCCCTGCTAAATGTGGAAAACAGAACCTTTTGAACGGCAGTGGAAATTTCAAATGGCTGGAAACATTTCAATCTCAAGGATGGGTAAATGTCAAGAACTAGTTGGTCAAAATTGCTCTTTAAGCAAGAAGCAATTGGGAATGAAATCACAAAGTTTTCATACGAGAGTATAAATGCTACCACTTCGTTGCAATCTTGTCCAACAAGGATGATATTCTCTGCTTCATCAAGCAAGGGGCAAGCACAAATACAAGGTGCATTTGGAACTGAAAAACCCTCATCGGTCCATCATCAAAAGGTTTTTCAGCTTGCTGATACTATTGCTGTAGTCTTTTCATTTAGAGCTCTAGATGAGAGGTTTTTGAGGACTTTCTCTTCACCAAGGTTTGGCAAAACTGGACACAGTTCCAGGACTGGTGGGGCTGGTTCCAATGTTTGGGACCAGCTTTCACTGCTTTTCTTAAATACATGCAAATTACTTTTTGATCGAGAAATAGAAATTCACTCAAGTCATTAGGGTCAACTTGAGGTTTAAACCCTAATCTCACTACATCAAGTAAGATTTAAACCACATCTCACTTAAACTTTAATTTCAAAGTGATTCAAACCCGACTTTCAAAGACATTTAATCCTTAGTCAGGTCATTAATCTTTTGATCTCACTATATTTTGAAAGTTCTTTTCCATTTTATTTTAAATTTACCTTTTCTTTTAAATTATCGGCATGTCGAGACCTGCAACTGGCTGAGCCAGGGTTTGGCATGGCGAATCGGAACGGCCCGATTCGGCTGAATTGGATTGGATCATGGGAGATCCGATCCATGATTTGGTTGATCCGATCCGATTCGCATGGGTACATACATACATACCCTTTCTTCCCCTTTCCTCTTCATACTTATTTACCTGAATATCATTTATTACTAAGATATTACATGTAAATAAGAAAGTACCCCCCATTTGAATCCAATAAAAATATCAAAAAAATCATCTCTCTTACCAATAAAAAGTCAACTCTCCCATCGAAGAAGAAAATCACGATTTCGGTGATTTTAGCGAAATGCTAACTTTCTAATCTCTCATAATTTGACCTATCTAAAAATTTGATAATTCAATAAACCATATGGAACACTAAAAATTTAAAGTCCGGTAAAAAAAGTCAAACGTGCATGTGACTTCTCCAATGGAGCCGCTCTCCTACTGACAACACAGTCTGGTTGAGACCTCTCAGGACTTGGTCAAACCTAAACTATCATCATCCAAACTCATGAGAATTCACTTCTAGTTTCTTTTCAATTAGAAAGAGTGAATTCTCATGAGTTTGGGTGATGATAGTTTAGGTTTGACCAAATCTGAGAGGTCTCAAGCAGACTAAGTGTTGTCAGTAGGAGAGCGACTCCCTTGTAGAAGTCACATGCACGTTTGACTTTTTTTACCGGACTTTGGATTTTTAGTGTTCCATATGGTTTATTTGAATTATCAAATTTTTAGATATGTCAAATTATGAGAGATTAAAAAGTTAGCATTTCGCTAAAATCACCGAAATCGCGATTTTCTTCTTCGGTGGAGAGTTGACTTTTATTGGTAAGAGATATGATTTTTTGATATTTTTATTGGATTCAAATGGGGGGTACTTCCTTATTTACATGTAATATCTTAAGTAAATGATTTCATTTACTTAAATGATATTCAGGTAAATAAGTATGAGGAAGAAACCCCCATGGGTAATATACACACACATATATATATATAATCCTGTGCGAATCGGACCGATTCCATGCGAATCGAACCGAATCAGGGAGAACCCGATTCGGTCTGAATCGCCGCTCTAGCAAACCATGGGCTGAGCTGGACTGGGGACTGCTGATACTGATCCAGTCCTGACCACCCTGTTCTGCAGACCATACTTTCTACGTGGATCCTTTAATTTTGGAGAAATAGTTAATGCACTTGCACAAATGCGCTTACTACACTTGCGCAGTGACATGGCAGTTTGCACGCCACGCAGGGTGCCATGTGGGCTGCTGGTGCGTGGGCAGCAGCAGCGACTGGTGGTGGCGTTCAGTGAGCGGAGGACTGGAAATTAAAAACTTGGGATGAGAAATATAAACTTTAGACTTTATTATAGCTCATAAACACAGACTTTGGACTAAAAAATGTAACCCTTAGGGTTTAAAATTATTGACTGGGCGTTCATAGTAATAAACTTGGGCTCATAAATACTATCTTTGGACTCATAAATACTTCCCTTAGGGTTTAAAAACTATCCATTGGGCTTTTAATAGTTACTTTGGGCTCATAAGTGGTGATTTTGGACTAAAAAATGGTGACTTTGGACTAAAAAATGGTGACTTTGGATTAGGAGTAGCTGTTACCTGCCACCATCTGCCACCCATGCACCGCCAGCCCGCATGGCGCCCTGCGTAGCACCATGCGGCTGTCATGTCACTGCGCAAGTGCAGTAAGTACTCCTCTTAGCTTTGATGCTCCTTTGGTTACCTCTGCATTCTGCAGTCTGACACAGCTACTCTCAAATTTAACTCCTCCTATCCTCATCTATAACCATAATGCAAATACTGTTTATGGTGTGTTATCTTGTTGTGGACTACTCATGATGTCTCAGAACTCTCATGCTACATACGTTGCAGCATTTTACACCCTCTATTATTCTACCTGTCTCCATATGTTTGACTGTTGCAGATCTAGAATTCGTTGGAGATCTGTTGCCTTCTCCTTTGTGGACACCCCCTTCCATAGCACATGACATCTCGAATATTCTTCAATATGTCGTTATCTTTGAAACTCTGCACATCGCTTTTATTTTAATGCATGATTAATTAGTTTCTCTAAGTATAGCTCATTATGTCTTACTGATGTTTATTTACTTTTTCATCACTAATTATGCTATAGGTAGGTTGGTGGGTGGGCTATGCAAAGGATTTGGATGATCCTTTTGGCAGAATAGTACGGATAACCCCTTCTGTAGGCAGATACATGGGCAGGAGCTACAGTCCCAGGTAAAAGTTGCACTGATCTCAATCTCTATCTGAACCAACACTAATAACGCTACATGTACCAGACAATTGCTTACTGGATCTCCAGGCACTCCATTGTTTGAAATCTTTCTTGTCAAAGATGAGGATGGGGCATACATTATGCAGGTATTGTGCCGATGATCTGATCAGATACCTTAGACCATGCTATGTCATAATTCTTTGGATTTCTTATCAGAATAGAATTGTTAATAAAGTTCTTAGGCCATCTCTAAACAGGTAGTATTCTTGCAACCTGTTAAAATGAAATCAAAGGTTTCTCCATCATCACCTTCAAAACCTGATGCATCATCTGGGACTGATTCCAAGAACTCACCTTTGGAAGGTAGCCAGTCAAACGAAGATGGGATAGATGAAATAAAGAAGGATGGTAACATGAAGACTAAGGAGACTAGTGAGGAAGGATTAAAAACTGTTTTAAATTTTCTCAAAGACAGATTCCCTGGATTCAAAGTAAAAGCAGTGGAAGCAAATGGACTAGAGAAGATAATGTGGATGCAGAATCTTCAGAACAGTTAGAGAAAGAAGAAGAAGATGATGATGATAAGGTGACTCCTGTTGAAAATTCCAAAGATGAAACCAGCATCCTGAATGATGAACAACCTGAAGCAGCCCCGAGTGGTCCAGATACTGATATGACTGATGAAAGTGGGAATGCAAGTGTAAAGCCTTTCATTGGTGGGGTTCATAATAGGGAAGACATCTTATCCAGACCTTACGCGCGCCTACCAGCGGAAATTAAGGATGTTCGACGGGATTCTTTCATACTACATATTCTGGGTGGAAGTGTTAAGTTTGACACTGAAGAAAGTAAAGCATCAAAGAAACATAAAGTTGCAGCTATTGTTGCACAGATGGCCCAGGACCTCATACTGCCTGAACTTGCGAAGGCATCTTGGAGTGTGGATAAAGCTACCTCAAAGGTGTGACAAATAAACATGATATATTTCCTAGATGAGAGAAAAATAGCATGAGTCCAACTCTACCATTTTCACCAAAAAATGAAACCTTACCTTTTTTTCTAGATTGTACATGCAACATGATAAAAACATCTTTTACTTAGAATTTAGATTATACTCCTTTTAGAATTGACATCTATACATTGATGATATTGCCACCTTTGATTGTCCTTTTACTCGTATTGCTGCTATTTGTAGTATCAATGTTCCTTTTCAAGGATCTTGGTACCAATGTGTAACCCTACTTGTCTAGCTGCTTCTTTTGGCAGTGCTCATGTGTGTTCAGAGCATCTCGTTACTTTCGTTAGAGACATTTTTAGAACTATTAGAGACCATAGATAACATAAGCTCTGGGACTGGATCTCAGTTCTCTACAGGGGGTCCCAGACTCCCAGTTGATTCATCAGCATGTTTAGAATATGCAATAATTGGCATGGAACCATGTGCAAGAGGCTTTTGTCATCTACTCACTAAGATACATTTACCTTTACATGTTAGAGGTTACACTGTCTATTCACCTTTTATGTGCATATGTTCCTTCTATCTAGCTGATAATATCCGCTCCTCCTTTGTGGATGTTCTTTGGTTTTTGATTTAAAATGTTTATGAATCAGAACCATAATATTATTTATGGGTATATCTTGTATTCTGGGGCAAAATTTCTGAAGTTGTTAAGAGTCAGTCACGCACTAAGCAGATTGTGTTGACTGTGTAGAATATAATGGGAAGGTTTCAGGGGTATAATATCGATGTATTTTAGCGGTATATATGTAATTTTCCCAATAACTAAATGTAATGAACAAAAAAGCTGATTGGTTGTGGACATTCTATGTGCAAGTGTATCATGTGTTTGATGAATGATTACAGTAGATCACTTGAGAAAGTTCTTTGTTCTGTAGCTGAAATTGTTAAAGGACATTTAGATACTGTATCAGTATACCAGAAACCTTAAAAATACATGAATAAGCTTCCTTCAGGTTTCTAGAGATGTAAGGGAGATTATCAAGTTGGCAATCCATCAGGCAGAGAAGATGAACAAACTCTCAAATACTACCGTTTTTAATAGGATTGCTGTCGACAACAATGGTCTGGACCCTTTTGATGGTAAGTGTGAATAGTGAATTTGGCATCTTTGGGCCCAATAGAAGTGTAAAAGAGAAAAAGCAAACTTCGCAGGTTTATATGTTGGAACATTCGGTCCTTATGGTACAGAGTTGGTACAATTGCGTCGGAAGTTTGGTCATTGGAATGATTCAAATGAAACTGCACTAGGTCCGGACGTCGAGTTTTTTGAATATGTTGAAGCTGTAAAATTGACTGGTGACCTCAATGTTCCTGCTGGCCAGGTTTGTGGTTAATTCTTCTTTTTTGGAATGTAGTAAATGAGACTCCTCCCTACACTTGTAACTAACCTTTCTTATGCAGGTAACATTTCGTGCTAAAATTGGCAGGGGGAATCGCCTTCCAGATCGTGGGATCTACCCTGAAGAACTTGGTGTGGTAATGTGTTTTACATATTATAATAAAGAGCTATCTCTTGATTGAACCAAAAGCTCACTCTAGCCTGGTTCTTGGCCTCTAAAGAACATGGACAACTTGTAAAGTGAATTGACTTCTTGGCCCATCCCTTTGTCAATATCTTGCTGCCACCAAAAGGGTAGAATGAGAGGTGGGTTTCTTTCAATAATTAGAATCATTTTGGCCTTCAATTTCTCCCAATGGAATTTTGTACATCCTGAAGGAACACAGATCTCCCTTTTTTGACATCACTTCTACCAACCGGTTTTGCAAACTTGGTCATTTCCAACTGTGTTGCCAAGTGCCTAAATTAGTAGTTGTCACCAGCATTGTTTACCAGTTCAAAATCTAACCATACATCTTTATATTCTGCTAAGATGCTCTGCAAATTGCAAGAAGTATGGTCTTTCACATGGACAGAGCTCATTGAGATCGACTGCCACTTAGTTTATCGATACTGTTTTCCACTTTTCCTGGTACCCTTACCTTTCTTCTTAGTCCATCAGCAGTGTAGGTAGGTTATCTCTTCACTGAATCTCGTCACTCTGCTTTGAGGAATTTGTTGGCAAAATTTTGGGATTAACCTTTCTGAGTTTGAAGTGGAGGGGTGTTAGTGCTATCCATATGCTGCATGAGTGCATATACTGTGCTTAATTCTGACTCACCAAACTAGATGGTGTCTTTTTCACACTCGTACATAAATGTATGTTTGTGAATGAGCACGTGTGTGTTAAAGTATGGTACTCGTCAATATGAAAGAGCATTCCTTCCAGTTCCACCCTTATTAAATACAATAAAAGGTATTATGTATAAATGTACAATAAATGGGAGCATATGACATCCTATAGCAAGGGTTAGCTGAAGGGTCTGGTGCACCAAGGTGGATCAAGCAGAAGATTATGAATCTAGCTTGTATAAGATTTTAATTTGCTCATTATATTATTTCAAATCCAAAGAATGCTAGTTCTGATATGGCTTCACTTCATAAAGATGAACGTCTTTTAAGCCCAAGAGTACTCCTAATTCTCATTACTACAAAGTACTAAATCATGCATTGCACATTCTCTCTTACTGATAGTTGCACTATATAAGGTCACATACCTCTATTTCAAATTCACATATTTCCTTCTTGAGTCTAGGAGAATGTTTAAGAGTTGCACCATATCCATGCTACCATGCTTGCATGAAATCAAATTATTTAATGGATGTTGGAACTTTTGGCAGATGCAATGCACTCGAATCTGAGAGTCACCTTGACTACTGACTAGGCTTCATCTTGTAGATGGTTGATGCCAGGTAGGGGCCTAGGGAAGCTACTAAAAAATCCTCTACTCTCATTGATCCTCATTGGATCTTGCGAATCCATTGATGGACAAGGCTTTTCATGATAATGAGCTGTTTTTAAAGTCTCGTGTTTCTAGGTACCCATCTCAAATCAGACAGCCCTTCCTTTCTTTGCAGCAGGGTGGGAGGATGTGTAATCTTGTAAAATTCTTCAATAACTCTTCTTTCACTGAGAAGTTGTCATAGTTTGAGGCATTTCTGTTGGTTGTCTATCATTTGAATTTTGAACAACTTGCCATGGACACCAGAATATTCTTGTACATGTAAGACATATGATCTATTTGCAACATTCATGTAGATTGCGAGTTACAGAGGTCAAGGAAGAATAGCAGAGGCAGGGTTCCAGAATCCGCAATGGGTTGATGGAGAATTACTGCACTTTAATGGAAAGGTAACTACGTGTTCAGTTTCATCCTTTTACTAGCATTTCAAGCGTTTGTTTTTAAAAAGAAAATTTCAAAGGTATATGATTGTGAATTGATATAAGCAGTTATTTTCCAACCCAAGCTTGAATAAATGGCTGTAATAATTCTGGTGATGCTTCTGACAAGGAAAAAGAATCTAGTTGTCAATCAGGGAATAATCTGATTGGTTTATTTTTTTGGATTTCTGTTTTTCCTTTTGTATATTGCGTACCAGTACTGGGTTCCTGTTTCCATTTAATCAAATATATATGTATGTATATAAAATAGAAACTTGAATGCTACAAATCAGTTGGAATGGAAGTCAAAGAAGATGGTTTATGAACAGAGATCCCGCTTCCTGACACAGAACTTGACACAAGAAATGAAAACTTGCTACACGCCATCTATCGCAAAATATCAGGTAATCTACAGTGGACACATGAGGCCATCACATACTTCTCTGTCAAATTATGTCTTAGGGAACTCGTGTTAGTAATGACATCAGTTCCTACAAAGAAATTCACCATGTTGCTGGGCTCAACCCGGGTACGAATACCAAATCTTAACAGTTGTTGCCTCGATCACCAAATAGCAACCGGGCATAGGTAAGAACTCAAGTAGACTAGTGAACTCCAACTACGCTTGTATTAATTACAAATAAGTTACTTAGTTTACATGTATTAACTACAAATAAGTTACTTTGTTTACTTGTCTTCATTGCAAATAAGTTGCTTTATTTCCATCTAATGAATATCTTCAAAATCTGTCCTTGCAGGGCATGGGTCGACAAGCCAAAGTCATGGAGCTTGGGTTCCTTTATATGTCGCCTGAACAAAGCTTCTTGGTACTGTTCAATAGGCTGAAACTTCCCGACTAAACTGAATCCGGCTTTTCTGACTTACCCAATGAAATCTGGGGGTGATCATTCAACGAAGCGAGGAGATTCAGCATGATTTCCCAGTCCGCGGAGCTTATCAAGTGATCGATCTGAACGGTGTATAGATCCAGCATCATTTGTTTTCTGTAATTTGGACGAGGGAAATTTATTTTTGTTCATGTTAATTGATAAGGGGGAGAAGGGTTTTGAATAGAGGCAGTTTCAGCGGCATAATGTATCCTATGTGCGTAGTTTTGATAAAATTATTGAATGGATTATTTACACGGGAATGCTGTCGGTTTCCGGGGGGGGGGGGGGGGGGGGGGGGGGGGGGGAGATTGAGAAATAAATGATGCAGTTCTTGGAGATAAACTTTGATCCATGAGAGGGTGCTGAATGCTAGCTAGAACGTTTACAACAAGCACAATTATTGTAAAGAACTGATATGTGCTGGTGCAGTTCTTGGAGATAAACTTTGATCCATGAGAGGTTCTGGGCCTCTGGCGATGGCCCAAATGCAACAAGATAAGAGCAAACAACCACACACAACCCAGCTTAAGACTACAAAAGGTGGTGACGAACAACTGGTAGAGAGTTGAGCCTAAAGAAGGCATGGCAAAGAACTGATATATGTGGATGGGAAAAAGCTGCGATCTATTTTGGCAGCGAACAAGGCGACATAGCTTGGATAACGCACATCTAAAGATAGTGTGCGGATGAACCCCAGAACACGAGCGGTGCCGAAATTCCCAAATCCCTGAATTGGGGAGCTCCAAGAGCATAAAATCCACAAATAGAGACTTTGCCAAGAATTCCACCAAGAAACAGCAGCACACCAACAAATTTGGCCACCACAAACAGCTTGATGAAGAGACTTCACAAGCTCAAGACACCCATGGGCTAGCCAAACTTGGAAACAAAGAAAAGAAATAACAAACAACATTATAGGAGCCTCAGTTGGGCAAAAGAAAGCCCCAAAAGTAGGAAGAAAACAACACTTCCTGAACCAAGAGACCAAAGGATGAGGGCCGCAGAGGGTTTGGGGAGGAGGGGTACAGATGGTGACTCAATCTAACCCTACTTGTTAACTTGTCAATTCTAACCCAAGAAGAAGGAAAGGTCCCAACATAATTTAATGGATGTCTTTTGAGTTTAGGGTTCTTACTATGAAATTCATAATAAGTTAAGCTGTCATCATCGTCATTGACGTCTTATTCTATTATTTTGAGTTGGCTACATAAATCTTATTTCACCAAAATTTTTTATCAAATGCTACATTCATATTTAACCTAAGAAGTCAATGTACTTCCTAATAATATCGCACCATCTCATTTTAAGTCTACTTCAAATTGTTTTACTAACATCTACTAAAATTTGATCACATTTTTTAACCAACACGAAGTTAGGGTGATGGTGTAGATGTCCAAAATTTTATTTTCTCTCACTTTACTATCAATTGGCGCTATCCCTAAGTCCTCACAAAACACTCATTCCTATTGTTATTATTTTTTTTAAATTTTACAGCACATCCATCGTAACATCTTTGTCTCTGCTACACGTATTTTATTAATGTGTTTTTTTTTTTATATTGCCTAACACTTGGTACCATATAATAAACTAAGCTGTATGGGTATGTAAAGTGACAGTGTAGACTTTTCCACTATCACCCTTAAAAAATCAAACTCTGCTTTATATGAAGTTGCCACCTTTGGATTTGAAAACATTGCTTGTATACTTGGCATTGGTCATAATTCACAAGAGTAAGAGGAGGAACTCTGGAGGACCCGGTTGGGTCGATCGGTTAGAACTCTTGCTTAAAAGCAAGAGGTCTCGAGTTCGATTTCTGGGGGGATTTCCTGATTTACATGCAATCCTCGAGGTGTGTAAATCTGGAGTTTTTCTGGTCAAGTGGGGTAAGGGCAATACGGATATACGGAAAGTAGGAGCTGCCAAGTCCTGACCTTGGAGTTCGCGAACACCAATCCTTGAGTCCGCAAAGCCACACGGGGCGGGATTTCCTTGTTATCAAAAAAAGAGAGGAGGAACTCTGGATCTTATCCCATGTCCTCCATGGTCATTTCACCTCCAACCACCTTATTCCCTTTCCTTTTTTCTCCTCTTACCCAGACCTTAAACCTAATCACCCCACGACAACAATTAAGGCACTGATGCCAACCTTCCCCCTGCAACTTGGGTCCTCTTCACCGATCTCCAAGCTTACAAGAAGTGCTCTTCCTGTTATCATATGGGTCCTCATTTAGTATATGGGGGTTGTACCAACTCTGGCCAGTACACATGTTACCCTCATGGTGTTATTGGCTGATGTCAGAGTAAGCTTTCCTCATGAACAACATCATGAGTGAAAGAGTAAATTAAGGTGGAGGCTAAAGCCACTTTGCGTGCCGACACAACAAAGGTCCATCCTTGGTGAGGAGTGCCAAAGGTGAAAAGGATGACTCATATACTATATGGCACAGTGCCCATACGCCAATGCATGTTTTACAGCCTCAAATATGTTGCTCAGTATCTTATTTATCTCCATGTACTTTGGCCATTTAAGTACTTTCGAATGTGGGGAATAAACTCTTGTAAATAAGACGGGAATGATGGAGACAAACAACGATTTTCTTGTCTTTGGAAAAGTGGTGTTTATCGCCTACTTTGTTTCTTGGGAAAATTAATTAGATGTCTCTGACTGTAATAGATAGGTCCTTACTATAACATGATTTAACGTGTACTGTAACATGAGATAACACTTATTGTAATGAGTTACAACTCTGTCAGAGACTAAAAACTAAGTCAAATATCTATTAGAAACTCCTAATTAATTTGCCCTTGTTTCTTCACAATTTCGAGAGTTGCGATTGAGTTGGTAAGGACATGAAAAGGGCAGGGGGAGGGGGTGCGGGTTCCACTCATTTCTTACTTCTTACACTAAAAAAATCACGCTATGCATTCTTTAAAAAGATGAAAGAGCTGAGTGCGTCGTCTCTCCTTTTTCTTCCCCTACACAAAGTGCACATCAGACAGAGATGGAAGTATATAATGATGAATGCTAGTGAGTAAGAGACACCTTGCAAAGGAAAGAAGGAAAGGGATAGAAGGTCCCACAAAAGAAAGTTACACCTCAACTATCTTACCTTTTCGATTTGTACTCAGCCTGAGCAATGGGCATCCATCAGCTTTATCAATAGTTTTGTGTCCTGCAAAATGCCCATTTGAACTGTTTTGTCCATGTCTTCTTTTGCCCTTGTAAGGACAGCGACAGATCCAAGGCCAACAGGCCGATCTCCTCCTCCTGATAGGCTACAAAAACAGACGAGGGGAACATGTACAAGGACCTATAAGATCTTATTAGCAAGATCCACTAGACCTCCTTGTCCAAAAAAAAAAAAAAAAAAATCTACTAGACCTCAAGAAAGATATGAATACCATTTTCAACCTCAACCACTACTGAAGGTGGGATTTGAATCTACAACTTTCAATAGGAAACTTATTCTCTCTCTCTCTCTCTCTCATCCATTATACAAAGAGTTGAATCGGGCAAGTACACCCTCGTTTTACAGAGAAATGAGAACTATTGGGCACCCTTTAATCTAGTCGTAGAGAGAAGCCGGGGGCACACACCCCCTAGGGTTGCGGGCCTTCCATCTGTGCTTGGGCAACTAGATTACCCGGCGCATGGGCAGTAGTAAGTGCTTCCCAATTTTGCAATCCATCACCCTATCAATCTTAGCTCAATGACACAACATGTAAAATAATATAAAAAATATTTAGTGCACATTAAAAGATATTTGTGCATTAAAATAGACATACCCAACAGAGCCACCTCAATCTTAAGGGTATTTAATATATCTCCAACCTTATTTTTTTTAAACCCTTTTTAAGGTGGAGGTGACTCACAGTAAGTATTTCTCAATCCCTCGATGATGGGCACACTGTGCCACAGTGCAGCAGATCTCTTCTTTCAAAAAGTTTCCTTTCTCGCTCTCTTGGAAAGAATGAGGCAGATACATGCCTGCATCCGGTCAAGAATTGAACAGTGGAGACTGTAGACAACCATAGTTACCGACGGAAGTTTCAGGGCTGTCATGGCCAAACCAAAGTGCTCAACAATGGGTTTCTGCAGTTTTTTTTTTAAAAGGAAGAAAGCAACTTCCCACCCAGATCAATCTTAGTGCCAGCACGGAACCTAGCAAAAAAAAAAATGGATACATCATCCTTGAACAATTTGAGAACCAATAGTGTAATGCCTTAAAAAAAAGAATAGCACCTCCACATGCCCCTTCCCAACTAGCACAGCCTTATCAACACAGACAAACGAGACTTGTCAATTATCGTAGTTTACATACAAGTGTTCCACCGAGGAGAGGTGTCATTCTGCAACGGAATCTTTCTTTACATCGCGGCAGTTGCTGTCAAGAAGATAATCCAGTGATCTGGCTTTCCTGTTCCTCACCCTGCCCGCTTCCTTCAGCAATTCTGCCAGCCGCCTCTTCTCATCATCTACATCAGGGTTGGCCGTCCCAAGCCTTTCTTCCCTTACACTAACAACAAACTCCAGTGTCTTAATGGCATCATCCAATCTGCATCCATGGTGGGACTATAAACATCAGAATCCTGGTGTAGAATTTAGTTTAAGACAAATTTTCTGAATTGACAAAGGAAGATTCCAGATTTCGGCTTATACTGTTGGTGAAACAGCATAAAGTTATAACTTTAAATGAATGCAATATAAATTCCAGACTACATCACCATAATTAAAAGAAATAGGACTCACTTTTGACTTTTCGAATCACAGGGTTAGAATAGAGTAAGCTTATGCAAGCAATGATATTCTTTTCTTTCAAATTTGAGCCATTGTCATGCTGGTGACAGTTTATATATCACAAGGCTAATGGGCCAGATAGTCTATGCTTACAGGAAGGTTCCAAAAGTAAACAAACAAGTCAGACATAAAAGAAAAGACACTGTTGCTAAGCAAGGATCCAACTTTCTCAAACAAGTCATGCATAAAAGAAAAGACACTGTTGCTTAGCCAGGAAACTACTCCACCAAACTAATTGTTTAATTCTTTCTCATTCAATAACTGAGAGCCAGCTATTGTCATGACTTAAGCTGCAAAAAGCAGACATCCAGTATGGGATGACAGCCAAATTACAGCAGTCTTCAGGTTAAGCTACATCTGAGAAAAGAAAGATACTTATATATGACAACTTGCCTACAATTTCATCAGTGCAAAATTATTGACTGATTGCAGCTCCTATTGCGTGGTCGTAACATCACCGTGTCAACAGATGGAGCAGAGCCCATTTTGGACACTATGTTAGTTTGACATCTACTTGGTAAAAGAATCACAATTAAAATCTCTGCTGTCACTAACAGGGGCCAAAACGATGGATATTTGTGTATGGTCTGGGTCTGCCTTCGATTAGGAAGACCAGGAGATTCAGATAAGTAGAAGGAAAAAAAAAACCCAGTGGAAATGGTGAGTATGGGAAGGAACAATACAAAAGCATATAGGCAACATGCATGCTCACAGTCATACCTGCCCATTGCGTCATAGATCCCAGCAAGATTGCTATAGACACCGAGTGTCTCTGGGTGATATGGACCATATTCTTGTTCCAAAATACTCCTGGCTTCTTCAAGAAGATCTGCAGCCTCATTTATTGCATAACACTGCACACAGGCTAGGCCCATCTGATTTAGAGCAATGCCAAAGAAAGCAGACTTCCTCTCCCCACAAGCACGAAGCTTTGTGATGGCATTCCTCAAGGAGTTATAGGATTCGGTATAATTCCCAACTTCATAGTACATCACCCCCATCTGGGCTTCAATCCCAGCAATGGTGCTTTGACGCCCAGGTGCAACATCATATATCTTCAAGGTCTTTTTAAGCAATTTTAATGCTTGCTCATGCTCATTCATGGATTCATAAATAGCAGAAACATCTGCTAAACCGCTAGCAATGTCTTCGGGAGGTGTCCCTGGAGGAGGCTTGGTATATATTCGTAAAGCATTCTCACAATAAGCCCTTGATTCCTTTAATTTGCCTGTCCTGTTATACAAGTCAGCCAGACGAACAAAAACATAAGCCAATGCTGGATGATTCTCCCCTTTTGTAGACTTGAAAACTGTTAGGGATTTCTGGTATGCAAAAACAGCCTCATCATATCGTCCTAGGGATAAATATGCATCCCCAATACTGCAATCCACTGGTGCCACATCCCTGTCCTGGCCACCGGACACCATGGCCATGCTTGCCATCACCAGATGCTCGAGAGCTGCTTCATGATCACCCTTAGTCTCACATATGAGACCCATGAGTCTCCTATCTGCAGTCTCCTCTAAAGGTGGCTCTTCGCCACTTTCTTTGTGGATATTAAGAGCCATCTGGCACAGTCTTTCAGCCTCATCAAATTGCAGTGCCTGCAGGTAGACTTCAGCCAAATACCTGCACGTTTCACCAACTCTCGGGTCACTTGATCCCAGTGCCTGCTTCTGAATTTCCATACCTGTTGAATAACACTTTATCGAATTTTCAAGCTGACCCAACAAAGAATAAGTATCTCCCAGTTGCATGTACCCAGAAAATTTTGCAAGTGCATGATCCTGGCCCTCTTCCACCACAGGAATTTCAATTGAATGCTCCAACAATGGTACTGCCTGGTCATACTGTCCTAAAGCACAGTAAATTGCCGCAAGAACATGCAAGCTCATCGCCAGATCCAAGCTCGGTTTCCCATTTGCACATTTTTCGAATGATTTGGTTGCTCGAAGTGCATAGTCGAGAGCTCTCCTATGATTATCAGCTGAAATTAAATCTCTTGCATGCTTAAGCAGAAAAGGGCCAAGATCTGGGTTATCTAGGCCAGGTTCCGAGGGGTCATCCAGTCCAGTCTGTGGTTTTGCTTCTCCACCATTACTGCTCTGTCTCTTCTTTGCACCAGGGCTTGGCTTCTTTATGCTCTTATCATCTCCTTCAGGAGATGTTTTGTTATCTGGAGGGGATGATGTTGATCCATCCGATTCCACCTGTGTCTGGGAAGGCTTTTTGGATGGTTTTGACGAGGCAGAAGACTCTGTACCGGGTGATTCATCTTTGTCTGCCTTCTCAAACTTCCTATCAGAAGACCCATTTTCTCTACCCGGAGTAATATTCTTTACGCTATCCTCTTCTTCCATAATTTCCACTACCCTCAACTCCCCTCCAACAAGATGGCGCAGCTCTGAGTCAATCCTTGATTCATCACCTTCGGACCCAAAACTCTGTCTTGACGGGGAGCCTTCACCAGAGCTCTCCATCTCACAGACATTGTCATACAGCTGCTCAATCGATGTATCCACACAAGGCAGCTCAAGGGCTTCGCTCACTGGGCTCTTGGAGCTCAGAGGAGTTCTCGGAGACTTATTTACCGACAAGGTGTCCTTGAAAGAGGGGGAATTCAATTCATTCGGCACCTCACACCCATCAGGTCCTGCCACGACGATGCCGGGCATTGTGATATATTAGGAAATCAATGGAACAGGAAGAACAGCCCAAGTCCCTATTTTTGTGGTGCCTGCAGATTTATTTTATCCACGGACAAAAATTGACCATTAATTCAGGAAAACCCAATCAAGAGTTGGTGCAAGGAGCACACAACAGAAAAATGAATGGACGGAACAAAATATGAACCCTATAATCGAACAGTATCAGTAATATATGATCGTCCAGCTCGAAAGTGCTAGACTACATACAGACAAAGGAACAAAAAACAGCAAGCAGAATCACACTAGACTCCATCAGTTTCGCATGCAACCAGAATTCAGGTCAAATCTCAAAGCTAAAAAAGAAGCATCGTACCTTAACCAGAGAACAAGCAACTAAACAAGTGGGCATTTCTACTAAACGAGGACTGTAAAAAACAGGAAAAAAATTACTGGAGGAAAAAGTACAACCGTTTAAACCCAATGTCCCCCGATACCTCCACGCGACTCCCGAGTTTCCACCAGATCCAACAGAGATCTGAGCCCGAATTAGAGAACGCCCATTTCCAACAATACCCAGAACAAAAACGCACATACGGAAGAAGAAGCACCAAATTCGTCACCTTTCAACCACCAAGGACACAGTTCAACGGCACGAGATCTGAACCCAAAAGATTTCAGAACCCCCGAAGAAGCTGCGAAGCGTACCTCAGTTCCCCGCCATGAGAGAGGCAACCCCCGAGCTCCCCACCCACCTACGCGCCGCCCCCGGAAGCGCGAAATCACGAGGCCCCCCGCCCCGTTTCACCAATCTCCATGGCCTACTGAGCTCACCCAGAGGACTAGATTAACGCCCACGATGGCGCCGGGCGGGTGGTTGCAGAGGAAGTGGAGAAGGCGGGGGTTGGGAAGATGAAGACGACGAAGAAGAAGGCGACCTCTCCCCCACCGCACTCTCTCCCTTTCGCCCTTACCCTTTTTTTATTTTGATATCTACCCCTCGTCGGAAAACGCCGAAAAGACGGACGTGACCTCGACTTTTCTTGCAAGAACGGGCAACCTCCACCTCTTCCCACTTATTACCGATCTGCCCACCCTTCGAAAAAAAAAAAAATTTGGGTCCGAAATCTGGAGACCCGAATACAGGCCCGTTGGCGAAGGCCCAAGGTAACTATGGTTTTGTGTTAGTTAAAAGTTAGTATTTACTTAAAGTTAGTATCTAATGAACACCCATGATGTGCATGGTTAACGGGATGTAGAGAGGTAATAATAAAATGTGGGCCTTATGTAATTAACTTCATAAAGGAGATGACTTAGCTCCACATTAAACTTCGCCGTATTGCCTGGATCGACTGTGCCGCATTCTCCGTGGGAAGGTACGGTGCTGTACCGTATTATACCGCTGAGATACGGTGAGAAAATGACTTGTTTGATTTGTTTTTGTAGTTTTGTGACTTGGTGAATATTTAAAATGAACAAACTTCAAAAGAAGACTCTCCATCCAAACTTAAGATAGACTCTCTATCTCTTCCTATGTATGGACTCTCTCTCTAACTCGAGATTGTACTATCTCTCTCTCTCTCTCTTAAAAATATCCTAGGACTCTATAGGATAGGAAAAGACTACCACCACGTGAAGAGACCCATGGAGGCTCTGCTCACCAAGTCCTATCGCCTCAAAGCTAGAGGAGAAGTCATTCTCAACATTGCACCATTTCTCTCTCATATCCTCCAGAACTATCAAGAATATCATATCTCTATAGCCTAAAAAAAAGTTGATATACTCACGACAGAGACGGATCCAGAAATTTTATTGAGTGGGGTCATTTAAATAATTTTTTAATATTTATAAATAATATATCATATTTATATAAATAAATATATTATACATAAGAAGTGACCCCAGTGAGACAATTCAGTGGGGTCACCCTTATATAAATTTCTCTCAAATCTCCATTCTAATGGTCATTTAAGAAGAAATTTTTTTTGAGTGGGGTCACGTGACCCCACTCCCTATAAGCTAGATCCGTCCATGGCTCACGAGGTCTTCATCAAAGTTGTTCTACTCTTCTTCATTTTCGTCCTCGAAGTGGAATCACCTCAATGGTAGTAGTCTGTGCCCAAAGTTATAGCAGATTATTCTTCACATTCTCTCTCATATCATAATCTACATATACAAGATTATCATGTCTTACACATCTCAAACGAGGGCATATCTCTTCGAGACTTCTTCATGAAAGTTGTCCCCTACGACTTCCTCTACGAGCTCCAACTAGAATCACATCAAATGAAGATGTGGTTAAAGATACAATGAATTATTCTTGACATTCTCTCTCATATCGCGATCCAAACTAGCAATGAGTGCGACCTCTCTACAGCTTGAATGAGGGTGATCCAGTCTTTGGGCTCTTCATGAAAGTTGTTCATGATATGACCAATATATTCTATTAGATCAACACCAATAATCCGAAAATAAAAATAAAATTGTAACGTCTTAAAATTTATAATAAATTATTAATATAATACTAAAAAAATTAAAAGAGATAGTAAATTATACGTAAGACATGATCACTTATATAAAACATAATTATCGTTATTTTTAAAATATTTTTATATTGTTAATATAATTCTAGTACTATCTTTGATTGTGTGCAATTCAATGGGACGACATTTGGTTTCAAAAATAAAGTCAAATTTAAAGTCATCATAATTACTAAAAAAATACTGATTCTAAAAATATAAAATATCAGGAATTATTGATGCATATATGTTGAGATTAAGTCGACCTAATGATTTTTGAGATAATTTTTTTTGATAAAAAATTAATTAAAAAAATTAAACTATAATTACTATAATTTGTATCATCTCTTAAGTAGCTTATGTTTAAAATTTCATATCAATTAGACATCATTTAGACCCCTTAAGTACACATAGGATTTGTCGCTGTACGGCGAACAATGACGAAGTCAGAAATATTTAGAAGGGGGGCAATTAATAAGATTAATTACTCATGGATACACAACACAAGGGGGGCAACTAATAAAGTTAAAAAAATCTTTACATACCCATCGACTTAATTCATGTAAAAATTAAGGGGAATAATTTATAAAAAAAATTAGGGGGGGGGGGGGGCAATGGCCCCCCTTGCCCTCCCCTGGCTCCGCCACTGACGGCGAATCCTCTGTGCACTTCAACGGGATGACATTTGGTTCCAAAAATAAAGTCAAATATGAAGTCATCATAATTACTAAAAAAATATACTGATTCTAAAAATATAAATATCAAGAATTATTGATAAATAAATGTTGAGATTAAATCGACCTAATGATTTTTGGGACAATTTTTTAATTGACAAAAAATTAATTAAAAAATTAAACTAAATTATTATAATTTATACCATCTCTTAATTAGCGTGTGTTTAAAATTTTATCTCAATTAGACACAATTTAGACCATTAGATGTTGAAATTAAGTTGACTTAATGATTTTTCAGATAGTTTTTACTTGACGACAAATTAGTTTAAAAAATTAAACTAAAATTACTATAATTTGTATCATCTCTTAATTAACTTATGTTTAAAATTTTATCTCAATTAAATACCATTTAGATCTCTTAAATACATTGAATGTGAGAGGGGAAGGGAAAAAAAAAATTAAAATGGTCTATCGCGGACCGAACTGTACCGGTCCGCGACTTGTTGCTGCGGCATGCCCAATCACCCCATTGGGGTGACATGACCGTGCCATGGCTCGGATGAGCCATGACACGGTGCGGTTTGACCAACCGTGCTCCACATACATCAATTAGCTAAATTTGGGTGTCAAAACTGGTGGTGGAAAAGACCATTTTCCGATCTCCTCAAGCCATTCATATGTAGTTGTTCTCTCCTCCAGATAATGAGAAATATTTTACGTTCGGTCGGAATGTTCGATCACTCATATCTTTAGACACAAGTGAATGTGGGTTCGTGATAGCGGATTCATCTTACTTGTGTCTATACAGTTAAGTACCGAGCATGACCAGACACAAAAATTTCTTCTTCCTGATAAATATCTCTGATCTATCTAACATGGTGATAAACTATGTCCAATGATGCACAAGATCTTGCGGCCACGATTCCCTGCGGAATCCACGGGGAGGGGGAGGTGTTAATAATGTGAACTCCAGCTTGTCTGTCAGAAGGCCCCCACCCCCCACTTCAGGCCCACTACAGTGGCCCATTTGTGTTAGTGGGCCGGGAAGTGGTTGGCGGTTGGCACTTCGTTCTTCATGCGCCTTAAACCGAAGGATATGGCGGGAAGTCGAAACGACGTAGAAAGGAAGAAAAAAAGGGGTACGTGCGTGGGGCCCACAGCTTTGTCCAAGTGACCCGACGAAGCTCTGTAACGTTGTGATCCGGATGCGGGTACGTATCTCTATGCAGCTTCGGCTGCGAGGGCAGGTGCCTCGACGCGGTTTGTCAGGTGACGACAAAAAGGGGCGTCGTCTTGTAATCGTCGCCGCCGCGTTGGGCGGAGTTTTTGACGATGCGCAGGTCGCCCCCGTGCGTCAATTTGGTGCGCGGCGATGTTGTCTGGATGGTGGGCTCCATCTTTTAGGTAGTGACAAGCTATAATTCCGAAGTCTGCAGATGATAGCTACGTATCAGTACATCCAGAGAGAGAGAGAGAGAGAGGAGAGGAGAGAGAGAGAGAGAGAGAGAGAGAGAGAGAGAGAGAGAGGAGAGAGGAGAGAGAGAAGAGAGAGAGAGAGAGAGAGAGAGAGAGAGAGAGAGAGTCCACCACAGGAAATGATGTTTTGTGACGAAGCAGCCACTAGTCATGAAAGTTGGATTTAAGGTTAGTAGTACTATTCTCATTCTGGTCACCTGTTCGTGCATTCACAGATAACAAAAAAAAAAAAAAAAACGATGCCACATGCTTATCTCATTTTTTATGAGTATCTCTTGATGCACACCTGGATTGGAGTGTGCAGAGGGGCTAGGGAGGTAGAGGAGGTATTTAATGTCTCTTGTATGAGACATTCTCTTTTATATCTATCTATCTATTTACTTATCTTATTAATTGGTTCGACGAAGATGATCTAGTGATCGAAATTAGGTGTAAAAAAATGATGGCAAAATAGTTTGCCATAATACGAAAAAAAAAAGTTGTTTTCTTGGAGGGAAGAGAGATGGATATATAGCGATAGAAACACTTTCATCTAGGGCTGCAAATGGAATCTGATATTTCGATTTGATTTTGATAAAAATTATTGATTTTGAAATTAAAAAATAATACCGATAGTTTATCGAATTGGTATCAGATACTCCGATAAATTATCGAAATCGAAATCAGAATTGAAAAATAATCGGAATCGAAATCAATATCGGTTATTCTGATAAATTATCCATAAATTCAAAAGGTAAAATCATGATAAACACCTTAGCTTATAAGAATTTTGGTTCCGATAATATTATCGGAATCGAAATTAACCATTCTAATTTTATCAAAATCAGAATCAAAACTATATTTCTTTTATCAGAATTGAAATCCAAATCTTTTATCAGAATTGAAATCCAAATCAAAATCGAAATCTGTGTTTTCGATTCTGAATCCGACCCGGTTGTAGCCCTATACGTACTTTCATCCCTCTCGTGCGTAATAATTTGTCTGTCTGGCCAAAACATTCGGACCCCATACACCAATAAAGTGCGAGATTTGACGTCCGACCAATTAAATGTTACATCAATATATTTTTATTCGTTGAGTAGATAAAAAATATTTCTCATATAATTACACATATACAGATATAAACACCTACATAGAGCAACATAGAGTTGCGCAGGGGCGGACCCTTAGCTCTCTTTATTTTTTTTATTAAGTTTTTTTAAAAAATTTCAAATTGGCCCCTTATATTTTATTTTACTTTAATATTTTTTTATTTCTGCCCCCTTATATTTCATCATGGGTCAGCCTCTCGAGTTGCTCAAGTGCCACTGACATGATAGTTATGGAGTTCACGTTCCTCCTCGCACTCAGTACACTGTAAAGCGTTCTCTTCACCTCTCACCTGTAGTAGTGCTGTGGACTAACCGGAGTATAACAGTACTATAGATTACTCTCTCTCTCTCTCTCTATAGAGCTATTTTTGACCTTTGGACTTGCCAAGCTCATAGAAACTAAACTACCATTCAATATAAGAGAGAGAGAGAGATAGAGAGAGTTGACGAAAGAGGAGGGAAGAAGATAGCATCTAATATTGAGTTGTACGGTTCCAGCGAGGATCCCATGCAGACAGGCTGGTTCGGCACCTCCACCCCCACCACCTTTAAAAGTAGTTTAATGGGGGAATCCAAGGCCAACCATCATTGGCCCGCCCCACCTCGCCCCGCCCGTGCGGCTGGCCAGCCGGGACCTCGCCGCACATTCTCACGTTGCTCGCAACGCGGCGGCACCGCGGTTTCCGTGCTCTCTTCTCTCTCGCAGCCCCATGCCCATCCACAACCTCATGACATGCCCAACCCTAACCAAAGACATACATCAGCTAGTCATGGGGAGATACCAGCTTTTTGAGAGACCCAGCTAGCTAGCTGCATTTTGTTATGAAGATGCCAGACAGACCTGAGTTAAGTTGTTTCATCATGCATGCTCAATCAAAGAGTACTACTACTGACTTTTGATGGATGGGGTCATGAACAGTTGTGAAAGATTATTCAATGGTGGCATGCGAGAATTGAGAGTCTTGGAAGGAGGAAAAAAGGTAGTACTTGAGCTGAAGATTTCTGATTGATAAAGCTTATTGCAGCAAGATTAATGGTATTCAAGGTGTTCGATGGAATAAGGCAATTAAGATATATATGGAGTTGTATATGGTCGGCTCGGTTTGCATGCGCTGCACCCACCAACTATATTCGATTACTTGGTGGTTCGGACATCGTTTTCTAATTGAAGTGCGGGTGAGAGCATCATGTCGCTGGGAGGAATCACTTTTTGGAATATGAATAGGTATTCGACCTACCTACTTACCTATCTGGAGAGGGGTAAACTCAAATCTTAGCCTACTAATTAATAGAGGCCCAACTATAGCCCATTTAGGCCAGGTCCATATGAGCCCACTAGAGAGTGCCATGAGGCCCCCCTTAAATCATATAGATGTATTAGGGAATCGATAGCCGGCTTACGGAATAATGTTCCAAAGATAAGTTTTTTCGAAAAGTGTTAGAGAAGGATAATATCCTGGCCCAATGTTTATCACTCTAAAAAGTTTAACTTAGCCGATCAAATTTATCCTGAGAAATATGTGGAAAGGAGGGTCATTTCTCCCACTTAATCCACAACCATAACTCTCTATACTAATGCGAAGACGGTTACATCAAGCGACATGGGCACCTCAATGGATCCTCCATGATCGGAGAGTAACTCTTTATAATGGACCCACGTTTAATGCCCTAACTATGTCTATGATTATGGCTATAAATACCTGCTACAATAGAGAGATTCGCATGGGATCGAGATGAGGCTTATAAAAGCTCAGCAGCCCTTTGGTCCAAGATGAGTCCATCTTAGAGGATAGAATCTTAGTGAAGAGTGATCTTGTGTTTTCTTGCTCTAGTCGAATCTGACTTAGGCATTAAAGAGTTATTCCTGAGAACCCCTTCCCAGGACTCATGATCCGGCCCTTTTCTATCTTGCAGATCGGCAACTAATTGAAGGGGCTTCCTAACCTGCTTCCATCACCACATCTAAGATCACTATCCAAATTGATATCAAAATAGGTTGAGTATACTATAATAGATTCTGTCTAACTCAAAAATTTAACATTATGAGTGGAAATGAGTCCACTTTATAAAAAAGTAATTTTATATTTCCTTTATTTTTAGTACTTATTTAGAACCCTATTTTCAATTTTGAGGAAATAACACATTTTTTATGAAACTTGTCGTTTATCAGAAGTGCTCAATTAAGCATAGATGATAGACCCTCATGCGAACTAGTGTATATAATCACTCCTTTGGCACGACTATATGGAAAATGAGATTAATTGTTAAAACCTCTAAAACAAGAAGGAACTCTAATGACAACTAAAGTGCTATCCATTTTAGAGGGCGTGTATCTTGGATGAGTTGAAAGTTTAACCCAGCTACCTTCTCGGGCAGCTGATCTACTTCCCAATTGTTATCTGTATAGAGCATTATTTTGAGAAAAAATCATGATGAGTAAGAGCATGCATGGGCTAGATCGAAGCTCGCTTCTCACAAAGAGCGAGGGATCCCTCTCTTTTGAAAGAGAACTATGCGATCCAAGAATCTTCTTTGGAAAAGCTAATCATATTACATGTACAGCCTTTGGCACTTGTATGTCCACCCCGAAAGATGCTTAAAGGCCTTCACAATCGTCGCCTCTTTTCCTTTTTGCTTTCATGGCTTAGCGTCTGTGGGGTGGGAGTTCATCTTGCTCTCTATATATATCTTTGTTAAGAGACTGTAATCACTGATCTGTGGAGATCAAAAGACAACGTTTGAGGGTCTGCCCAGTGTGTTTTGAGGGTCAAAATATGCAGACATGTGGTTCATGATAGAGCATATATAGTACAGTTGATGTAGAGGATGATGCCTTTCGGAAACACACACCTTAGGTTTTAAAGGGGGACTTTCTTTATCTAGACGTGAAATTATGCGAAAATTCATCTTATATTTGTATTTATATGTATATCCTCTATACATGAATTGACATACGTGCCCCCGTGGATGACTTTCGTAAAAAAAAAAGGAAAATTTCTATTTTGACTGGAGGCCAGTGCTTGGGATGGGTTTCATTTATCTCAGCCATAAGACAAAGGGACATTACCAAATCCTTTATCGAAATCTTTGCTCATGCACCAAAGCACACATGCAGTTCAGGTTTAGAATCACCGAATAATTGCCTTCCACACACACACACACACATATATATATATATAATTGCTGCAGGTACTTGATCACAGTTATAGGAAAAATCACACACACACTCTCTCTTTCTTAATAATATTTAATGTTTGATTGATCAGACAAATAATTTATGCGACCAACCGTGCTATTAATTAGTGTTTGGACTCCATACCACTCGTGATGACTAATCAGACAAATTATTTACCCGATAGCCCGAGTATTAAGTATTTCTTATTTTGTCCCGTCAGTGGAGCATTAAGTATTGCTTAAGCATCGCTCTTTTTTTTTCTTTTTTTGGGGGGGGGGGGGGGTGGGGACGGAGAGTTGGTAGCAGAACTCATCTTCTACCCTTTTTGTTAAGAAATTACGTAAAAAAATGCACAAAAGCCAAAGGAACACCCGGAAATCAAGTGCACGCTTATATGTGTGCTTATTAATTCGTTTTTCATCTTTTCATCATCATCTTCGTCCAAGTAGCGAGAAACTCATATATGGGCCCATTAAATCTGAAATGGGCCTTGGACCTTGTGTTTTGCCAATTGGGTATGTTCGGCCCGGAAACTTTCCGGACTCACGACGGCCAAGAAGCTTGTCTAGTATTTCCAGTCCAACTACTTCACCATGATGGCTTGTGAGCCTATATTGGATTTGAACTTAGGATTAGGGTAATTCCCAAACATATCATGGGCCTCTTCGGCCTCAACCACTGGATGTAGTATGGATCCATCTAATAGTTTAAAATAGATCAATTTAACGACGTGTGTATATATATATATATATATATTATATATATATATAAAGAAAATTAATTGGGGGTCCCTATCAGAGGTTGACACTTATTTTCTCGTCCCTGTCAGAATACTGTTAGACGTAAAGTCCCTACTTTTCGTCCGGTTTAATTTTCAGTCCCTACTTTTCACACGTCACCATTTACGACCCTCCACGCACGATTTTCGTCTCGTTGGCCTCCGTCTCTTTTTCCCATTCCGTCTTACCCTTTCGTCGTTTCCAATCCCACGTCCATCTTGACACTGCCACTTCTATCCTTTCGAAGGGCCGTAAACTTTGACCGATGGGAGGTTGCTTTTACATAGCGTGCGGAGAAGTGTTACAGCAACCAATAACATCACTTACACAGGTCCTTTCGAAGGCCCGTGAACCGTTCTTCACAACTATAAAAGGAACCCAGAGCCTCATACTTATCCTTCACAAGCTTCTAATGCTCTTCTTCTTCCTATCTTTCTTGCTCGTCTTCTTCCTCTTTATTTGCAGATGTCTTCATCTAACCGTGCTCCCCAGAGGGATGGCAAGGCACCTGCCTCACCTGTGCCACTGGTGCCACCGTCGCCCCCGGCTCCACCATCGCCGTCGACCTACAGTCCCGACTACTGGAAGGGTTTTTACATCGGGTGGAACATGGCTTTACGGAAAGCCTCTCGGCTGTACGACCACAAGGGCCTCATGAACATCCTCCTTGACATCGGCCCTAGGGCAGAACACATCTGTTCCTCACCTTCCTCCCGTCCCTCCACGGCCCGTTCCTCTTCCTCCCCTCCTGCGTCCACCGAGTAATTGGGTTAGGGAGTTTAGATTGTAACTGGTTCCTCTTCCTCCCCTCCCTCCCCGGCCCGTTCCTCCTCCTCCCCTCCCTCCACCACCGATACCCTTTCTCCACCACCGAGTGATCGTGTTACGGAGTTTAGATTGTAACGGAGCTTGTTTATGCAATATACCTATTTTCCTTTTAGCTGTAACGGTGAAGCTGTAAGACTGTACTGCTCGAACTATAACTTGTTAGGATGTATACTATAATGAAAATAGGTAAATACTGTAACAAGTTTCAACTTATACTGTAATAATGTAGTTGTCACTTTAGCGTTCAAATTGTAAGTCTTTAGTTCTCGAACTGTAACCTCCTATCATGTATACTATAAAATAAATAGGTAAATACTGTAATATGATTCTACATATACTGTAATAAGATAGACGTAGCTGGAGCGCTCAAGCTGTAAGACTGTACTGCTCCTTTTGTAACCTCGTATCATGTATACTGTAACAACAATAGGTAAAGACTGTAAGTGCAGAGGGTGTGGTCAAGTAAATGTACAAGTATCATTACACTGGTTAGGAATTAGTACGTGCGGCAGTTCTTCTCCTTTAGTTGTATACGCTATGAACGTTCTTGTGCATTGAAGTACGCTTTGATGAAGTGGAGGGAGAACTTTGCTCGCACGTAAGGCATGTCATCCTGACTGAAGGGCAAATCTGAATGTCCCTACGTGCTAGACATTCCATGTATTTGCAAGTGAAAATGTCGCAGTCGTCTCCTGATCCTTGTTGTGGGCATGGGTCGGGGTAGCGTAGCGGCCATTTTTCTACATCTATGTGCTTGCCCTTCAGGTATCTTTTAAGTTCCTCCACCTGCATGAGAGAATTAACAAATGAGTTCTAGCAACTTAATGTACATTTAATGTTACTGTTACGTATGTAACATAAGTGCTCATGCTCTGTAACGAATGTAAGCATTGTATGTAACACATGTCACTTACATATTGTGGAATGTCACGACGAAGTTTGTTTCGTAATGAGTCGTACACGTGGAACTCTTTTTCCTTAATGTGGATGACCAAAAGAGCCCAATGGTTCGTTCCAACGTGCATGGGGGAGAAGAGGAGGTCAAATTCATTTGGGGAGCGGTCCAATTTTCCGAAAGCGTAATCGAAATGTTGTTCCTTGCTCTTATCGTCTCTGTACGATTGGACATAACCCTTTAGAGCGGCTCCCACATATCCAAAATTTAAAAAAATGTCAGGGTTCTCTTCACGGGGGAGAAACAAGTAAGTGTTGACGTAGCAGTCAATTACGACCGATTTGCTCTCCCTCGCGAACAATAGCTCTCGGATGTCATTAAACGAGAGGAAGTTCTCGTATCCTTCCACAGTGCCGTTGAACATGAAATCTCTACATGTAAGAAAACATCTTTAGTAAGAATGAAGATGTCATCAAGTAATAGCCGAAGTAATATAATGTAACAGAAAAGGTCTAAACTGTAAACATGGTACACATATACTGTAACACGTACTCATTAATGATGCACTCATTCAGAAATCGTTCAATCAAAGACTTTTCGGCCACTCCTAATACTTCCCGGGCGACGTAATCTCATCTCTCCTCTTTCTTGCCCCTTGGAAGTATGTCTGTACTCTCTTGAGAGTCAACATAGATCGGTTCGGAAGTGAATACATTCACTTTCGTGGCTTTGTGGTACCAAAAATCCTCTGGCTGCGATAGAGTAAGTAATAAAAGAATGTTCTATAAGAGGACTAGAATATGATTGTAACGGACTCTTAATATGACTGTTATTTATCATGAAGGCTACTGTAACAGAAAGTTCAACTTATGTATCTTCTGTAAGGGGAAACCATATCGTATATAACTCGGGTTGTCGTCTTATCCTCGTCCCAGCTGAAACTCGTCGGGACAATGATGATGGGGATATCTGACGCCGCTTCGTCTTCTTTTCTTCTTCTTCCTCCTTCCTCGTGCTCTCCGCCTCCTCCTCCTCCTTCTTCTTCCTCTGCTCGTCCTCCTCGTTCTTCTTCTTCCTCTGGTCCTCCTCTTTCTCCTTCTTCTTCCTCTGCTCGTCCTCCTCCTCTTCCTCTGGTCCTCCTCCTCTTTCTTCTTCTTCTCTGCCTCCTCCTCCTGCTTCTTCCTCTTCGAGTCCTCCTCCTCTCCTTCTTCTTCCTCTGGTCCTCCTCATCTTTTCTTCCTCTGCTCGTCCTCCTCGTCCTTCTTCTTCCTCTGGTCCTCCTCCTCCTTCTTTTCCTCTGCTCGTCCTCCTCGTCCTTCTTCTTCCTCTGGTCCTCCTCCTCCTCCTTCTCCTCTGCTCGTCCTCCTCGTCCTTCCTCTTCCTTGGTCCTCCTCCTCCTCCTCCTTCTTCTCCTCTTCGCGTCCTCCTCCTCCTCCTTCTTCATCTGGTCCTCCTCCTCCTCTTCTTCATCTGGCCTCCTCCTCCTTCTTCTTCTTCTCCGCCTCCTCCTCCTCCTCCTTCTCCTCTTCACCTCCTCCTCCTCTTCCTCTGCTCCTCCTCCACCTTGTTGCCCAGCTAGCTAGCCCAGAGGGGGGGTGAATGGGTTATTAAAATTTGATCTTTGATTAAAACTGTTCACTAAAAAGATTACACAACAACTTAAACAAACGTTAGAGTTGAACGAAATAAGACAGCAAACGCACACAAGCACAACCACACGACACAAGGGATTTTATCCTGGTTCGGAACTCCTCTCCACAGGAGACCTACGTCCAGTCCCTGAGCAATGCCTCAGGATTTCACTAATCAAGAGTACTATCCCCCCTCACGGATCCTTACACCCAGCCTCAACTGGTCTTCCTTCAACTTGAAGGGAAACAACCACCCTGGATACCACCAGGTCTTCCTTCGTCCAGAAGGGTACAAACCAAAGAAACGAAGAATAAGAACAAGCTTCAGACACTAGCTTAACCAGCTACAAGCTGAAGCAAACAAGCCTCGAGAGAGAAAGAGAATTTAACACTGGTTTCTCTCCAAAGACTGCATAGGCTCTCACAAGAATTTCTTCTTTGAACACTGAGAGCTAAAGAGCTAAGAGAACTATTGGAATGGTCGCTTCGCTCTTGCTTGGAACTCCGAAGACTCAAGGAATTGGTGTTTCTTTTTTTTTTTGAATAATGATATCTCCTTGTTGTATATCTCTTCTCAGTCTTGAGTCTTGTATTTAAGCTTCTACTTGAAATTTGAACGTTAAAAGAACCGTTGTCTCTTATCCATGTGTACGTTAGACTGGTCAGCAAGGAAGCTTCTGATCTTCAGTCTTTTATCCTTTAGTACATGCCAGAAAAATATTTTAGAATCTTGTATCTTGTGTCCAACGTTGTACAGATGAGACTTGTCAGATATCTGCAAGCATATCAACAATAAATAGAGGACAGCTAGGACTGTCGTCGATTGTTAGTTGCAGTTGGAACAGATATTGCAATATATAGCAAAGCTCCTTTCTGTCTAAAAAAAAGGACATAGACAGAGTAGCATAAAATGGAAGATATTGTCTGCATGCATGGGAGATACGATCAGAGAGTATTTAATGCGTAGCAGTCAACAGACGAGATATGACTTTGACTTTTCAACGCTATTAAAAAGCATTATACTGATACAGCACAAAATTCGATATGAACAATCCCGATGCCTTCATGACTTATGAAATCGTTATACGATAACAGACAAATCGTTATGACAGAGCTTATTAAATTATATGATGAAATCGTTATGAGTTGTAGCAAATCGTTATAAACACTTATCAAGTCGTTATGAGCTCTGAAGAAATCGTTGCGATAACTAAAGAAATCGTTATGGCTATCAAGTCGTTACGAATTCTAAAGAAATCGTTACGAGAACTAAAGAAATCGTTATGACTATCAAGTCGTTACGAGTTTCAAAGAAATCGTTACGATAACTAAAGAAATCGTTATGGCTATCAAGTCGTTACGAACTCTAAAGAAATCGTTACGAGAACTAAAGAAATTGTTATGATTATCAAGTTGTTACGAGTTTCAAAGAAATCGTTACGAGAACTAAAGAAATCGTTATGACTATCAAGTCGTTGCGAGTTCTAAAGAAATCGTTGCGAGAACTAAAGAAATCGTTATGATTATCAGGTCGTTACGAGTTTCAAAGAAATCGTTACGAGAACTAAAGAAATCGTTATGACTATCAGGTCGTTACGAGTTTCAAAGAAATCGTTACGAGAACTAAAGAAGTCGTTATGACTATCAAGTCATTGTGAGTTCTAAAGAAATCGTTACGAGGACTAAAGAAATCGTTACGGCTAGAAAGTCGTTGCGAGTTCTAAAGAAATCGTTACAAGGACTAAAGAAATCGTTACGGCTAGAAAGTCTTTGCGAGTTCTAAAGAAATCGTTACGAGGACTAAAGAAATCGTTACGGCTAGAAAGTCGTTGCGAGTTCTAAAGAAATCGTTACGAGGACTAAAGAAATCGTTACGGCATCTTTTAAGAATCGTTGCGGTATCGATTTGGTTGAACTTTTCGGTCAGAAGGAATCGTTATGCTTATCAATAGAAGTCGATACAAAGACTTGGACAAAGCATGAAATGAGACTTACCTGATTGTCTTGAACTTTTATTTTTCTTTTATTTCATGTTCTTAAAACTCAAGTAATTCATTAGTACTATTTTGTTAATCATCAAAATTAATATATATAAATAACGGAATTAATTTATATGGGGAATGTTTGGTCATCAATCTCCCCCTTTTTGATGATGACAAAATATACTAAACAACATATAACGAACATATTTTTCAGAAAAGATGTTTTTCAGAATAGCTTTAGTTTTCTCCCCCATTTTGTCAATAAGCAAAAAGATAGGCGATGAGAAAAGAAGAGAGAAATCATTGTATTAAGTGTGAGGAAGATAGTACATAGGAGACAATAAAGAGGCATGCTGGGAGATGACAGCCCATGCCTTGATCTCAAGGTCTTCAAAAGTTTGTTGGAAGAGTCCAGAAGTAACTGAAAAATTAGGACCCATGGATGGAAGGGCCCGTTGAATGTAAAGTTGCCGTTGCTGTTCCAGGAATTCTTCATACTGATGCGGGTCCAAGATGAATCTGAAGTAAGTGCTCTTTCCAAAGCTGGCACGATGGAGAAATCTATCCAGGGAGATTGGATAGTAGATCTTCTGATCAAGCAGATCCTGCTTCAGAGCAAGGAAGGCAGTATATCTGGCTGCCCACTGAACATAGATCTCTTGAATTGGATGGATGGAGTTGAGATCCATGAAGGCTTCTGCTGAAAGAATGGGCTTCCCTTGATGAGCTAGATCACGGTTAACGGCTTCCAGTTGAAGAAATGATGCTTGATAGAGAGTTTCCCATTCTGAGGGATAAAGTCTCTCACACTCAGAAATGAGTGGGGCCAAGGTTTGGGAAGAGATGCAGCCAGAGTGATATTCTCTGAAAATGAACCGCAAGAAGGAGGGCATGCGATGTGCTTAGCTGACATTCTACCCATTTGCCTAGCAAACATGTCAAAGGCATGGGAGCCTGCGTCTGAGTCAAACACTAGGGAGTGAAGCTTTGGCAGAAGGACTAGAGAGTCAACTTGGAGAGCGGCAAAGTCCACTGTGAGGGGAAGATTTACAGGACGCTCTGATCTCAGCATCACTATGGCTGAATGAAACTGATAGAACTGTACTTCAGGCAGCTTGTTCAAATAGCAAAAATCACTGTACAGCTGAAAGTTTCTGGCAATACGAATCTCTTTCAGAATAAAGGGACCCCATGAGTTCTTATGCTGAATGATGAACCACTCAGAAAAAGTGAGTGGGTGAGCTCTATGGGTAAGAGATCCGGTCCTGGCACTCAAATACTTTTCATACTGAGCCTTATTGCCCTTGACAGTTGCCCACTGATCTTCATTCTTGAACTCAGTGCCCTCAAAGATTTTGGATTTTTGAGGGTGGGACAGCTGGGTAAGAGGAAGAGTGATGTTTAGATGCTCGGAGAGGTTGAGGAAAGGAATACCATAGACGGTGGAGAGGATGCACTTTTGAAGATATTCCCTGTAGATAGGTCTTCTCTTAGGGTCGAGGTAAGAGAATACCAAAGAGGAGGGAATAAAGGTACAGAGGGGGTGCTAAGAGAGGAGGAAGATTTCCTCTTTTTCTTGGCAGGACTGGGAGGATCAGTCCTGTGGATATGAGAAGCAGTGGAGAGAATAGTGATGAGGGGTTTCTTTCAAAATCATCCGGCAGATTTGTGTCAAAGATACCAAGTAGTAGAGGGTTTCCGGAGGAAAGATTACAGAAGAGGGAGGAGTAGGAGGATAGAAAAGGTGTTTGGGGTTGAAGGATGAGGATGGGTGAACTGGAGTGGCCTGAGTTGGAGATGAAGAAGGTGAGAGTGATGATGGAGCTGAGGTGTGAGAAGGAGTGGGAGAGAAGGAAGGTTGAGATGAAATGAAGGATGAGGATGGTTGGGTGCAAGGACATAGGGGTTTGATGGTGGTGGTGCAGGAGGGGCTGTAGAAGGAGATGGAGGTGAGAGAGGGTTGGAGTGGCAAGAGATGAAGTGTCAGGGGCCTTAGAGCTGTCGTTGGCTCTTTTCCCTTAGCCTGACCTTCTCTGACTGCTGAGGGGGTCCTGAAGACCCTGAAGCTGACACTGGTTCTGCTGATCCAAAACTGATGGCCCTGCTGCCGAGACCCTTGAGGATGGCCCTGCTGGCCCTGGTGGCCGAGGAGCAACAACTGGTCTGCTCGGAGAAACCCTACTAGTCCTTGACAGAACAGCAAGCATGACTTCATATAGACATCTCTTTATTGAACCACCTCTTGCATTTCGGATTGAAGATAGTCTGAGGAGTTGAAGCTTGACTAGCAACAATGCCTTGAATACTTGTCTGAACTGATGACAAGATCTCTCTTGAGCCTTCAACAATGCCATAACAGGCTTCAGATTTACTTTTCTATGGCCCTTTCTTGGCCTTCTGAGAACATTCTCTTTTGCTTCCCTTGCTGAGTGACAGGCTCCTCAAGATTATATTGCTTGCACTTGGGCCTTCACTAACAGGAACACTGGCTGGAGGTGAATTTCCTGAGATGGGGCAGTTGACTCAGGAACATTCTCAATCAATGGTTCCCCAGTGCCACTTGCTCCCCTGAATAGGAGCAGGGAGTTCAACACTTTCTTGCTCCCCCTAGGCAGAAGCATCCTCCCAAACAACTTTTTCCAAGTGGCCTTCTGCCACGGATTCAGACACTTCAGGTTCAATGACACTTTGCTCCCCTTGGCTAGGAGCTTCTTCCATGACCACATTGTGGTACCTGCTTGTATCCAACATTAGCAACTGGTTCAGACTGAATTTGTATGGCCTGGTGCCATGACTTCTCTTCAACACGTCCACCTACTTAGAAGTAGCTGAGGTGGAGGAATGGAATCCAATACCTCTCTTAAAATAGAGGCGACTAAGGTGGTGGGCAAAGAGTCTGCCACACCAGCTGCACCTTCTTCCATCTGAACTTCTGGAGAATGAGAGTCAATCTCCACAACAGGTGATTCTGAAACTTCTGCCTGGCTTGCCACAACTGGTACTGTGCTGCTGCTTGCTCTGCTGCTGCTGCTTGCTCTGCTGGTGCTGCTTCTTCTTGAACTTCTGGGATATCTCCAATAATGCTTCTCCCTCTGCCACAGAGGTCTTTGTCCCAACTCCATCTGCACTGAAAAACCACTTTCTTCAAATTTCTGGACCTTATAGACTGGCCCATCTTCTCTACTACAGCTCCAGACACATCTACTCCAAAGTGCTTGAAAATCTTGGTGAGTAGATGAGCATAGGGCAAGGAAACATTCAACTTGCTCTTGGTTTCCCATATCTGAGCATGAGCAAATTTCATTCGCTCAATCATTACAGCGGCCAAGTTATCTCCTTGTTCTGGATTGCCCAGAACATTATGTCCGAATCTGCCCTAGTGCATGAAGAAAACGTAGCACTTCGAGGTACTATAATTTGGCAGACAAAAGTGAAGCAATCGATTAAATGCGGACATCTGATTAATATCTAGCTTTCCATCTTTCAGCTTAAACCTGGACCAATAATTCCGAGACCTTTACTTCATCATTCACAGAGTGAATGCCACTATACCAGAGGTCTTTACTCCAAACAACTCATGCAATAGCTCATGGTTTATCTTGATTTGGATGCCCGACAGAGGAGACAAGGGACCCATCCGCTTCTGGTTTCAAGCAAATGTAAAACGCTTTCACCAGGTCCGGATAACTTACCTCGGTGAAAGTAGCAACATCCATCCACTGCATTCTTCTCAAGCTTCGACTAGACTGGTCATGCCACTCTTCTCAAGGTTCTGAACATCCACTGCCTTATTTCCGCAGATCTTCGTCTTCACGAAGGTAAACCTTTCTTGCTCCTTTGGGGACAGATACTCAGCACTGTAACCTCCAACTTCCGGTGATCATCGGAGCGGCCATGGGTGCAGAGGAGAAAGAGATTCTGGTGAAGGGAGATGATGGAAGGGATGGAAGCTCTCGAAGGGATTCTTCGCGGGAAGAGGAGAAAGCTTCGAAAGTTGCAGAGAGTCGATGCCGAAATCGTAGGGCATCGGCTTTGGTGAACAGATAAAAGAATAAAGGGTAAAGGTAGAAGATGAGTCGTTTCCGGACGATTTGATTAATTAGAATTAATTTATCGAAAACAGGAAGCGCCAAAAGGCAGTAACGGCACAAGGCGACAAAAGGGATTGACGAGTCAAACTGCTTTTAACACAATAGCGGTCAAGGAAGAGTAATAAACAGAGTTTTTTGCTAAAGTGAGAGAGAGAGAAAATTTCATTTATTCTGAAATTTATGTGCCATTTTAATACAAGAATCTTTTCACAAATTGCACATCCCTAATTCCCTTCTAAGAGATGTAAATCTCTCTTCAGGTAGGGCTTTTGTGAAGATATCTGCTAGTTGGCTATTTGTATCAATAAATGATATTTCTATATTTCCATTTGCCACATGATCACGAATAAAATGATATCTACCTCAATATGTTTGTCCTTGGGTGCTGAACTGGATTCTTGGTCAGATTAATGGCACTGGTGTTGTCACACAGCAATGGAATTGATTTGATATTTAATCCAAAGTCTTCAAGTTGTTGTTTAATCCAAAGAGTTGTGTACAACAACTTCCAGCAGCTACATATTCAGCTTCAGCTGTTGATAGTGCCACTGAGTTTTGTTTCTTGAAGACCATGATATCAAACATCCTGCAAGAAATTGACAACAACCACTGGTGCTCTTCTATCTATCTTGCATCCAGCATAGTCAGCATCAGAATATCCTACTAATCTATTTCACACGATTTAGGATACCAAGACCTAAATCATGAGTTCTAGCCAGATATCTAAATATTCTTTTTACAGAAATTAAATGAGACTCTCTAGGGTCTGCCTGATATCTAGCACACAGCATACATACTACACTAAACAATGTCTGGTCTACTTGCAGTTAAGTAAAGTAATGACCTATCATACCTCTATAATTCTTTTGATCTACCTTTTTACCTTTTTGATCACTGTCCATTCTGGTTGATGTGCTCATTGAAGTTGATAATGGTTTTGCACTTTCAAATCCAAATTCTTTAACAGCTCTTTGGTGTACTTGGCTTGACAGATATGAATGCCATCCTTCCCTTGCTTGATTTGCAATCCAGGAAGTAGCTCAGCTCCCCCATCAAGCTCATTTCGAATTCTCCCTGCATAAGCTTTTCAAAGTACTTGCAAAGAGACTCATCAGTAGATCCAAAAATAATATCATCTACATATATTTGCACAAGAAGTATATGTTTAACCTTAGATTTTATAAATAATGTACTATCTACTTTACCTCTAGTGAAACCATGATCCAATAAGAAAGTACTGAGCCTTTCATACCAGGCTCTAGGTGCTTGCTTTAAACCATATAAAGCCTTATGTAGTTTAAATACATGATTTGGAAATTCGGTATCATCAAAACCTGGAGGTTGTTCAACATAAACTTCCTCCGTGATAAAACTATTTAAAAAGGCTGATTTGACATCCATTGGAAATTTTTTAAATCAAATGCAGATGCATAAGCAAGTAAAATCCTAATAGCCTCAAGTCTAGCTACATGCGCATAGGTTTCATCGAAATCTATGCCTTCCTCTTAGGAGTAGTCTTGAGCTACCAGTCTGGCCTTGTTCCTTAAGATTATTCCAGACACATCCAGTTTTTTCTGAACACCCCTTGGTGCCAATAACTGAATGATTGGATGGTCTAGGAACAAGTGACCATACTTGGTTTCTCTTGAACTGATTTAGTTCATCTTGCATGGCTAATATCCAAGATTCATCAGATAAAGCTTCATTGACTGTCTTAGGCTCTATTTGAGAAACAAAGGCTAAATAATCACATGGAATTACATTACCTCTTGTTCTTACCCCTACGGATGGATCACCAATAATGTTTTCAGGAGGGTGATCTTTCTGATGTCTCCATTCTTTTGGAAGATTTTCATGTTGGGTTTCAGTTTGCTGCAGTTCTTCCAGAGTTGGATCTTCCTTGTCCTTAATTGAGGTATTCTTTAATTTTTCGGACAAGTCATCTGCATCATCAATGTCACTAATTTCTTCCTTTTTCAAGGAAGGGTTAGATTCATCAAAAATAACATGTACAGATTGTTCTATTAATAATGAACGTTTATTGAAAACTTTATAACCTTTGGGTTTAGAAGTGTACCCCATAAGATGCCTTCATCTGATTTGGCATCCACTTACCAATGTCCCTTTTTCCATTGTTGTGGATGAAGCAAGGACATCCAAAAATTCTGAAATGGCTGATCTTTGGCTTCTTTCCTTTGTAGAGTTCATAAGCAGTCTTCTTCAGAATCGGCCTGATCATTACTCTATTAATGATATAACATGCAGTGTTGATGGCTTCGGCCCAGAAATATCTTGGCAAATCATATTCTGATAACATGGTTCTTGCCATATCCAAAAGAGTTCTGTTTTTCCTCTCAGCAATTCCATTCTGTTGAGGTGTCCTTGGGGCTGAGAAGTTGTGCTCAATTCCTTGATTATCACAGAACTTTGCAAACTTTTCATTCTGAAACTCACCACCATGATCTGATCGGATAGAGATAATTGTGAACTTCTATCTTTCTGAACTTTCTTACTGAAGCTGACAAAATTGTCAAATGTGTCATCTTTGTGCTCTAGAAAGGATACCCAAGTGAATCTTGAATAATCATCAACTATTACAAATCCAAAATTCTTTCCTCCTAACTGGTAGTCCTCATTGGCCCAAATAGATCCATATGAAGTAGTTCTAATGGCTTTGAGGTGGTTACTACATTCTTTGATTTGAAAGAGCTCTTGGTGTGCTTTCCTCTTGCACAAGGTTTGCAAATGCTATCCAATCTAGAATTGACCTTTGGCAGTCCTTCCACTCTTTCTCTTTCTGAGCTTATTCAACCGTCCAAGCTGCAGTGACCCAACCTTCTGTGCCACAGCTCTGTTGATTGATCTTTGCTGGTTGCCAAACAGACATCTTGATTCTTGAGTTCCTCGAGATAGAGAACATACAAGTTTCTTTCTCTGTAGGCTTCAAATATGACTGCACCATCCTTTAATATACTGCACTTTGATTCTTGGAACTGAATCTGATGGCCTTTGTCACACAACTGGCTGATGCTGATAAGATTGTGCTTTAATCCTTTGACCAGCATTACGTCTTCAATAACTGATTTTCCTTTGATGTTCACGGACCCACTTTCTATCACAGTGCCTTTTCCATTATCTCCATAGGTGACTGTACCTTCTTCAGCTTGGAGATCAACGAAAAACTTCTTGTTGCCTGACATGTGCCTTGAGCATCCACTGTCCAAGTACCATTTGGATGCTCTTGAATTTCCCTGAAATTTAAACACTAAGTTTTAGGTACCCAAGTTCTTTTGGGTCCTGATGGGTTAGTATCATTGATTTTTCCTTTTTATCCACTTTTTGTTCTTGTTAGGACAGGTTGCTTTGTTATGTCCTAGTTTGTTACAATGAGTACAGCAGGTTGTTCTAGTTATTCTTTCAACTGGATTGTATTTAAAATTTTTATGTTCTTTATTCTTTTCGGATATAAATTCAGGAGTTGGATAAGTATTAGGAAAGACTTTTGTTTCTTCATTTTTCGAGGGAGTATAACCAAAACCATGTTTCTTCTTAGTTGATCTTTTAGCTCCATTTATCATTAGAAAATGTTTATTATTTGTGAACTTGTTTATGGTGCTTGTTAAATGTTCATTTTCTTTATTTAATCTTTCTATTTCTGTTTAAGTCCACTTAAGTCTTCTTGTTTTTCTAAGTGAATTATTTTTCTATTTTTCTCTTTAAATCTTCACATAATAATTCATTCCTTCTTTTATGTTCAGTTATTTGTTTTTCAAGTTCTTCATTTTTCGGTTTTTAGATCTGAGTTTGTATTTTCTAAACAGATTAAATTCTTCTTACTAATTTTAAGTAATTTAGATACTTCTTTATATTTTTCATAGAGTTCATTAAAAGCACTTTCTAAGTTATCAGAATCTGAATCATTGCATGGATCAAAAGAAGAGTCAGAAGTTACCTTATCTTCGGTATTGGCCATGAGGGCCAAGTTTGCTTCTTCACCTTCACTGCTCGAGCTTGACTCACTATCTGAGTCACTGCTATTCTCCCAAGCAGCTGCCATTGCCTTCTTTTTATACTTCTTAAACCTTCTGAAATTATCCTTCTTTTTGTGATCGTTTTTCTTAAGCATTGGACAGTCTACCTTTATGTGTCCAGGCTTTTTGCATTCATAACAAATCACTTCTCCTTTCTTTGAATCCTTTACTTCAGATTTTCTGTGATCTTTATTCTTCTTGAAAAATTTTCTCCCAGACTGGAACTTTTTCTTCTTTGCTAAGATTCTCTGAAGTCTTCGAGACAACATGGCTTCTTCATCATCACTGTCTTTACTACTTTCACTGTTATCCAAAGATTCTTCTGATATATCTTCATTTGCTTTGAGAGCGTTTGATTGCTTCCTTCTGCTGGAGGATTCTCCTAATCTTTCCATGTTTATCTCGTGAGCCATCAGGGATCCTATTAGTTTTTCCAATGACATTAGCTTTAAATCGTTGGCTTCCTCAATGGCTGTTACCTTTGGAGTCCATGAGGATGGCAGAGATCTGAGGATCTTCCTGACCATGTCTGGTGCATTGTAAACTTTTCCTAATCCAGCTAATCCATTTGTAATATCTATGAATCTACTAAACATCTGAGTTATAGATTCACTGACTGCATCTGGAATCTTTCGTATTGAGCCACAAGAATATCGATTCTTGTCTCCTTTACTTTGTCTGTCCCTTCATAGGTAATCTTGAGCTTTTCCCACATTCCATTGCGGATTTGCAGGCTGAAACTCTGTTGAATTCTTTCTTGCTGAGGGCACAACACAGAATACTCTTGGCTTTGCAGTTAAGGATATCTTCTCCTGTCGTCATCTGTCCACTGAGCCTTTGCATTTGTGACTAGAAGATCACCTTCTTCCACAATGGACCATACTGTATAATCGTGTCCTTGTAGAAAGTACTCCATTCTTGTCTTCCAGTAGGTGTAATCTTCTCCATCGAACAAGGGAGGCCTGTTGACTGACTGACCTTCGAAGTTACTTTGGGCTGCCATGGATCTTTACTCTTCAGATCGTTGGATCTTCTTCTTTGTCGAAGAGACTCGCTCTGATACCACTTGTTGCCCAGCTAGCTAGCCCAGAGGGGGGGTGAAGGGTTATTAAAAATTTGATGTTGATTAAAACCTGTTCACTAAAAAGATTACACAACAACTTAAACAAACGTTAGAGTTGAACGAAATAAGACAGCAAACGCACATAAGCACAACCACACGACACAAGGGATTTTATCCTGGTTCGGAACTCCTTTCCACAGGAGACCTACGTCCAGTCCCTGAGCAATGCCAGGATTTCACCTAATCAAGGGTACTATCCCCCCTCACGGATCCTTACACCCAGCCTCAACTGGTCTTCCTTCAACTTGAAGGGGAAACAACCACCCTGGATACCACCAGGTCTTCCTTCGTCCAGAAGGGTACAAACCAAAGAAATGAAGAATAAGAACAAGCTTCAGACACTAGCTTAACCAGCTACAAGCTGAAGCAAACAAGCCTCGAGGGAGAAAGAGAATTTAACACTGGTTTCTCTCCAAAGACTACACAGGCTCTCACAAGAATTTCTTCTTTGAACACTGAGAGCTAAAGAGCTAAGAGAACTATTGGAATGGTCGCTTCGCTCTTGCTTGGAACTCCGAAGACTCAAGGAATTTGTTTCTTTTTTTTTTGAATAATGATATCTCTTGTTGTATATCTCTTCTCAGTCTTGAGTCTTGTATTTAAGCTTCTACTTGAAATTTGAACGTTAAAAGAACCGTTGTCTCTTATCCAGGTGTACGTTAGACTGGTCAGCAAGGAAGCTTCTGATCTTCAGTCTTTTATCCTTTAGTACATGCCAGAAAAATATTTTAGAATCTTGTATCTTGTGTCCAACGTTGTACAGATGAGACTTGTCAGATATCTGCAAGCATATCAACAATAAATAGAGGATAGCTAGGACTGTCGTCGATTGTTAGTTGCAGTTGGAACAGATATTGCAATATATAGCAAAGCTCCTTCTGTCTAAAAAAAAGGACGTAGACAGAGTAGCATAAAATGGAAGATATTGTCTGCATGCATGGGAGATACGATCAGAGAGTATTTAATGCGTAGCAGTCAAAGACGAGATATGACTTTGACTTTTCAACGCTATTAAAAAGCATTATACTGATACAGCACAAAATTCTATATGAACAATCCCGATGCCTTCATGACTTATGAAATCATTATACGATAACAGACAAATCGTATGACAGAGCTTTATTAAATTATAATGATGAAATCGTTATGAGTTGTAGCAAATCGTTTATAAACACTTATCAAGTCGTTATGAGCTCTGAAGAAATCGTTGCGATAACTAAAGAAATCGTTATGGCTATCAAGTCGTTACGAACTCTAAAGAAATCGTTACGAGAACTAAAGAAATCGTTATGACTATCAGTCGTTACGAGTTTCAAGAAATCGTTACGATAACTAAAGAAATCGTTATGGCTATCAAGTCGTTACGAACTAAAGAAATCGTTACGAGAACTAAAGAAATCGTTATGATTATCAAGTCGTTACGAGTTTCAAAGAAATCGTTACGAGAACTAAAGAAATCGTTATGACTATCAAGTCGTTGCGAGTTCTAAAGAAATCGTTGCGAGAACTAAAGAAATCGTTATGACTATCAGGTCGTTACGAGTTTCAAAGAAATCGTACGAGAACTAAAGAAATCGTTATGACTATCAGGTTGTTACGAGTTCAAAGAAATCGTTACGAGAACTAAAGAAGTCGTTATGACTATCAAGTCGTTGCGAGTTCTAAAGAAATTGTTACGAGGACTAAAGAAATCGTTACGGCTAGAAGTCGTTGCGAGTTTAAAGAAATCGTTACGAGGACTAAAGAAATCGTTACAGCTAGAAAGTCTTTGCGAGTTCTAAAGAAATCGTTACGAGGACTAAAGAAATCGTTACGGCTAGAAAGTCATTGCGAGTTCTAAAGAAATCGTTACGAGGACTAAAGAAATCGTTACGGCATCTTTTAAGAAATCGTTGCGGTATCGATTTGATTGAACTTTTCGGTCAGAAGGAAATCGTTATGCTTATCAATAGAAGTCGATACAAGACTTGGACAAAGCATGAAATGAGACTTACCTGATTGTCTTGAACTTTCATTTTTCTTTTATTTCCTGTTCTCAAAACTCAAGTAATTCATTAGTACTATTTGTTAATCATCAAATTAATATATATAATAACGGAATTAATTTATATGGGGAAGGTTTGGTCATCACACCTTCCTATTCTTCGCCTCCTCCTTTCTCTTCTTCTCGTCCCCGTCCTCCTTTCGCCCTCTCTTTCTCCCTTCCTTCAAGTCGAGAACTGCCACTCGGACATTGACCGCCGCGACCTTGTCATGACGGTTCTCCTTGCTGTAACTGAGAATATGAAAGTCTGTAAATGTCTATGAAAGACTGCTGTAAACATAGAAAACAGGTTCTATAACTGAGTATATAAAAGACTATAACAGAGAAGGAATCAAACTGTAAACGTAGACTACATGATATTACTAAGTATATGAAAGACTGTAATAGAGAAGGAATCAAACTGTAAACATAGAAAAACATTTCCTGTAACTGAGAATATGAAAGACTGTAACTTACAAAACCATGTCATCTACCTCGTCGGGAACTCATCTTTTCTACGGCATGTGATTGTACTGAAGCTGTAGGGAGCTCCGGTGGCGGTAGGACTAACACTGCAGATTCTGGCTCTGCGGGGGGGGATGTTGCCACTGAGGCTGACGCTCAAACCTCAAATTGTTCCTCCAGTCTATGTAGCCTTTGGTCCATTGACTGGAGGATATTGTTCTGCCACTGTAACTACTCATTCTGCAACTCCATGATAATCCTCTGTTCCTTGGACACTTTTAAAAGCTCCTGAAGAATGCCATGTATTTGATTATCTGATGGAGGGGTTCAAGAAGTGGTTGACGTGGATGCCGTCAATCGTCGTGAAGCTGGAGGTCGGTCATCCCTCACATTGACCTCCAAATATACCTGAATTAACACAGGTACATGTATAAGTCATATACGAACATAACACAATTCCAGGTGTAAGTCACACTTACATCAAAGCGTCGCAACCCCCGTAGTAGGGCGGATAACTCTTGTCCCTTACCCCGACAATCCCAACGGAAAAATGGGGGATCTCTTTGGGGATGATCTGGTTTCAATTTTAATTGGTGTGTCAAAAACATGCCTACATCATTAACAAATAGATAATGTGTATCAGAAGTGTATCATATGTAAAAGGAAACTTTGGGTACTGTATCAGATACATATGCCGTCTGTAATAGGCACCTTTAGGTACTGTAACAGACAACATCTGTAAACGTATGTAACATATACATATGTCATCTGTAAATGGAATATTTACATACTGTACTAGATACATATTGTAACAGATACATATGTCGTATGTAAAACATATACAAAAGTACTGTAAGAGGTACATATGAGGTATGTAAAAGCCTACTTACTCCGAGAGCGGGAACACAACCGGTTAGGAAGATGGTTTTGCTGCACGCAGCTACTGTTTCGAATGCCTTCACCCTCGATATCAGGTACTCGTGGATGGAAGCAGCCCAATTGGCATTCTTCATCTCATGGAGGTCGTCCAGGTATGGCAGAATGGACAGCAACCCCAATCTCCCACTTGTGGGGAAGAAGAAACAGGAACATAAAAGCGCAAACCAAAACTTTACCGAAATTTCAACAGCCAGCTCACCCTCCTGTGGAACGTGCTCCGTAAGTTTCAGAAGGACATTGTGACTGTCCATCGTTTGTTTGCTTCCAAGGATGCGGTGCAAACTAGTTTTTGTCCCATCTGCCTTCAGATTGATAGGTGAACCAATATTCAGTATATCCATAACTGTTGCCAGGTCTGAGGGTGAAAAGGCAAGCTGCAGGGGCCAATCTTAAAACGTTCTTCTCCATCGAAACGTGTCATAAGATCGACTATCAGTGAAATCGGGTAGGTCACCAATTCACATTTGACATACGTGTGAAATGGTGAATTCTTCATTAATTAGATGCGCGCTCCTAATTGCAAATCTTTCATAACGGAACAGTACCAGGAGAGCAGCATCGTGTATTAAATTGATTCTTTTCTGCAAAGAGAAGATCAGATCTTAAAAAAAAAAACCTTCATTCGACAAAGATCGGACACAGGGTAAGAAGAAATATTACTATTTCGGACGACTTCGACGCTGGTTTCATCAACTTCCATGGCAATCAACGCTTGTTGCGCCGCATCCGCCGCAATGCTCTCAATCTCAGCGCTCGTAGGAGATCGACGGCTTGCCATCGTTAAAGGGGAGAGAGAGATTGCTTCGGCTGGAGATGTAAATGAAGAATGGGAAACTGTAACAGAGAAGAGGGCTGGTGCAGAAATGGCGGTGTAGGTGTATGGGGAACCGAAAAGGCATGATATATGAAGGGATGGACTCGGTGGATCTCTTTAGGGATGGTGGTGCATTGCAATGATGAACATCGGGCGGCTGAAAAAAATCGATACTCTCGACGATGGGACGTGAAAGCTATCACAACCGTTCATATAGAACATTCCCGCCATTTATGTTAGCATGATACGCACTCCCTCCAATTTGACCCCCAGCCCAAGCAACTCATAATGCTATTTACGGAAATTGCGCGCCACATTTCCTTCGTCTTCCTCTGCAACCCAATGGAGCAGCTTCCTGGAAGATGTTCATTTGGAGATCAAAGTTTCGTTCTTTTCATAGGGAGGGACATGGATTTGTCATCCATTCATAGCAGGATTTCTGAAAGGTTGTGTGTAAACATGCAGGAGAACATGCTGAAGTATCTTCTTCCCATGGATACCCACGTTGAACAGGTCTTGCTTGACGATGGGGATGTCCAAGCTATGTTTGATCTTCACTAGTGTCAAGGAACATCATTCATAAATCTACAAGTTCATGCGGTGGACACTCGTTGCCTCAGCACGCATGCTAGTCGTCAGTTAGGTGATCTTCAACCACTTGACAGGTATGTGCTCCATGCATTCTTCACCAGCCTTCATGTTATCCCATGCATTCTTCAAAAGCCTTCATCTTATCCCATGCATCATGTACGTATGTATGTACATTATTTACAGAAGTACTTCAAACACACATGTCGCTTCTTTGGAAACCACAGAACCGTCCCACTTACCAGGAAACCGTTTGGAGTTGTACGACGGAAGAAAAGGAGCAGAAGGTGTAGTACCAATCTTGATGTAATATTCCGTAGGTAGAATACACTCAGTAGGACAAGTCTTCAGAAGCAAAGAGCTATTGCAGATGGAACTCACAAATTACGCAATCGCACAAGGATTTAATTGGAAATATTTGAAGAACGACTCTGTACGATTAACTGTACGTTGCAATGTCGTTGTTTGCTCATGGAGCCTTCATGCGTCCGTCGTTCGTGAAGGTCCACAATTTGCAATCAAGAGTCTCAAGAACATACACAACTGTGGATGTGACATTATGAGCGACGGACATCCACGAACATCTAAGAAGTGGGTAGCAAATGCTATGAAGGGGAAACTAGTTGATAAACCCACCTACAGAGCAAGTGAAATGATGAGAGACATGCGTCGGGATTACGGTATCTCCATCCCTTATCATCAGGTATGCCATGATTTTAATTCTAACACATCACGACCTCTACTGTAATGCATAGATCCTTAACTGTAAGACTCTGACCCTTGTATTGTAACAACTGTAATCATATACTATAAGGGTCTGTATTGTAATAACTATAATCATTTCGACGTTTACTGTAACAATACATGCAGGCCACTGTAACGTTAAGGACAAGTACTGTAACAATCTAACATACCATGTATGCCATTATTTAATTCTGACACATCACGACCTCTACTGTAATGTATTCAACGATAAGTGTAAGTCTCGACCCTTGTATTGTAACAACTGTAATCATATACTGTAAGGGTCTGTATTGTAATAACTGTAATCATTTTAGCGTATACTGTAACAATATAAGCATGCCACTATAAGGTATAAGGACAAGTACTGTAACAATCTAACATACCATGTATCATCATATCAATAGGCATGGTGGGGCAAAGATGTTGCTGTCAGTTCTCTATACGGTGATTTCAGAACAAACTATCATATGTTGAACTGGTACAGCGAACGTGCATTACAGTCAAACCCGGGATCGGTTTTCTCTCTAGAAGTGGACTCGGAGAATCAACGTTTCAAACGCTTTTTCATATGCTTCCAGGCATCTGCATATGGGTTCGAAGTTGGTTGCCGACCTATGCTCTTTTTGGACGGAACTCATATCAAACAACATAGAGTACAAGGGGTTATACTTGTAGCAATGCCTTAAACGGTAACAACGAGCTATTCACTGTTGCGTACTCCATCGCAGATTCGGAAACATATGACAACTGGGTCTGGTTTCTACAAAATTTGAAAAAGGCTTTGCTATCAGATAGAAGGATCGCGTTCCTATCAGACAGGGGGAAAGGTCTGAAGGAAGCGATTCCTGACATATTTCCAATCATCACGGCTACTGTTTCATCACATCATGCAGAACTCCAACGATCAAGTGCGGGGGAAATATGTCGCCCCTTTCAAGAAATGACTTAGAAAAATTCTCCAGCGCATTGCCTATGCTGTTACTGAACAAGAGTACCAAGACGCAATGATGGCAATGGAGCTTAATTTCCGCTGATGTCAAAGAATGGGTGCTCCGAAATGATGTCGACCACTGGTCCCATGCTCGTTTCCTGGGTTAAATGTTCGACTCTTTAAATACACAAGCGATATGTTCTATTACATTATGTCATTTACGTTCTTACAGTTGGGCATTACATCTCTTATAGTAGAAGACATAAGCTATTACAATAAGTGTTATCTTACAGTTACAGAGATAATCTATTACAGAACGTGTCAAATATGGTTACAGTATCTAGTGGACACTTGTTACAGATATTTGATGTTAACTTAATTTCCTTCAATGCCTAACAGGTTTGGCGAGTTATACTCTAATTTGGCAGAGTCATTCAACTATTGGATACATGATGCGCGAAGTCTACCAATACTACAGATGGTTGACAAATTAGAGTGCAAATGATGGAAATGGCTGCAAAGAGGAAAATTGATGCAGCCTTGTGGGATACACCATACTGTCCTAAAGTACAAAAAATCATCGAAAAAAACCTTCAAGAAAGGAGAAGCTTAGCAATCCGTCATTCAGACGGAATCAAATTTGAGGTTATTGGAAGTATGAAGACGTATGCCGTAGACCTCCATCTACAAACATGCTCCTGTGGACACTGGCAACTTGTGAAGATTCCTTGCAAGCATACATGCACAACAATTGGCAGTAACAAGGAGGCCGTTACTCAATATGTTTTGGCATTTTACAGCACAGAAGTGTACAGGACTGCATATGAAGAAACATTCACCTATCCCAACATTTGACATGCCGGATCCGCCTCAACCATCAGATGTTCTAATCAAGCCACCGACAACAAAAAGTTGCCAGGAAGACCGAGAAAGAGGAGAATACATTCAAGAGGAGAAGTAGATCATGCATATATTTGTTCAAGGTGCAAACAAACAGTCACAACCGAAGAACTTGTAGCAAACCCACCCCACAATCTGAGAGATTTTAAATCTTCTATATTTGTTACAGCAGCAGATTGTCCTGATATTTCATAATATGTATACACAATTTTTGTGTTATAGTATACGTAATAGAATGTTACATTTTGAGCACTACACTGTTACAGTTTGAGCACTACACTCTTACAATTACAGTTAGAGTACTGTCTACTCACGTATTCTGTACATTATACATAATAAAATGTTACAGTTTAAGTACTATACTGTTACAGTGACCACTACACTCTTACAGTATGATCACTACACTTACACTGTTACAGTTCGAGCACTATAATGTTACACTTAGAGAACAACCCTGTTATAGTTTAAGCACTACACTCTTAGGGTTCGAGCACTGTCTCCTCACGATTTCTGTTACAGTATACGTAATAAAATGTTACAGTTTAAGCACTACACTGTTACATTTTGAGCACTACACTCTTATAGTTCGAGCACTGTCTACTCACGTATTCTGTTACATTATATGTAATAAAATGTTACAGTTTAAGTAAGAGACTGTACAGTTTGACCACTACACTCTTACAGTATGATCACGACACTAACACTGTTACAGTTCGAGCACTACAGTGTTACACTTAGAGAACAACCCTGTTACAGTTTTACATTATACGTTATAATCTGTTACAGTCTTTGGTCATGTTGATTATAGTATAGATAATACCATGTTACAATGTGTTATTGCTAACATGTTCAGTTTGCAGGATAGAGAGCACATACACAAGCTCATAGAAGACTGCATAAAACGAAAATGCTTATCATAAACAAGCCATGTTACAATAACTCTCTACTCTTGGTAAGACTACCAGTCGGTAGAGGAGGGAGGGGAGGAAGCGGAACGGTCAGGGGAGGGATGGGGGGAAGGGGAGGAGGCGGAACAGCCAGGGGAGGGAGGGGAGGAAGGGGAGGAAGGGATGTGTTCTACCCTAGGGCCGATGTCAGGGAGGATGTTATTAAGACTTTTGTCGCCGTAAAGCCGAAAGGCTTTCTGTAAAGCCATCTTCCAGCCGATGTAAAAACCGTCCGAGTAGACGGGGCTGAAGGTAGACTGTCACACCGGGGGAGCCGGGGGCGACGGTGGCACCGGTGAGGCAGGTGCCTTGCCATCCCTCTGGGGAGCACGATTAGATGAAGACATCTGCAAATAAAGAGGAAGAAAACGAGCAAGAAAGATATGCAGAAGAAGAGCGTTAGAAGCTTGTGAAGGACAAGTATGCGGCCTTGTGTTCCTTTTATAGTTGTGAAAAATGGGTCACGAGCCTTCGAAAGCACCTGTGTAAGTGATGTCATTGGTTGTTGTATCAGTTCTTGGCACGCTATGTAAGAGTAACTTCCAATCGATTACAGTTCACGGGCCTTTGAAAGGATCGAAACGTCAGCATCGTTTGGGGAAAAGGCATTGGAAACGATAGAAGGGTAATACGGGAATGGGAAAAAGAGACGGAGGCCAACGAGACGGAAATTGTGCGTGGAGGGTCGTAAATGGTGACGTGTGAAAAGCAGGGACTGTAAATAAAACGAAGGGACTTTACGTCTAACAATATTCTGACAGAGACGAGGAAATAAGTACCAGCCTCTGACAGGGACCCCTAATTAATTTTCCCATATATATATTGAAATGTAGAATAAATATTCCTTGTTAGACACAAGTAGAAGATGGCTGTTTAATTACATTTCGGACTCCAATTGGACATATATCCATTTTATATTTTTGGATAAGCAATTAGATACATTTTATCGGATTTTATTCATCTCATTCATTCAGAATAGATCATATATATAGATTCGAGAGGAGATATCATGTTATGTTTGTTTGGGTTACCCTGTAAGGAATCGATCAGAGCGCAGCGGAAATGCGAATCCCTCCATTTGATATCGTTGCCGGTGGTCGGAATCGAACAAAAACGGAGAACCCGCGCGTGGGAAGATCCGATCTTTACCTTTGCGGGGTTGCGAAACTCCCGAATCCGGGGAGGAGGTAGTGCTGGAGGCACTGGTGCTTCAAGCCGTTCAGGTGTCCGGCCTCTAGACGTATCCACGCGAACTCCGGATGCAGACGGGGTCTCCTCGATCTCTACGCGTCTCCCGGATCTCAACTCCACCATGTGCCAGAGAGAGAGGAGAGAAAGAGGTGGGGTGCTCGGGAGAGAGAGAGAGAGAGAGAGAGAGAGAGAGAGAGAGAGAGAGAGAGAGAGATGAGGGAGAGAGAGAGAGAGGAGAGAGAGAGAGAGAGAGAGAGAGAGAGAGAGAGGAGGGGGGCGGCCAGAGAGGACCCTGTAGCTTGGGCCAGGGTTTAACTCTCCACGTGTATATATAGATTCTACGGTTTTCACAAAAACTCAGTTAATGTCTATATCGGTCATCCTGCCCAGTCTGCTCGGAACTCTATTGCGTGTGACCCTCTAGGCCCAAGTGCTAGTCCAATTTTCAGCCCATTAAGCCTAATAACTCTTTATTGACTTACTCTAATTAATTAATATCTTATATTAATTAATTACATAATCAATTATCGTCTCACGATAATGACCGGGCTTCCGATCAATGTGGGTGCCAAGCAACACCACTTGATCCTGGAAAGTATTGGGGTTCAGCAACCCATTCAAGGAACCTTTGTGTCAACAGATACTACGTGACTATAATCCTTCGCTCGTACAATGCTCCCGAGTGCACTTAGGGTATGGTCAACTGTCAAACCCTAATACGCGCACTCACTTGGATTAGATGCTGCATAACAATATCAGAAAACTCTTTTCTGATAAGTAGTCATACCCTGGCAGAGACTATCAGGCATCTTTCCCTAGAGCATTCACTCTCTTATTACCGAGAGCGAGCGATCCCATGTTGACCACATAATCACCTTCGAAGGTATTCGCTAGATCCGAACACTTAACTGATTAAGACCCCATGGCTAGAGATCTATAGTTAAGGTCAAAATCTAGAAGTCCACCGACAAGGTGTCCTTGGTGTCTCAGGTCTAAGGACCAATCACGCCACTGTGACAATGAATCTAGCTGGTTGACAGTTAGGTAACATTACCATCCAGCGATTCATAACAGATCAGTTCAGTGAACTCATTCTCCAATGAGCACCTACAGATTCACCTTAGTGTCTCCACACAAGTGACTATAAGACCAGTCACCCTCATCATATGAGCATGTGCAACCTGTACTAGTATAACCGGATATTCGATGTCCTTCTCCAATATCCTCCGACTAGGAACAATTAAGAATATACGCTTAAAGGATATTGATCCTATTGTTATGATCTCATCATAATTAGTATCCATTGCGCATATTCATGGACTTCATAATGAACCGATAAACGAATTACAGATAATGAATATAAAAGCCTTATTATTATTACGGGAATTTGATTCCCGGTCCATTTTGGAGGAGTTGAATTAATTTGTAGTCCAGGCGCTTTAAAGTATCAATGTCCGGTCCTTTTTTTTGCCTAATATTAATTGCAGTCCAAAGTAGATGGAAACCGTGAAAGTTGGTGAGAGTCGGTATGTGAATGCCAGAAATACCCTTCTTTCTTGACCATTGGGTATTTCTGAGCTCAGTTTCTAACATAAAGCTAGCTCAGTAGTCCAGGCGCTTTAACGTATCAGAAGCCACAGGGTTGGATGCCACTTTTTGGTGTTCAAACCATTGGGTTAAACATTCTGGGAAATGTTCTCACATAATGATCAGAAAAATTTAGGACTTGCCATTCCTTTTTAATTATAAGTCCTAGTTTGATTCCCAGTCCATTATTATATGTTTAGTCCAACTTGTTAAGTGTGTATGCAATGTGTAACATAGTTTCAGTTGGTCTTTCATAAATCTGTATTTTGTGTAGTTAATGTGAAGGTGTCAAGCTTTTTGCAAAACGGTTTATGCAGAAACTGAGCCAAAACTGATGCCAAATATTGTGTCAAATATTTGACACCGTTTTTACTCAAACAAAGCTCAGAACCCTGGCATCAAGGGAGAAAGACAGTGAAAGACCAACCGGCATCAACGCGTTTGTGCAGAAACTGAGCTCAGAAAATACAGTGAAAGACCAACCGGCATCAAACGTTTGTGCAGCAATTGAGCTCAGAAAATACAGTGAAAGACCAACCGTTTGTGCAGAAACTGAGCTCAGAACCCTGGGATCAATATTGACACAGTTTTTACTCAACAAGCTCAGAACCCTGACATCAATTGCCTTCCTGAGCTATCACACCAATATTTGACACAGTTTTGGCTCCCTGGCATCAATTGACAGCAAAATAAGCATGAATAGCTGAAAGTTTAAAAATGTTACATACTTCAAATAAGCAACATATATAAGTTTAAGATCCACCATCTTGTCTAATGAAAGTTCAAACTTCGAATAAAATACATGTTCAAAACATTAGAATAACATCTATTACATTTGCCTCTTAAACTTAAGATCCACCATCACTCTCATCTTCAGCAACAGATATTTTAAGAAAAGAGAAAGCCTCCGGTAAGACCTTGGCAATCATCCTCGCTTTCTTTAGAGACTTTGGCACTGTTTAAGTTCTTCCTCTAGCTCTGCAACCCGACATTCAAGAGTTGTGATCTTAGCTTCTTTCTCACAACAACAATTAGAAGATGATTCCCATTCCACAAAATGAGTTAGATGATCACACCACATGAAGAATTCACAACCACCATGCTGTAGATCAAAATAGAAGTAGTATTAAAATGAAAGTACATAAAATATTCTAAAACTTGTAATTGAGTGTAAGTGAATCCTTGCATCTATAATGTCTCCCTGGATTTCTCAGTTTGGCTTATTCTTATTGCACAATAACCATGTCCGGACGGACACCGCATAGTGGGATAGGAGCATGACTTGTCATTCCACTAACAATGAAGTTAAAATAAAATAGGTTAGATTAGAACAAACATATTTACCAAAGACACATTAATAATAACAAATGTAGTAAAGATGTCCCATACCTACTCGACTATTGGGTTGGAGCAAGATTTTCGATTGTGACCTGGTTGTTTGCATCTAGAACATGTATATACCATCTTATCAAACTCTAATGATTGTTGTGAAGATATTCTGTTCTTCTTTCGTCTTCCAGGTCGGCTCTTAGTGAGAGGGGGTCGGATTTGAACATCATTAAAATCTACTTGTGGTTTATCAATGTCTGATATAGGCTGAATGGTCTCCTTATAACATTTACGATATATGTCACAAGTGAAATATAAGGAGCAATAATCTTCCACATTCCCTCCTATCTTGTGGATGACTGCACACACATGTTTACAAGGAAATCTTAGAACTTGCCATCCTCTACAAGAACAAGTGCCCTCTTGAAGATTCACAACACATGAAGGCCGACTCATGACCTCAAAGACAATCCCATTAGAACATATCACATGAACACCTCTAGAAGTTTCCATCAATTCCTCAACTTTTCATCAATTGAGGGACACAACTTTGTTCCCATTTTGCAGAAATATCCCTTCTTCGATATGACATGTCCATGATTTGCATACGAATTCTATCAACATATGTATGATAGGAAGATTTCTAGCTTCAAGAATCCAAGCATTGAACGATTCTGCAGCATTAGAATACATATTACCATACCTCTCACCTTCAAAATAAGCATTTGCCCAGAAGTTAGGATTTGCCTCCCTAGCCCATTTTTCAGCCTCAGGAAAGATTGCACCCATTGTTCGCATGGCAACTTCATGTTCTTCTGCCCTGTATGCATATGCTGCTTGATCAAATAATGAAAGTAACTTTTGTGTTGTCTTACCATGACATTTTCCTGCAACATGTTTTGAGAAATTCGCTTTCAAATGTCTTAAGCAATATGCATTATAAGACTCGGGAAAAATTTCTGGAATAGCCTGTAGTAATCCTTTGCATCTATCAGTATGAAAGTAATCCTACGAGTAGGAGACACTGCCCTTCTCAAACAGTAAAGAAACCACTCCCAATTGCTTTCATTTTCAACATCACATACACCATAAGCAAGAGGAAATAACTCATTCTCTCCATTAAGAGCAGTGGCGGCAAGGAGAACACCTTTGTACTTGTCCTTCAAAAAAGTCCCATCTAGGAATAAAAGAGGTCTACATCCATTTTCAAAGCCGATCTTGCATGCATAAAAACACACAAAGAAACGCTTAAAGCGACCTTCATTTGACACTTCAAGATCCACAATACTGTTAGGATTGGAACATTCAATTGCATCTTTATACCAACGTAAAGAATCAAAAGAACATCTCTCATCTCCAAGAAGCTCTCTATATGCATACTCTTTTCCCCACCATGCTTGATAATAGGGCACGTCAACTCCATAATCCCTAAAATTGTCTTTCTTGATATCTTTAGGCCGATATAAGGGCTATCTGCAATTTTTCCTTGAATGATAGAACCAACCCATTTCTTTGATGCTCTAGGGTGTCTTTGTGTACTCAATCCCCCACCACATGTATGAACATTATCCAATTGTTTGATTTGAAAGTGAGGTCCTCCACCAACTCTAATAGCATGGAGTACCAATTACATTTGCAACCTTGCATTTCACTGTGACACGTGTTAAGTCATTCTTCACAAAAATATAGTCAAACCCCTTGCAATAGCAAACTTTGTCAGTTCACTGCGAACATGCTCAACACTATTAAAAGTTTGACAACTGAGTGTATTATCTCATACCATAGCTCAGATCTATTACTTCCATCCTGAGATGAATTCACTTCTAAAGCCAATACATTACTAGCACTCCCAGATGATAATGCACTAGAGGGTCTGCACGGAAATAACTAACTAGTGACAACGATAATAAATAGCCAATTAAACGAAGAAAAAAATAGCATACATACATAAGTTTACCTGATAGTTAGTACATCTTGAGGACTTGAAACATGCACTTCGACATTCATTATCTTGAATTGAGCATAGCATGCATGTCAATCATCCTATCAACATCTTCTCCACTTGTCATTGTCATTTTTGAATATATTGTTCAGGTATTCTACATTTTAGCTCCACTTTCTCAGCACTAAGAGTCCATCTTTTACAGACATCACTAACAATATCATCCAACGCCATGCCTCTATGTAAATGAATTACATAAGCCTCATCTTTGTAATTAAATATGCCCGGTAACCGATCCGTTTCAACTGTAACAATGTAAGATTCAAACACTAAGATAATAGCATGAACGTCATGGATAACATATTGTTATATTCTTACAACTATATATGGCTTGAAACAGCAAAAAACAGTAAAAAGGATGGCTTCTCCACATGTCTGAACAGCAAAAACCCAATGTATATGACATTGGATATATATGACATAGGATCCAACATGAACAATATATAACATGAACAAAAAGAGTTATACATAATGTTGTGGTTAATTCTTGAAGAATGCTTCTCAGAGATGTTATTACCTGATGATGCTCATTGACATTGACTAGTAGTAAAGCCTATTATTTAATATTAAGTGAGAAGATATGCACATTCTATATGTCTGTGCAGTATATACGTCAAAAGGTGAATGTATATGTATGTGCAGTATACGTCTGTGCAGTATATTCTATATGTCTGTTCAGGTATTCTATACGTCAAAAGGTGAATAAATATGCACATATCTATAGTCTGTGCAGTATTCATATGTCATATGTTCCAGCAAAACCTGTCTTTTTATGCTGAATGTTCTTTTAATGCGGCTCTCCACTTCCACATATTACTGCATTTAGTAAAACTAACCTGAATCTGCAAATCAGACTTCAAATCTTTAGTAAACATGAATCTTAGGAAGAACACCCCCAATAACATCTTTAGTAAAACTAACCTGTTGCTGCAAATCAGACTTCAAATCTTGCCTCAATTCAAACTTGAAATCCTGTAACAAAGACTTCAGAGCCTCAGGAAAATCCATCGCCATTACAGGCTACTTTAACTATCTTTAACCAACCTCTGTTACCTTGCTAACAATCTAACAGTTACTGCTAACTACCTAACAAAGCAGCAGCAGACAGGGGAGATCGACATGGCTGTGGATCTTTAAATGAAGGGGAGATTGACAACCCAAGTATAAGCAAAAACCCCAAAAATTCCCATATACTGTATGAACACCAAAAATCCCTAACGTATGAACACCAAAAATCCATATCCCTAATGTATAAGCAAAAACCCCCAATATACTGTATGAACAGTAAAGACCCCAAATGTACCACAATATACCCAGATGCGCAGGTGAGTAGCGCGGCGTCGCCAATCCCTCTCGCACAGGTGAGCGCCGCGTCCTCCTGGAGCAGCACGGCGCTGCTCGGCTCCCTCGCAAAGGTGAGCGTCGCGTCGTCTTCAGCAGGTGCCGCAACGCTGCGCCCTCGAGCAGCACGGCGTCGCCCTCGAAGCACGGCGTCGCCCTCGCAAAGGTGAGCGCCGCGTCGTCTTCAGCAGGTGCTGCACAGCGCCGCGCCCTCCAACAGCACGACGTCGCCCTCCACCAGTGCGGCGTCCTCGCCCTCAAAGCCCTCAAGCAGGCTGGCGCGATGCATCCAGAAGACTGGGGGTATTGTTAGAGACGCATCCAGAAGACAGGGGGGGTATTTTGGGATTTTAGGAGGCTTCACCAGCGGCGTTACTTTTTTGGTTGTAAAATTATGTAGTTAACAGTCAAAGGACTGGATATTAATTTTTCTGGTCTTTGGAATTAATTAATTTTATTATTTTGGACCGGATATTAATTTCCCTTATTATTATTTTAAAGAACAAGATTGTACAAATTATGATTGGCTTGAGGCATCCATAACTAAATACCCTTGGGTAGAAAGGGGGGTTAGAGGGGGGTAACCTCAACTCTACTTTGGGGTGGGAGGCTAGCCTAGTTATTCCCCCCCCCCCCCCCCCCCCCCCCCCCAAAAAAAAGGTGGGGCAGAGGGTGAGTAAATTGTTTTGATTTTTTTTTAAATTATTATTAAAATTGTAATACTATTTTATTATAATCTCTTAAAATTATAATTTTTAATTTTTTAATAAAAATATAGATAGAGTCAAAGTATAAGTTGACTCAAAAAATAAAAAGTAACCAGGGTCCATCTAACCAACCATCCAAAGTGGGGTAGGGAAAAAGGAGGGTTGGTAGTAGGGGTGTAAACGAGTCGATACGTTCGACGAGTAATTCGAAACTCGACTCGATAAAAATTCGGATCGACTCGTTTATTAAATAAACGAGCCGAGTTTGAACAAAAAAAAAAGCTCGGTTCATAAACGAGCCGAGTTCGAACACATGTGAGCTCGACTCGATTATGTTTGTGAAACACTCGTTAAGAGTTCGATTAAATACTCATTAATAATTTAAAATATTTCATAAATTACTCGTTAATATACTTGAATTAAATTAATATTTTGAAAATTTTATAATGAATATGAAGACATGAGTATATTTACTTATTATTAAGAGCTATTATTGAAGTATAAAATATTATAAGATTTAGATATAAAAGATTAAATTTGGAGGTATATTACACAATCATACATATGGGGGTATACATAAAATCTAATTTTAATTAGCATAAGGGTATGAACACAAAATCAAAATTTCTAAGGCTCTAAGGCAATGCACCATCGTCTTCCCCCCCCACTGTTTACTCTGCGCCCACAACCCATCCCCAACACCACCGAGGGGGGGAGTCCAGTGGTCGCGGTGGGTCACCGGAGTCTCCGGCGACCACCGAGGATCCTTAGCCGACGCCGGACAGAGCTACCTTCGCAGCGGCAATGGCAGCGGCGGCCGCAGGGGAGGGATGCAAAGCAGTGGCTCTTTCGGCGATTCCGGCGACAGCCGCAGTGGAGGATGCCCACGCGACGCCGCGACGGTGCCGGCGGTGCCAGATGTCGTCCGAGGTTCCCGCAATGGCGCCCTTCTCCGGCCTCTCCACCCCCTGCTCCCGTCGCCCATCCCGCCCTCCCCTGCACTGGCCGTCGGACCCCAGTGCCGATTAATCCCATATCGGATAGAAAAAAATATGTCTGCCTTGAGTTTTTACAAAAGGAGCCACAGCCCCCTTTCCTGACACGTTCAAAGCTTTTGGCCTTTTGGTGGGCTTCGACTCGGAGTTTCTAAACCTGGGTTACTAACTCGGCCGCTGAGTAATAATGTTGAGAACTTGTGAGTTTGTACGCGGGTGAACTCAAGGTCAAAAGTGTTAAATATTATAACGGAGGGCTCGAACTCGAACTCAAATTTGAACTCGTTATTCGAGCTGTTTATTTAGTCGAGTTCGAACGTTATTAATTGTAAACGAGCCGAGTTCGAACATTGACTTTAACTATTCGGCGAGTTTCGAACCGAGTTCGAGCTCCATAAAATGAGCTCGAGCGGAGTTCGAACAGAGGGGTACTCGGCAACTCGGATCGTTTACACCCTAGTTGGTAGACCCCTCAACCATGTGTCAAAGTGGGCAGAGACCCATGCAGCCGATTCCCGGAAAGAGCCGATGCGAATGCACCCTTCCTCACAAACATGTGCAATATCTCTTTCTTTCCTTGGCGAATCCGGGCTTTATTGCATGAACGAGACACTCGATCTTCCCACATCCCACCCTAGCTTTTAATCCTGATCTGTCTCTCTCTTTTTCTTTTTTTCTCTCTCTCTCTATCTTTCCCATCTGTGTAGCTAGATATGCCTATGTATTTATACGATGAACAGGCAAAGGGTCAGTCTGACTTTGCTGATCATGTCAACTTGGATCTGTTCCCTTTTTCTCACTCTCCTCTTCTTTTGACCACAAACTAAGTATAAAATTTCTCGTCTTTTTGCCGCCGTGGAGATTCCTGATCCGGATTGAGCAGGCATCCAGTCAAAAGGGCAGCGCATGAATGCGGAGGAAGGAAAGAGGTTTCAGATTCTATATATGTCAACAGCATGCCCACATCTTTCTCTCCCACTTTCTCATTGGGCACTGGAATGCCAAAGGCTGACTGGACCTCCCGCGCGCGTCCCCACGCTTGGGGCTTCCCTGATTCCCTGCCATGTTGGAGACATTTTACGGACTTTCTGGACTCTTCTTGTGCATGGGCTGAGAGGTTGCATGCTGCTCTACTATTCTACTAAACATAAACAGAAGTATATGAGAGAAAGAAGTCAGACATAAACGCGCCATGTATGTATGTGCAATGTGCATACATGTGTGTCAGTGTCTCATGATATTTAACTATCTATAGTTGTGCTCCCAAGTACGTACTTCTCGATCGCACCTCACTTAATTAATCGGTGTGTTTGCTATGGTATAGATTGCATCTCATGACAGTCCTGAACGTAGAAAAAGAAAAGTGATCAAATATAGCATGACTAGTTGAGTGACGCAATAGGGTAAACAATATTCTCTGTTAGGATATATAGATAGAGCAGGCTTTCGAGTTTTCTTGAATGAATTAACACACAGCTGCATCAGGTTAAATGACGAAAAGCAATGGATCCATCATCCATATATGCGTCTTATTCTGAGAAATTTTGGGTTGGGTTGGGTCCTCGGCGATACTTGATGATCTAGGAATCACACATTTAAGTTCTGTCAAAGTTGGTCCATTCAATCATTTGAGTCTTCACTCTTCACATCTAAGTGATCAGATTCCCCGTCATGTCAGTTTTGTTACATTTTGACCTTGCAGAAATTCTCGGGGATCGTGCGGTCGCTTAACTTTTAAGCATTCTGGTGACATGATGGCGATCCTCATGCCCATGCAAGTTCGTGTTATTGCTCAATTAGTTGCATAGTACCGAGCTGCATGGAAAAGTAGACTTTTACTAGTTTAGCACTGAAGTTGGCTACTAAACTAAGTAGTGCATAACCATATATATGTCAAATTAGTTCTGTTTGTACATTTAACACAAAATCACTTCAAGGGGGCCCTAAAGTTTTGCAATTTAGTATTCTTCAGACACAACGATCGATCAATATTGTCGGTGATCACAGAAGAGAAAGCACACACACTTGTTTTTATAATTTGCCAATTCAGGGAATGCCTCCTTTATTGCTTAATTAATGTGTTCAATCTTGAGGGTTCTGGCGTCTCTACTGCCAGAAGAAAATGCAGAATCTTGCCTGCAACTTGTTTTACCTGGGCCAGATCCTCGCCGGAGAACGTTTCAGGTTGAGAGATGGAAGGGACAGAACAGCGTTGTTGGGGTAGCTTTGACCGACAAGAAGATTCCCCTTTGCAAAGTACAGAATCATATGTTTCCTCCTCTATCAGACTATCAGTCAAACTGCATGCAATGCATCGTGATCATGCTTAACAAGCATCGAGAGAGAGAGAGAGGCGACAGTTGTGTCATCTTTGTTCCCCAGCGAGGAATACCTGCGGATATAAATATTGGGCAGGCCAGTCACAACCCTTCCCCATCCCAAGCCTCCTGCTCACGGGTTCCTCTTCACCTTCTCTGTTAGAAGTTGAACCCTGCAGCTCTCCACACGGTGTAGTGATGGAAACATATAGGGCCGACTCTTCGGAGACCCTGAGGTAACGTCCCATTACTCTCTCTCTCTCTCTACACCCCAATACTGTGTCTGCGTATGATTTTTTTTTTACTACTTGCATACTTTTAAGAATATGCATGCATGCTTTCAGATCCTGATCCATCTTAACCACATGTCAATTAATATATGTATATCTAAACAGTGAATATTCAGCTCGTGTGATGATTGGAGGAATACAGCTCTACGGGATTAAGAAAGCAATAATTTAATTTTAGGTATACTCTTATGAATTATGGAAATTACGAAGGAATACATGTTGTTGAATCTCGGGTTTATACCTGCTAAGCATCCTGATTCCTGACATGACATCTTCATCGAAATATCGCATTAATCTCTATTTACATCAAAAAATGGGGTTAGAAGAGGCGAGGACTATATATCATCCTAAATTAATGCTCGGTTTATAAGGCTGTGAGGATAAGCTTAGAATTTTCCATACGGACGAAGCTTCCTACAACATATGCAGTACTTCAGAGATTGGATGTAGAGAGCTCAAAACACCGCTCGTATTCTGTCTATCAATTCCATCTCTTAACAGTACGAATCCGCCGTGCTCCATGTTTTAAGTGAACAGTCAGCTTTGCTGTTCCCGGGCTAGCTGCACTACCCTTTTATTTGTTTTTCGGATGATGATGATGCTATTCCTACTCATGAAACTCTCGTAATTAAGGTGGTGCTCCTCCGTCTTCATCCTCCAATGAGTCTTCCAAGATCATCAAGAGTGCATGCCATGCATTAATTAAATGTTACAGGCTAGTAATCAGGATTGCCACAAGTTGAGTAGAAATATATACTTGGAGCACACCACCTCTCGGTGTTGTGCACGCAAATCACAACGCATTGAGGAGATGGACAGTCAATGACTATCCGATTTACGTGCACACACCACATTGTGTGCGCAAATCACAACGTGATTAGTTGGCGCCATCACATTGAGGAGATGGACAGTCAATGACTATCCGATTTACGTGCACACCATCGAGATGTGGTGTGCACTAAGTAGAACTCTGAGAAGAAATACTTGCGGCCTGTTAATTCGGATCCAAGATCCCTTCCCCACCTGCAGACACAAGAGTAGGGTAGATCTCGTAACATTCAATGTATTATAGAGCCCACCTCGCCTTGTGCTTGTGGACTTGCAACGGGTTGGTATCGCGGGTGAACAACAAGTCTTGCTCAACTATAAATTAAAAGAGTATTCTAATGAGTACGAATATATAGCTATTCTATTCTTTTTATCTCAGATGATTTCCATCCAATCTTGGGCTCTAAAGTCGTATGCTTGCGGCGAATCCTGATACTGTGGAGCAAACATTTTCTACCCAGGAACAAATGTGCCGCATGCTTCAGGCAATACAACAAATTGGAGCATCTGGTGGAGCACATGAAGAGTTCTCATCACTCCATCCACGAGCCCAAGTGTGGCGTATGTGACAAGCACTGCAGGTCATTCGAGTCACTCAGGGAGCATCTCATCGGTACGACTAACTTGATTCATCATAGATTATTTTGTGAAATAATGCCATCCTGTTTCTTAAATAATCCTGTTATAGTACTGTTAATAGAAAGCAATTATATAAGACGCACACATATCCACGGTTCATGATGCTTTCCACATCAAGTGGAACTGTACCCACCACAGTAAAGTAGGTACTGTAGTCACTCATAGGCACTTGCAATAACTAATTATGAGTCTTTCCATGGAACAGTACTACTTATCAAGATATGATGAGATAATTACCGTATAATATAGGAGTGACCACGTTGGTTGGATATCTCTGTCCGATAAGTGGGAGGAGTTTAATACTCAAATTTGTTAAATTTATAAAAAGATTTTTTTAATATTTGTAAATAATTAACATTTAAATTGAAATTGAAGAGGTGTCTGTACAGTTAAAAAAGATTAAGACCTCCTCTGATAACACTTAATCAACATCTAAAATGTAAAATATTTAATTTTTAGATTTTTAATTGTTTGATAAAATATCTGAAATAATATTTAAATTAATCACTTAAATTTGAAAAAAACCACTTAAATTTTAAGTCAAGAATAATCTTTTTTTTCCAGACCCTTGTCGACCGGCGGCGGCCGGCGCCGAATTTCGACGACCGCCGTCAGATTCCGATGACCTCTGACGGCCGGTATGTGCCGAAATCCGATGATCGTCGGTCGCCGGATTTCGATTACTGAATTTCAAAAAATATATTTTTAGCCATTATGGTTTAAACCTAAGACTTACCTATTAGAAGTTGTAGCCTTTTAACCAACTATATTATAATTCAGATATTGCTTAAGTTGGTTATCAAATACTCTTAAGTTATGTCTGATATATATTAATTTTTTTAAAAATTTCAGATTTAGAAAATAGATGATAAATAAAATTTAAGTGTTGAGTGTTATCAGCACACACAAAAAAGAAAGACATGAGATAACCTATGCATATGGTTGAGACGAGAGTATCTATAGCAGCAGGAGTTCATCCCAACATTAAGCTGTAGAGTTTCTCTTTCATGGGGAGTATATATGATTAAAGTTTCCCCTGGATATGTTTCATGCCAGGACCCCTGCCAAAGGTCGAATGTGCCAAGGTCTTCAGTCAGAGGGGCTGCAGTCTGTGTTTGATCATATTTGACAGCCCGAACTCGCTCAGAATCCACCGGGCGAGCTGCCAGTACTCACGCACCCCAGTAAGACATCTTATCAGAACAGGATTATTATAACTTCGTTGAGATTTTACTACTATCTGTGACAACAAAACATGTCTCATTAGCATGGAGATGTTACATTATTGCAATTAATATCGCAGGGACTGGCATCTAAAATGTCCAATAATATGAGCTGTGCTCGATCACCCCTGATCAGAACAACATGCACTTCAAGGACTTAAGAGTTGATGGCCGAAGGGGACCTCAGGTGGTTGCCCTTGCATGCAAGATGGTGGGGGGCGGCAGCGATGGGTCTGTGGATCTCTGTGCAAGGCTCTGCATCGTCGACGAGGACGAGAACGTCATCTTTCACACTTATATCAAGCCCCATGCTTCTGTGACAAACTACAGGTACTGCATTAGAGACAGAAAGAGGGATTTAAAGAGACGAACAACTCATGTTGAAGTTTATATATTATATAGCATTGTGTCATGATCTCCTGCAATACATATAACGTGCATGTAAGGATATGTTCATGATGGAGAATTATATATATTTGTAGGTACGAGACGACGGGCATCAGACCAGAGCATCTGAGGGATGCGATGCCACTGAAACAGGCGCAGAGGAAGATCCAGGATTTCCTGTGCAACGGGGAGCCTCTGTGGAAGATCCGGTCAAGGGGTGGGAAGGCCAGGATCCTCGTGGGGCACGGCCTGGTTCACGACCTCGATCGTCTCGGAATCGAATACCCTTCCATCTTGATCAGGTAAATTAATTAATTCCTTCTGTGCATCCTAGCTAGATCTCCAACACGAGTGGTTCAAAACTTGCATACTTAATGTTGATGTATACAACATGATGAAATGATCACTAGAGCTTGCAGTTATCGTCATCTTGATATAAATGATAGCTACCGTTGGCTGTCGAAGATTAGTGATCGACAATATATCACTTTAATCTTATCTAATTATTCTATTTTTAAAAACTCTTCTACATATCAATTTATATAACAACCAAATATATATTATTGCATACTATGTATATATATTAAGCACTATTACTTAGAACTAATTAGAGTGACCTATTGTGTTTCCAGACAGACGTAGAAATTTTGTTAAGTGGAGTCATTTGAATTATTTTTTAATATTTATATAATTTATATATTATATATAATATAAATAAATAATTATATATATATATTAAAATAAAAATATTTCAATAAAAATAAATTCTTAAAATGAGACACCGCCAATTCCAATGAGATTACTCCCATGTAAAAACCCCTCAAAATCTATAATTTAAATGGCTATTTCTAAAAAAAAAAATTCAGTGGGATCATACTCTGAGTCCGTCCATTTCCACTACCTCTTTCTTAACATCTCGTTGGGTTTTCGACATTATCCCTTCTAGTCGAGTTCATAAAGGGCACTAATGATATAAGAGTCACTGGAATCGTTGGGCATGTATAGAAGTGTTTCTATTCTACTGTCATTTGTTTCAATTCTCACACGTATATATAATTGCATGGATCCACGTCCGTGACCCTCCTCAGAGACACGGCGAGCTACCCACCACTGATGAAGACGAACAAGCTCTGCAACTCCCTCAAGTACCTCACGCAGGCATACCTCGGGCAAGTCTCTTCGCGCATGAACCCTGATCACGCGTCTTCCCTTCCTGTCGCTTTAACTTCAGTTCTTCCTCTTCCATTTCATCATTATTTCTAGTTCCTATTCGAGCTGGGTGAGCCATTATATTGTGATGAGTCATGAGTGAGGATTCTGGTCATGATTCATGCACCGGCCGGTTCCTCACATATGCGTATAATATATGCAGGTATGAGATCCAAACAGCAGGCAGTACTATACAGGACCCGTACGAGGACTGCGTCGCGGCCATGAGGCTCTACTTACGGATGCGCTCGCAGGCTCACCCGTCATACCCTGGATCAGATGGAGGCATGCAGCACGGGCGCAATGGCTTGTCGGGTTGGAACCAGAAGGAGCTTGAGAGGATGACGCCCGCCACGATGCTGGAGAACTCCACCTCCGACTACTACTGCTGGTGCCTGGACTCGTACTAATCATGCATGAAGCAAGTAGCTCGCAGGAGTTCAAACATCTCGAGATATATTATATACCTTCGAGTGACCAAGATTATAGATATATTTACGTAGAAGGTTGATGGCATGCGCATATATAGAACAGGATGGTTAATAAGGTTCCGATCTCACGGACGCTAGTTTGCACGCTGGCAATATTGTGGAGCTTTCGAGTGGATAGTTAATGCTCGTCATATGTACTAGATAGCAAATCCGTGATTGTTAACCTTGTCTTCAACATTCGGAGTTGAAGTTAAGTGAAAGTTTGAAACTACGTAGAAAAGGCGTACTTACTTGTAACGACCCGAGGATTCGACACCCAAAAGGCCTTCTAATTAAGTGCCAAACTCTTGGACCACCATTATGGATCTGAAGGCCTAGAAGAGCTAGAAGAATAGTCTAGTGAGATAAATAATGAATTCAAATAACTATAACATGAGTTTTGTACACTAAGCAAAGAAATTATATACAACATGTTCCAAATAAAAGTACAGGTATAAGAAGAAAAACGTAGCCCTTAAGAGGTATATTCGAGGACTTGCAAAAACAGAGATCTCAACTTACACTAGTACAAGTGCGCTCAAGCTCACACACTCATACTGTTGGGTAGCACTCGACGCAACCAACTGTTGCCTCAATCGTCCGGCACCAAATTCCTGCGACAACGAGCCCCTACTTGAAGAAAGTGAGGAGAGCCTCGTGAACAAGGCCCAGTCTAATCCCTTATCGTCCAGAGCAGCAGGAACTCTATAAAGAAGTAAACTAGCTACAATAGAAAATAGTAAACTTGGAGAACACCTACACGAGCAACTACAAAATAGCAGAAATAAAACAATGCCAAGACCACCAACTAAGGTTGGGCCACACATAAGCACCGCAAAACCAGCAGAGTCGGGTACCACACGAAAGTAGCCTTGGGCAAACACGTCGAGATAGAGAGCTCACGAAAACCACTGAGCAACTATGTAAAAACAGAGTCTCACCACAAGCACAACTAGCACGGACCTCCACGAGATTGAGAAGTCACACATAGAAACAACCCAGGCCTCGGGCACTCCACGAGGTCGGGAAAATACATATAGGTACCACCACGAATAGGCACCATAGAATGAGATGCGGAACCGAGGTCGGGGCCCACACAAACGTACCACCAAGAGAACACTCGAGTTGGAAACCACCAGAGGCACACCCGAGTCACAAAAACACTCCACACCATCTCTTGGTACATCAACAAGAGATAGGAGCACACTTGCTCTAGCCCTCGGAACAGCAACAAGACTGGAGGCTCAACTCAGCACAGGGGCCAGAAGAACTTGCCCACAAGCAAGGCCTAACGGAAAGCACATGGCACCAAGACTGAGTGCCAAACCAACAATGCCCGTAGAAGCGCGACATGGCTCAGTTACAACCGTCGTACAGGCTCCTGTGAGAGAAAATGTTGTCACAACAACAACAGCCACACCATCGCCACTGGCAGTCGAGAGCAGCCATAGGCTATTCACCGCTCGCCATACAACTCCTGCCTACAACCTCCCCGAAAGGTGAGGCAGCGAGCCACATCAAGAACACACCACAGGGACAACAACAACCGCAACCTAGTCAAGCTGCGGCCCCATGCTTGGCAACCACTATGTGACTCCGGAACCAATGAGAGTGAGGCAATGAGAAACGGGACTGACTGGGCTACGTTGGAAAGAACCACACCAAAACAACCTCAGCGTCCAGCCCCAGCCAAAAGTTCTCTACAATCAACTCCACATCGCTGTTCAACCACCGTTTTTCCCTCAGCTCTCAGAAATCAACTCGAGCACACTTGTAGTCTAGAGAACTCCCTCGACAGACTCACGAAGATGGGAGTCCTGAGAAACGACAACAACCCAACACACGGGACAAGTCCTCAAGTGTAGAGCACTGGGCGAATAGAGAACAAGTGTGGCAACCATCAATAAGCACACAACAGAACTGGCTTGCCCATGACAAGCCCAGTAGGCACAAGGCATGCACAGACACACATTCCAGAACTCTCGAAAGGGCCGACGGCCAACACAAGCACACACGCCACACCCAGAAACTCAGTAGGTCGGAAAGAAGGGTCTGCAACTCATGCAGATAGAACACAACACACTGGCCCGTCGCAATTAGGTTGCGACCATGGGTGCGTGCCTTCAGAGAGAAGAACACGGCAGATACCTAGTCGCAACCTGAACGTAACATAAAGGCCATCGCCACTTAGAAATAGAAGGCGACGATAGGGGTGTTGCCTTCAGATGATGAACGCAACGTATCGACCCATTGTGTTCCTCATCTGAAGGCAGAGCCTTTTGGCAGAACAACCCCCAAGACTCGCACCCATAACCCAAGCCAAAACCAAAGGAACCACTGCAAGGATCAGTTCAAGACTGAATGGGGAAAATAAGAGTAACTGGAACCAACATGGTCCACCCATGCCTAGGAGCCAAACATAGGAAAAAAAAGGCACCGACAGGGGGTCGCGACATGGACTCTGTCGCTACCAGGTAGCGACGGTTCGACCCGTCGCAATCGCACTAGTAATGCGACAATAACCTTGTCACATTACCATTTCGAGGACCAAACCCTGGGGTGGAGCCACTTCAAGGTGTCCCATGCAAGAACCAAGCCACAAATCAACGGAAAGAGAACAAGGACTGTGAGAAACACCTTAACCCACACATGCACACCCCTCCTCATGCTCAAAGCACAAGAAACCAATCTACACAAAGAGGGGAGCACCACCAGCGAACCTCCGTCCGTGCAAAACCTCGAGGAACCACACAAGCACAGGATGGACAACTCAAAATCAAGCTCTATCTCCTCAAAATATGAAAGAGGGGAGAAAATCCCCACCTTCAAATGAAGATCCAACCCTTGGGGTCTTCACGTGAGCATGACATCTCGTCCTCGATCCACACCGCTCCAACACCGCCAAGATATGCATTTCCCCTCAAAATCATACCTATCACACTGGAGAAGGGAAGTGAGAGTTCTCCCACTATGGAGGAGAGGAAGAAAGGAGAAAAGAGAAAGAAGAAAGACGCCTGTCAGCTTTAAGCTCTCAGATCTAAGAATGCGACATGGTGAGCATCACGTTCTTAACAGAACGCGATAGCCACCTTGTCGCCTTCTCAAAAGTCTGATCGGACTTTCTGATAGGCCGTCAACCACTAGAACACGTGTCACCTTGCATGCAATCATAGGAGAATGCGACACCTGCTATGTCGCCTTCTCATACATGCAGTCAGACAAGTGACACACAAGCCATAGACCAAACCAGAACATGACACAAGGACCGTTGCCTTCTCAACAAGAAGGTGACACATATCTCGTTACATTCAGAACGCGACTCCTTGATTGGTCGCGATCCCAAAACTAACGCAGGGGCAGACAAATTAGACACAAGAAACCTGGGTTGTTACATTACCTACTTGGTGTAGCTTCGACATGAAATCAAGTTTTATGTTATTGGGTTTTGTCCAATGTGGGTAGGAATCTTTAAAATGCCAAATCTAATTAACTAACTCAAGCATTTAATTCTGAAGAAGCACGAGAGACCTACTTTTGACTTGATGTTGTGGAATGTTGTCTGGATACCTAAATTATATATAAAACGAAATGCTAACTTGTCTAACCAAGAAGTACTATTTGCTAACACACCCTAATTACCTTTATCCTTTGTTTTAACATTACTAGTGTAGCAATCAGAAAATGGTCTACATTTTTGAGTCCGGACCCATGAACTCCTAAATTAATTTGTTTGAGAGAAGACATTGACTTGCACCTATAAGGTAAAGTGAGTGCTCAGGGATCCCCAAGAGTAGTTTAGGAGGAAAATCTTCCGATGTTTAAGTCAAGAATCCAACTGGAATATAAGAAAGAAGATGCAAAAGAATAAATAGAGAGTTTCCGACCCGGGATGACACTCTACCCTTTTTCTTGTTGGGATTAGAGTATTCTTTTTAAGCATTCATTGGGGGGTTCCTAGGTGCGTATCCCCCATTTCTTTACCGTGTAAATGAGTTGTTTGAGAGTAGGAGATGATGACACTGTTTTTGGATTGTTGGGTGTGTTCCCTCATTTCTTACCTATGTAGATGAGCTATAGGGGGGTGGGGGAATTCTTGTTGGGCGAGGTAGCTAGCTTGCACTCCTAGGGTGGAGTGCTTTATTACTTCCATCATCCCTATGCCCGCGGAGAGGGCATACGAGTCCCCTATTGAGGAGCGTCATTCTTGGCTCCGGATGGCATGGGCCATGGAAGAAAGGAGCCTTTGACACTTATTGCGGGGCACATTCTGGGGCCGTCAAGTCATGTGTGGTGCGACAGGGACACGTCGAGTGGTAGGAGTAGTGGGGTGCCATGCGCCATGCATGCAGAGGTCATGTCATCACTTTGGAGATTGAGGACTCAATGTGGGACTAACTTGAAGAGTTGATGCTATATTGGGTTCGTGGACTCGAATCCACCTTGTCCTTTTCAAGTCGCGACCATGGTCACGGCTAGGTGGGAATCTATTTTGGCTCCTATAAGTTAATGGGCTAGACAATTGGACTTGAATGAGCCGACTCAATTTTCCCCTCCACAACTTGTTTTAGAATTAGTGGGTGGTGTGAATCTTAAAACTAAAGTGCTTCATTTCAAAATTGGTTGTAATGTGCCCACACAAGAAACAAAAAAAAGTTCGATTTTAATTTCCAATCAAGTAAATTGACAGTATCGTCAAAATTATTTAGATACTAGTTCTATACCTGTACGAAAAATTATTAGATTTGAATAAACAAAATTTATAAGTAGTATACATATGATGTTAATATTTTTTATTATTGAAAATGAGAATAGATTTTGAGTAAAGATGTGAGTTTTTAGGAATGGTGAGATGTTTATTGAAAGGGTTTAATGGAAAAGAAAGAGAGAGAAAGAAGTTGTATTAACAAATTTTTATTATTTTAAGAAGGGTGAGAGTGAGACGGAGAGTTTTTTAAAATGTTTAGATATATTTTAGGAAAATTTAATAAGAGAGAAAGTTAGAGAGAGAGAGAGAGTAGGAAGACTTTTTTTTGGGCGGGAAAAAATCATTCTGATACTGTCACGTGGCCACGTGGCAGCATTTTTAAAAACTATATTTTATTATAATAGTATAGATGCTAAAGGTAAAAAAGTACTTTAAATAGTTTTTTACATTGTGTTGTATATAGCATTTCATAACCGATTTAGATAAGCCGGTTAGGTTACCAAAGAGTTAGGTGTATATAAGAAAAATGTACCTTTTTCATTTTGATAATTATTTTTAGAATAAAATAAATTCTTTGAAATCTGAAAAATGTATTAGACTAATATAGGTAAAATCAATCTTATTGTAATAAGAGTAATCAATGCTAACTCTTATACTTGAACTTAGCTGTTTTGATTATTATAAGAGAATAGTACCATAGTGCTACAGTTTTGTGCCCCCATCTTTGCCCTCCTCATCAAGATCATCCTATTTGAGATTGCACAGTCAAAGAGATAACTTGAATTCAACATTTCCGAGTTCATTAAACTTAAATGTCTATATATTTTGTGATTATCAAACTTGAAATCAGATAACAGAAAAAATGACAAAATGACGTGACATCATAAATTTCTTTATTCTAAACTTTCTTTATCAAAGTGAGTCCTAAACTTACATTAAAAACATTTGTTGTCTAGAACAATAAGTACCCGAGTTTGTATCCGCACACACGTGTAGGGGTGTCAATAGGCTGGGTTAATTTGAAGCCCAATGGGTAGTCCACTCCAAATTCAATTTGGGTTAAAATATGATGGCCCATGGATATCTTTTGAAGCCCATTTGTCAAACCCATCACTTGATGGGTTGGACTCGGGTTAACCTATTGGGTTAAGAGACATCAATAACAACCATACCTATCAATAACCATCATACCTACACATGCATTAAAAATATACTTAAATAAAAAAATCGGGTTTCCACCACACCAACAGTTTCCTTTAAATTAAAACATGTTTAAATTAAAATAGTGAATCTATCTACATATTAGCTCGATGGCTGAAACGGGTCCCAATGAGCTACCATGGGTTTGTTTTACTTTGATCTATTAAATTTGGGTTGGACTTAGTTGAGTTATTTTAATGTTGGGCTAAATTGAGTTTAAATTGGACCAGTCCAAACCCACCCATTGACACCCGTACACACGTGTGTCTCGTTTGTGTAATATGACAGTAGAATTCACACCCGCATGTGAATGTGATTACTTGTTATCAGACACGTTTATCAGACAATAAGTGTTTCTTAACGTATATTTATGCATGATTAATCTCAGGCTCTAGCAATGACATCTCGGCAAGCAAAATGCCCTAAGCAAGTAATTAACAAAAAATGATGGTACACCAAGGAGTGAAATCTTAGGGGAAGTAGGATATATAAAAGAAATTTCTAGGAATATTGTAATAAGCTAGTTTTCTAAAAAAAGGTAATCGAAAAGGATGGTACTCTAAAATGTTATATTTCTCGTAGATAACAATGTTCAAATCAGTTGATGCGAACATGATTTTGTGAAAAGTTTCCTCCCACTAAAACAGGAAAACGTATCTGCCCAAGAGAGTTCAAGAAAACAATCTCAAGACATATCAAATGCTTTCCACTATGGCATTTGTTGTTTTCAGAAAAGCAGATAACAACAATGACTTGTATTCAAGGAATGATCTAGCTAGTAGTTAGCTCTTCATATTAGAGGGTCCAAAACCAACAAAGAGCAGGTTTATGAGGAATTTATGAGGGTGTTGTAATACACTATTTTTTTTTTAAAAAAAAAAGAGAAAAGAAAACAAACACTGATCTTCTATGTAGAGGCTCTGGGGATGTGCAATTTCTTTGTAAAAGCAGAAAGGAAGAGAAAAACTAGTTGCCCAGTGACTGGGCAACTCAATTAAGCGCCCCTTAAAAGTCCGCAGACGCCATGATGACACAGACCTCCTAAAGTTGTGCTTGAGGCGGATAATCTCAAGAAGGAATGCAGCTACTAGATCAAGTTGAGGGGAAAAAAACCCTTGAATGGATAACAAAAATTCTCCGGAAATCGCAGATCTAAACGCCAGGCACCCTCCGCGTGAAGACTCCTGATGAAATGTGCATTATGATCCATTTGTAAGTTAGTAAACAACTGATTCATTTCTAGCTACTTATGAAGTTGGAAATGCATAAATTCATGGGTTTATATATCTTAAACCAGAGAATAGTTTATTCAATTTGAACACATCACATCCTGAAGACATACAAAGCAACACCAGATTATCCAAGGGACGAATCTTTCGCAGTACACACTATTGAGATCTGAGTTCCAGTAAGAACTAGATAATAGGTAGATGCATCGGTTTAGAAAAACAGAAATTTTCGAGTCCTCTGCTTCTAAACTGATGAAATTAAGCACTTACACAAGTCTGCTTATGTAATTCACATGCGCATGAGAGACATCATTGGCATGATAATCCATTATATTCCACATGGTTTCAGAAATTCATATGACCAGCTATGCCCTGTGGCTTACATCTTTCGATTAAATGTAATCCATTGAATTCATCAGGTCATGACAAAAAAAAATTCACCTAATTATGTGATGTAGTATGATGGGCTGAGGAAAAATATTATGCCCATAGTAGAAACAAGAATCATTTGTGCTGCCTGTGAAAATAGACAATGAAGGCAATTTTCCTTTGCTCTATTGAAACTGATCAGAGCTCTTTTTTTCTATGACAATACTCTGTATATTTCAAGAATTGGCATAACAATGATCGGCCTTCGACTTGGTTCTCTAGATTTCTGAAATTCCATATAAATTGATCTCAGTGAAGTTGAATTCTGTCATGGGGCAAAGAAGAACGTAATCCAATGTAACTTGACCCTTTCATCTATGGATTTGCCTGTGCAGCTGTTCAGAGCTCCAGGTGACTTTCATGGTGGGACTCGGGAATATCACAGTTGGAATCCTTTTGTTCTCCTCATATGGAAAATCAGTTGTGAAATGCAAGCCCCGACTTTCTCTACGAGAAGTGCACTGCTCACAACCAACTTTGCACAGCAGAATAGATTTCTCATTTCACACTCATCAAGTCCCACCATGTTTGGCTTCCAACCTTTCCCAAATAAGAAAGCTTCCCACTCCATCTCCAACTCTCCAATCTTCCACTCAGCAGTCTTCAACCGGCTGGTAGAACGAACTATGCCAACGTATTCCCACATGATAGATTGTAGCTCGAACCTGATCTCTCTTGTCTTCCTTGCAATAGACCCAACCACATCGCTACCCAGGGAGACGGGAAGCATTGGACGGTCCCACATGCTAGAAGAATGAACATCCACACTTGAAGTGGCCATGTGTTCTATTGAAGGTCCCACGGCACGACGGGCAAACACTAGTGCTTCTAGCAATGAGTTACTTGCAAGACGATTAGCTCCATGTAATCCTGTACAAGCAACCTCACCAGCTACATATAGTCCTCTAACATTTGTCTCCCCATGGAGCCCTGATCTCACACCACCACACATGTAATGAGCAGCAGGCACCACTGGTATTGGCATGCGTGTTATGTCCAATCCATATCTGAGGCATTCAGCAGCAATGTTGGGGAAGTGGGAGAGGATTTGATCCCTTGCCTTATGGCTTATATCCAGTAGCACATACTCTCTCACGTTCCTTCAGCTGATCATCTATGCTCCGAGCAACTATGTCTCTGGGTGCAAGTTCTGCTCTCTCATCATAACATGGCATAAACCTCTGCATCGATTGGTTGTAAAGTATTCCACCATCTCCTCTAACTGCCTCTGTGATCAGAAATGCATTTTCTCTTCTCTTTGCTGGCTTGATTGGGAGGCCTTCATCAGCCAAGGCCGTTGGATGAAACTGCACAAATCTGGTGATAAACACACGAGAAATAAGCAGCAAGCATTATGAGGTACCACATCCTGAAATAAGCAGCAGAACTGTTCCAACTAATTTTGATCATCATGCATGTTTGGCTAATGGCTTTCCTAGCATTTTTGAATTATTATGACAAACTTGATTGCATATGACTTACTCCATATTAGAAATGATGGCTTTGGCACGGTGTGACATTGCTACTCCATCCCCAGTGGCTACCTGTTAGTATACAGGAGAAAATTAGCACATTACCTATTCAACATGGATGATCACCAGTTATCTGTACCCATAACCAACTAGAAATGAAAATAACATCATTTGTGAATGGTTTTATCTTCCACAACTAAGCAATACTTCATCCGCTAATATCTCTTGTAAAATTTCTAGTGTCACTGGAATAAAACATTGAAGACTGCTTTGCTCCTCACTGTGCAAAAGTGTCCAAATAATAACAATTAACTACATCAAATCAAAGATCACATTGAAAGATCTCAAGTTTGAAAGTAAATGACAGAAAACCACTGTTCTAAAAGAAAATGGCAGGCTAATATGGAAGGAAAACCACCTAGCTAAAATAACTTAGCTAAAAGTTCAAGATATCATTACAGGAGATAGTAGTTGATGGATAATATATGGCCTGCTCCTCCAGATGCAAGCAGAGTCACTTTTGAGATGAAACGAACTATCTGAAAATTTCACAACAGAAAATAGAATGTTAAAAAAAACTTCAAATATGGTACCACCTAGAATCATGGTTTGACGTATCGCCGATTCGGGGCGAATCGGATCCGCCCTGATGCGATCCGATTCGCCCAGAATCGAGGCGAATCGGGTCCGATTCGCATGATTATTATTATATATATATATATGATATTTATGTATGTGTGTCGGCAGGGTTGTGAGGAGTCAGGATCCTCTTCAGGCAGGGTTGTCAGGATCCTCTTATTTACCTGAATATCATTTAAGTAAATGTTATAATTTGTTGTTTCATTTACTTAAGATATTACATGTAAATAAGGAAGTACCCCCCATTTGAATCCAATAAAAATATCAAAAAAATCATATCTCTTACCAATAAAAGTCAACTCTCCCACTGAAGAAGAAAATCGCGATTTCGATGATTTTAGCGAAATGCTAACTTTTTAATCTCCATAATTTGTCTATCTAAAAATTGATAATTCAAAGTCCGTAAAAAAAGTCAAACTGCATGTGACTTCTCCAAGGAGCTACTCTCCTACTGACAGCACTTAGTTCTGCTCGAGGCATCTTGGATTTGGTCAAACTTAAGCTATCATCACCTAAACTCATGAGATTTTTCACTTTCTAATTGTGAGAAACTAGAAAGTGACAATTCTCATGGTTTGAATGATGATAGTTTAGGTTTAACCAATCTTAAGAGGTCTCAAACAGACTGAGTACTGTCAGTAGGAGAGCGGTTCCCTTGGAGAAGTCACATGCACATTTGACTTTTTTTACCGGACTTTGGATTTTTAGTGTTCTATATGGTTTATTTGAATTATCAAATTTTTAGATAGACCAAATTATGAGAGATTAAAAAGTTAGCATTTCGCTAAAATCATCAAAATCGCGATTTTCTTCTTCGGTGGGAGAGTTGACTTTTTATTGGTAAGAGATATGATTTTTTTTGATATTTTTATTGATTCAAATGGGGTACTTCCTTATTTACATAATAATTCTTAAGTAAATGAACAACAAATTATAACATTTACTTAAATGATATTCAGGTAATAATAGGATCCTGACAACCCTGCTTGAAGAGGATCCTGACTCCTCACAACCCTGCCTGACACACATACATAAATATCGATATATATAGAATATATATATAATATATATATATATATAATTCATGCGAATCGGACCCGATTCGCCTCGATTCTGGGCGTCAGGATCCATCGTGGGCGGATCGGGGAATCGGATCGGATCGCATCGGATCGATTCGATTCGCGGCCGGGTGGCGATCCATGCGGATCACAACTAACGGCCCGCCCCCTGATCCGCTCCGATTCGGGGGGCGGGCCGATTCGGGGGAATCGGGCCGATTCGGGGGAATCGGGCCGATTCGCCCCGCCATGACAACCATGCCTAGAATACATGGGAAAATAAAGACCAAAGCAGAAGAAACACTGAAAATAAAGATAGAAAGCATAGCATGTAAGAGATCCCTAAAATGGATTCGTATTACCTGCTGAGTTTCGGCATCCAGTGTATCCACACCATAGCAACATATTTCAGTGCCATCCTGAACCAGAAGAGAAAGAAAATTTAGGACGTTGTTCTATAGTCCAACTTTTATTTCATGCACTAAATCGCACAAAAATTAATATATCTCCAGCTTCAATGAACTGATTAGGAAACATATGATTATTTCTATAGTTCGATACTGCACATTCATGGTTGCCCATGAAGTGCCTTATCCCACTCTCCCATCCCCAAGGGACTTGCACCTGTTCACCTACCAAAGTCAGTTTGTCAGCTGTGTCCAATCTAGACAGAGATCATCCATTGGGCACTACTAACAGAAGAGTTTGCATTATTATTGCTAGATGTTAAATGTAATTTTTGCCAAAAGGAGGGAGTTTGCACAGGATAGGAATAACGGCTGACAAAATTGCAGCATTAGGGATTCTCTCATATGAGAACCAATCACCTTATTTTGACTATGTTCTGCATTGTGAACAAATCAAAATATAAAAATTACCAACATAGCTAACTGGTATCTAAATCAAAAGGCTGTAATTTCCCAGATTTAACCAGAGAAAGACATACGAATTAAAATGTACCAGTTTATGACGATGTGAAATTGTGATGGGTGTTCAGTGACATCTATTATGCACAGTGGCATATATATTATGGCCCTACATCCTGTATAATTCAGCTTCAGTCATGGTTTTGCTGCTTGTCTATATGAGTACCTACAGCCAACTGACTATGGTTCTCATTTTTCTAGTTTCTTCTTAACCACAGGTGGTAGATCTTTTCAACAATACAGTATCACTGATTTTGTTGTCTGGTTCTTCAGACAAATCATTGTATAATTTTCAGAGCTCAGGAGTAACTAAGTTCCAATGCAGGGTATAGAGAAATGTAAGCATGGTAAGGGAAAAAGAAAGGTTCACAAAGAAAGACCTGTGAAGTCAGGAGATCTATTGCAAAATGGTGCCCAAACATGAATATGTTGGGATCATCATTAACAGCCTTAAGCAATGCTCGCTCTATCTCTCTGCCTGTCATATCAGCAGCATGAACAATCCGGTGATGGGAATGTCCCCCCTCTCTTGCAAGATGCAAGTTGCCATCATCTCCATGATCAAATGAGGCCCCAAAACTAATTAGCTCTCTAATACGGTCAGGACCTTCTGTGCATACCACCTGCATAGGATGATATCAGATATGTAAAGCTGAAAATGGATTGTGGACTAAAAAATTAAAGAATGAAGATGTTTTATTCAATAAAATATGTCCGAAAGGATGACAACACCTCTATCCGATAATCTGATTATAATTCAGTTTGAGGTCCATATGAAAACATGAAAAGTTATAACTTCAAAGACAATGCTTGAAAATTCGTATTGATGAGAAACTGTCAAACCATTTTAAGTGAGTAACATTTACAAATTTTAATGGCAGTTGGTCAGCAGTAAGTCATCTATGTCAAGCACTAAGAAAACAAAAAAAGATCTTTCGAGAGATAATCCATTTATTGTGCCTGAATAGATAAGCATAAGTCTATGCATGGCATTTCTTTTTCATGTCCTTTCCATGTATGCCTTGGGTCAGTGTGATGCATGAGGTATAACCATTTTACAGGACCAAAATGATAAAAATAAATCTTGTATTATTTCTTAGATCATTCTTCTCAAGCATAAAAGGTAGTGGATTGAGCTTTTGGCAGAAAGTTCACTAATGATAATAGGAAAATACCAAATAGTAAACGAGATACTAAGAAGATAAAGTTGTGATCATTGCCATAACTTTTTCATAAACATAGATTATGATGCCAGCTTATTTCAAATAAATAATAGTACAATCAGAACAGAAGGAGAGATTTCTTGAACAGCAAGTCGATCAACAGATAAAATTACTTGTTGATGTTGGATGACAATAAGAAATTGCAATGTCCAATTTAATGATAAAAAGGAAAAACATAAAAAGGAAAAACAGTCTTTCCATCGGAATTGGAATATGAAAATAAACTATATTAGTGTCATAATAAGAAAAGGCAAGAATACACAGAATATTTATACTCTACATGCAAAACTAGCGTAGGTGAAGATTTCCAATGTACCAGAATGACAAGAAAATGAAGGACTCCATATGCTTTAAATTGACCACATAAGTAAAGGCATTCTCCATGTCAATATAAATGGATGAGCTAATGTGAATACCCCCCACAACCTAATTGATGTCCATAAAAAAAGACATGAAAAGGAAAGGTTGGGTTCAAAGTTGAAATTGGACAAGAGGAAGCTAGCAAATTTGTACACCTACAAAGGAGTGGAATTAAGACTCACCCCATCGTTGAGGAGGAACAAATATCTCAAAGAGAAACATCTTGCTCATTCACTGGTGCAAGTTTATACCAATAAGCAATGGGTCTAGTACAACAGAATTTGTACACCTACAAAGGAATGGAATTAAGACTCTCCCCATTGTTGAGGAGGAATGAATATTTCAAAGAGAACATCTTGCTTGTTCACTGGTGCAAGATAATACCAATAAGCACTGGGTCTGGTACAACAGCAATGGCTGGAAGAGCATGACAAAACTTATGAATTGTGTAGTGGATAGAAAAACAATGCCAAACCAGAGATTATCTATAGACACAGAAGAGGAGTACTTCTACCAAAACCACATCCCATCCTGCACTAGATGTGACAAAATCACATGCCTTAGTCCAAAAATTTCCTAGTATTGTACCCCATGCTTAAGTCTTAACTAGACCAAAAGATAATCTAGGAATAGGAGAATGAGTCTTACAGCCCCAAGCAAATCTTTTCCCATCCTTGTCTCAGCTGATAGTTTACTGTTTACCTAACACAAGCAATGGGTATGACCTCCCAGGATTAAGCAAAAAAAAAATTGCAAGTTTATCCAAATCATCGTGGTAAAAGATGTGATATTCCCCCAAGTATTATCAGACATGTTATAGTGTCCTTCCACGTATAGGAGTTGGATGTCAAGAAGCCTTCTCAATGAAACCTGACTAAATAGGACTGGCCTAATGTCTCTGTGTGAAGCCTATGTGATGCAGGACCAGTGGACACAGACAGAGACAAGTATGAACCATCCGATTTGAACATGGGAAACTTGCAGTTAACTCAATCCTTCTTACTGATCAAGAAGAGAAGGATATGCAAATATTAGCTGAGATTCAAAATAAGCCAACCACATAGGAGGGTTGTAATCCAAAACAAGCATAACAAAGGCCAGAGACGTGTGAAGAAAGCTTACCCTGACAGTCTCCTCATCACATAAATATGCCCCTGCAATGATTGTATCCCTCATGTGATTCTCCACAGAATCCAAAGGACAAAGAACAGCACTAACTCCACCCTGAGCATAGTTAGTGTTGCTCTCATGAGGTTCAGCCTTGGTAATAATAGCCACAGATCCATGCTTGGAGACTTCTAGAGCATATCTCAGACCAGCAACACCACTGCCAATAACAACAAAGTCAAAAAACTTTGTTGAGCTCTCCTTCATGCTTGTCATTTTAGAAGTTCGATTGGAATCATTTCCATAGCTGAAGTGGGCTCGTGGGGCAAAATATCCATGAGTAGGCATGCTTCTTAATGTCGAACATAGTCTGAGGAATTGAAAGTAGAAATTACACACATAAGACGGTAGTTGTGAGGGAAGAGAATTGTGAATAAATGGGACAGCAAATAAGAAAAGATCATCGTCACCATCATACTCCAAACCAACCGACTCCGGTCAAAGACATGGATGCCATTTAACCATTCATTGCTGTTAGTTATATACTCATGTAACATGCTTAATTAATATCTAAGAGAAAACTTCTACATTAGTATAGATGCAAGACCTCCATTGGGTGTTCTCTTTAGTCTTTACCTATACAGGAGTGGGGGAAGAAGAAGAATGAGATAATACGGCATACATCAAAGTATGTAAATAAATATGTGTCTCACAAAGATCAAGGGTGAAAACGCTAAGGATATTTTCAGAAGGTGCCTCATCAACAGAGACAAAATCCAGGGGAAGAATTGCTTTCTGCATGCAATCCTAAATGTTCATGACAAACTTCACATCTCCAGTCATATTCCCCAAACTTCAGAGAAGAAAAGGCATATTAGGATGTATTATGGTTATAGGCCGAAAACAAGAAATCATTTTCTATCTGCATATTGCTCTAACCTTACCAGTATTTGAGTACCTCAGAACATATATGCCTTTCTAAACTAAGAGAAACAGATGGGGACATGCTTTGCATGTAGTCATTTAGAATAACCACAACTGTAGAAATACCTCATCATATGTCCTTGCAAACTTGTCCTGAACGATAACTCAGATGAGCAAGAACTTTGCCAATAGACTTTTCCCTCAAAGAACCTTCCACCGCGGTGAAGGCTGGCATGAGCTGATGCTACGCTGGTCGCCATAATATATTACTGGTGCACTGCAGATAGAGAATAAAAAGATTGTAAGCAATCAAGGAAGAAAGCAGGCATGTTAACAACGATGGCAGAATAACCAGGATAAATGACTAGCAAGCTTCAGGCCCCACCCAGTGGGCTTAAAAATTCAAATCTCCAGAGAACCAAACATAGATTTCATTTATAGACAGGAAGAACGCACATCAGATGTGTTTAGGGCTTCGCTGAAATTTACATCTCAAACACTCGGGTTTTGGAAACTACCTTCGGAAGGGAAAGAAGAAAAACATGGAACACATTGAGCAGACTTACCCATCAAGAGAAGAAAGATTCAGACGTGGACCATACAAGAGCAGAGTAACCCATCAAAGACCATAAACAAAAAACGAAGAAAAATGAGAATTTGAGACACGAAGCGAACGGATAACCCGGAACCAGCCGAAACCCATCTCCAGTCCAGAAAAGCTTCCTTTTTTTCCTTTCCCTTGGACGAGCAGATGACACAAGATGGAAGAAAGAGACAGACGACTAAACTTTATAAACAGATAAAGTACAGCACCCTCTACGAAGAAAAACACGTAGAAACCAACCAACCAACCAAGTTCTAGACCATCTCCTTCTCCAAACAGACCCAGACCTCTGTTCTACGGTGGGTAGAAGGACTCACAGGTTCGACGCCGCAAGAAAGCACGGAAAGTCCCAAGGCTTGCACTAGGTATCTCGAGGGGGGGGGGGGGGTGAGGTGGGGTGAAGAAGAAGAAGTCGCCCACAAAGGGGGAAGGTAGTGGTAGGGGCGGGGAGGGGACGAAGGCCAGAGGAAGAAGACGACGAGGTAAACGTTTCCTGCTATACGCGCATCAACGTTCTTAAAAGGGCATAGTCCATGGAGGGGGTGATGATTCCTATGATCTCCCGAGGCGCCACATCTGACTTTTTTCCCCTTCAAACCGCGCAATGGCGAGCGCGCCGTACCCATTCTCCTTTGTCTGTTCTTCTTGCAGAATCCAAACCCGGTCCCCCCTCTACAACTCCCAAAAGCCTCGACCCACCCACCCACCGACCTTCCCATCATCCATCGCCATGGGTTCACCCCCCACGGCATCCGTTGCACCACATTATTCCGCACAGACACTTGATAATGGCGAGAAAATTTATCTGAGGAGTGCACGCCTGCGCCGCCTCTACTACACGCAGACCCCGGGTCCCCCTTCGGCCTCCCTCGAGTAAGAACGAAAAAGGAATCAAACCCAGCGGCCATGGGGCCCCGACCCGTCGTGGGTCGATCGGTCCCACGTCTCTTTCCCGGGGATCGCTCAGTTTGCACACACACAGGTCACTGACCTCTGCACTTGGCTGTTGTTCCTCTACTCCTCTTCTTTTTCTTCTTCTTCGTGTTCTTCTCCCCCTGTTGGACTCCGGAACGCGGAAGATGCGATCAGTTAGTGGGGGAAGCGCCGCTGCCGCTGGCCACCCGTGGGGTGTGAGGTGGTGGGGGTGATGGCGCCTGGGGCCTAGAAAGGTGCCGTTTTTTTTTCCCACCCTTTTCGATTTATGAGGTCGTCACCACGGGATGGGGCTTTTGGGCCGTCAACGTCTACAACCTGTGAGGCCCCTGTGGAGGAAGGGAGGAAGGTCCCCACGACGGCGCCGGGAGGAGGAAGAGGAGATCTGGTTAGGAAATACTTGGTGCACGCACACCATGGTTGGTTCTTAAGCTGCTGCTGCGGGGTTCTAACGAACGCAGCGACGTAAGCGAATTCGGCATCTCCTTTCCTCCTGGCCTCCCTGTTTCCACGTCCGGCTCTCCGGTCCTGTGTCTGGTGGCCATGATCACGACGTTGCAGTAGCTGCCGGGCCAACTCGGATCTTCTAGAAGTTGAGTAATGTTACGGCGCCACAAAATTTTCTCCTTCTTTCTCTTCTTATTTTTTTTGAGATTAGATGTTTTCAAAAACGAAGTGGAAAAAATTGAAGATTTTATGTATTATTTTTTTGAGTAAATTAATTAGGAGTCTTTATTAAATTTTTGACTTATTTATTAGTCTCGTATAGAATTGTAATTCATTACAGTAAGTGTTATTATATATTATAATATACGTTAAGTTATAATAAAGATCTCTCTCTTACGGTTAGAGATTTTTAATTAATTATCTTATTTTTTTATCAAAAAATTAAATTAATTTAATTATTTTGTACTCTTTATTTGATGAGAAAGTATGTCAAATTCTAGAGGATCGAAACTATGAAACTTAAGGAATGATGGAAGGGAATAAAAAAAAGAGAGGGACATCTCGATTGGAAAAAAAAAATCGATAGAAAAAGAAAGAATTGAAAGGGGCAGAGAGAATTTCTGATAGAGCGGTGAAATGTGTTGAGATTAGAAAGTGATAGTTATTTTTAATTATTTTATGTAAGTATTTCTATATAATTATAAAGTGCAAAATTTACATAGAGAATCTCACAGTCGACGTTGGTTGCATGAGATCTCCCCTATGTGAATGCTTTAGATTTTAATTTTTATGTTTGTATAAAAATATTTATACTTATTTTTTCTCAGAGTTATATCATGATATAGAGTTTTTATAAATTTTGTTAGTAAAATCTTTCATCTTATTTAAATAAAATTAATAAAATTTGTGCTCACGATTCTTTTAACGGACGAATTAGTTATATCTTGAAGTTTAACCGGAATCATTTAAAGAAAACGAAACTATAAAATTAAACTCGTATTTACCCTCTAAATCTCTGTCTTGAGAGAACTTTTTTTTCACATATTTCTTAATATCCTCGTACGTCGTTGTAAATAGCCACCAGAGTCAGCAATTCCTTAATGGGTCTCCAAATATTTCTCACATTCTATTGCCAAACATGTGATTGGATCATTAAAACATAATTTAATGACCTCAACAGAAGAAAGAAATCTAAACCAACTCCCGGAGTTGTGAAAGGGCAAATCTTTGGCCCTTGCGTGGGTCGATCCAAGCTCGTGTCGCTGGCATTTTGTTGCAACAATTGCTATCAATCTTTGGACACTGAGAGGACTAGCTGCCAAAAAGATGGTCATTTGCGACGACAACGGGCGGCGTCCATGGGGAAACCGAGAACGTTGGGGTGGCGGACAAGGTGGCAGAGGCAGGAGGTGGCAGCGGCGCCGCCTCCTGTTCCCAATCCTCCTCCACAAGCGTAGGAGGGGCGGATGACTCGTTGTTGTGCACGGCAGCCACGAAGGCCAGGCACGAGGCCACCCACACCAGCACCTCCTTGTAGGTTACCAACGTCGCTGTCGGGGACGTCTCCCACTTTCTGGGCACCGCGCCGACTGTCGTTGGCAGGAAGGGGAAGAGGATCGCTGCGAGGAGGACTACGACGGGGGTCGTGCGGCTTTCGCCGTCCCCCATGCAATCTGATTCGGATCAGGGATGGGGGTTGCATAGGGGTGTCCATTAGAGTCGGTCGGTCGTGCGGCCTTCGCCGTCCCCCATGGAATCGACCGAGTCTAATTGACACCCATATACAACCCCGAGTTTAAAAAATGAGGCCGTTAAAATTTTCGGGCCAATTTTCGGACTTGAGTTTGAAAAATGAGACCGTTAAAATTTTGGCCCGATTTTAACCAGACTTGAGTTTGAAAAATGAGGCCGTTAAAATTTTTTGACTCGACTCGAAAAAAAATAAGATCGGATTTGAATTTTGTGAGGTCCGGTCCGGTCGACTCGAAAAATATAAATATAATTCATATTTAGAAAAAAAATTATATTTATTTTTTCTACAATAAATCTACTCAAAAATATAATTTTATAAATTAAATATTAATATAGATATAAATAAAAAATATATATTTTTATAAATATATTATAATAGATATATTAAAATTATATATTATATAAATAAAAATAATATTTTTCTTATATTTTTCGGGTCGGGTCGAACTTCACCGGACTTTTCTTAGACCCGAGCCGGACCACCCATACCAAACCTACCCTCGAATCTGGACTGAGTTCTGACCGATTTTAAAAAATTGGGTCTGAGCCGGACCTAATAAGACCCAGTTCAAGCTCGACCCATTGATATCACTAGAGTCGCACGGCCTCTTCCATGGAATCCGACGAGTACCGCGGCCACCGCCGCTGCAAAAACTGCCGAGTAGGGGGTGATGTCGAAAGCTGTTTTTTATTAGATCGATATAATATATCTCTAATATTTAGGGTTATTTCACTTCCGTCAAGAGACGCGAGGATAAAATTTTTGAGATCAATTGTATCGTGTAAGCAGAGTGTACAAACACACTGCAAATTTTAAGACGAAAATGTGTGTAAATAGATTTTTAACAGAGGTTTTGGTGAATATATTAATTTTTTTTTCTTTCTTTTCCCAACGCTAGTTAGTTTTCCCCTTAGAAATTGTCGGACACACCTTTTATTGTCTTGTGCAAATATTAAGACTTTGAAGCACTTCACTCTCACTAACATTGCTATTTTTAAATAGTTCTTTAAAATAGATATTACCTAAAAACATTTTAAAGAGGAGACCTAATTTGACACCGCCTTTTTATTCTTTTTTTGTTCCGTCTTCCTCTCTCTCTCTCTCTCTCTCGGTCCCTCCCCTCCCCCTCCCGTGAGAGATAACTTGGCTTCGATTTGAACCGACCAATTTGATTTGATCTGGTTCGGTTCTTCGATTTGAACCAAATTTTAAACACTATTTGCGAGATATTTTTGTTCGACTAAAAGAAATCAGACGTGTGTAATCCACATCATCATTACGCACGGTGGCAATCTCGGGCGCCTGTGCGATGACCAATAGAATAGAGCTATGGCGCGTTGGGTAGGGGTGTAAACAAGTCTAGTCGAGCTGAGTACTATGCTGTTCAAACTTTGTTCGTTAATTTTTAATCAAGCTCGAGATTTATCGAGTATTAAAAATGCACGTTCAAACTTGATTCGTTTAAATGCTCTTGAGCTTGAGTCCTTAATGAGTATCTTAAAGAGTTTAATTGAATTTACGAGTTCGTAGATATAAGTAACTCTAATCCAATCTACAAGTAAAAATTGATCTTTCATAAAACTTAAATTTATCTTATTTTAAGCTCATATCTCAAGTCTTGATAAGTTACTTAATTTAACTATTTTAATATAATATTTGAAATATATTCATAATTTGTCGCAAGAAATATGAATTAATAAATAGACATCGCAAGGGAGGGGGTTGGTGCGCAACAAGACAGAGGCGGTACTGCAACTCCCCTTCGCACACCGCCCAGAGCCCCCCTTCCGCACCGTCGACGATGGTACTACGGCAGTCGGGTGCACCGTCTGCCACCGATAGATGGTCCACGGTGGTCGCCGGAGATACCAGTGGCTGACTGCGTGTCCCTCGGCCTCACCGGGGGGCTCACCTACTACGCAGGCCATTCTCGGGAGGAAGAAGATACTTGATATGTTGAGGGATCTTGCAACACTAAATTTTGTGTTCATGCCCCTATTTATATGATTTGTGTACATATCTCATTTGCATAATTTGTGTATATATACTAGATTTAGTCTATGACATTTAAGCCCTCATAAGTATTTTATTTTGTAATAATAATTGTATAGAAATAAATAAACAAATATGTTCATATTAATATATTCTCATACTTATTATATTTAAATAAAAATTTAAATGAAGTGTTAATGAGTACTTAGACAAGTTTTTAATCGAGCTCTTAACGAACTGTTCATGAATATAATGGAACCGAACTCACATGTGTTCAGACTCAGCTCGCTTATGAACCTAGCTCTTTTGTTTTGGCTCAAGCTCGGCTCGTTAATTAAATAAACAAGTCGAATCAAGTTTTTATTGAGTTGAATTTCGAACTACTCGTCGAATGTATCAACTCGTTTACACTCCTAACGTTGGGGTCGACGTGAGACGTATTGCACTGAGATAAAGGAGAAATGCTGGGAGCATAGTGGCGCATGAAGGAGTCGTGCTCCTCCACAGTGTGCCATGTGGAGGGGCACGGCCCCCTTTGTATTTAATATATTTTTTTAATTTTAATTTTTATATTTTATCCTCAAACAATACATATAAATACCATCTAATGCACACAAATATTCATTTAATGCACATAAATAACATAATATTATATAAAAATAACATAAAAATACACATAAATAACTGTAAAAAAGTTAAAAAATATATTAAATGTACTAGAGGCTGTGCCCCTCCACATGACATGTTACCCCTCCACATCACGCTATAACATTTCTGGAGATAAAGATCGACCAGATTTTGGCCCACTAGATTCCTGGCTCTAGCTTTTTTTAAGGCATCAATCAGAATCGCACTTTCCGAGAAAAAATTAATGTTGAAGAGTTTCCCACAATATTAAGACGTACGCTTGAATTGGGAAAATTAAGTCCTCGTTAATTGTCAACATCCTTGAAAGAAGTAATTATGGGTTTGATCCCAACAGTACTTTAGAAGATATCGACCGAATTATACGTGGGTCAAGTGAAAAAGAGAAAGAAAGAAAGATCACGGAGAATCTCAAAAGCAACCAGAAAGTTGTAGGTTCAAATATTCCACATTGAACACTGCCATTCCAATTCGGCAGTTTGTGCTGGAGGGACCATATTTTAGGATTTGTGGGATTTTTTCGGGGTTTATACGTGTAATTCTCGAGGTGTGTAGATTCAGAATTTTTTCGATCAAATAGGGTAAGGACAATACGAGTACACGGAAAGTAGGAGCTGCCAAGTCCTGATCTTGAATTTTACGAATACCAATTCCTGAGCCCACAAAACCACACGGAGTGAAATTTCCTCGTTACCAAAAAAAATATTTTAAGATTTGACCATTAATTTGACCGTTGAAAAGTGGATATTAAAAATCAACTTTCCAACTTGACTTCTACGTAAGTTATGCGGAGAAAAAAATACGATTTCGTTCTCCGTCATCTCAAACTTAATACTAACATCTCAAATATCATCTTTCTAGATCAGTAACGGATTTACATGGTCCTGATCAATGAAGTCTCAAAATTTTATTCGATTGAATTTTTTTTATTGAGAGTATAATTTTTTTTTTACCATTATTTGATATTTTATTGAATTAAAAACATAATCTAGCTATAAATATACCATTAAAGATTTTATTAAACAAAGATCTTACATCCATCGACCAACCTTAAAACCAGACATCTCAGTGCTTGTGGCCTTTTGAGATCTCGGCTTCAACAAGCCCCATGTTCTTGTAAGCAGGATGCTCTCCGCCTCGCAGCTAGCTAGTCAGTCGTCTTGACAGGAATAGAGCCGCCGGTACTTTGTGTTATCCTCAGCAGCTTGGTGGATGTATTGGGACGGAATCTCACAAAAGATACATGCTGGAACAGCTCCATTTTCAGTTTAAGTGCTATAGATTTTGACATGATTGATCAAGCCATATATACTAGATTTTTTGTAGTGAATTTTGGTGTAGTCAACAAATAATACGTAAATTTTTCATCTCACGATATACCATGTGCTGGGGCGCCAAGTGAGACTATAAGGAAAAGTCATATTAAAGAATAAATATTAATTTACTGCACATTTAAGAACATGATAAAAGATGGGTTAATTATCTACATAAGACAGATGTACGAGAGTCAAAATAAGAAGTCACTACATATATAATTGCCACCTTTATATAAGTTATTTTGAATATTATCAAATAATTAATAGAAGATCAATCTCTTCCGTTCAATAATCACTAGACTCATGATTCTTAAACTAATGGCCTTAATTATTAGGCAAATTAATGACCTTTTTTAAAATAAATTTTTGTTACTGCTTGCAGGTGGATGGAAGTCTTGATTTAATTTCAATTAAGAAGGAGTACTCCAGTCAATTTAGAAAACTTCAAAAGAATTTAGTGTACTTAAAATTATATTTTTTTATGTATTTTTGTTTTTTATTAGATGAATATAATATGTCTCTAATATATTAGTTAATAAAAAAATAAAGTACAGGAGAAAATATAATTCTTAAATATACTAAAATTTTCTCTTAAGATACTTAAGATTATTTCACTTCGGTCACCAGACGTGACGATAGGATTTTTGAGAACAGTTGTATCGTGTAAGCAGAGTGGACAAAAACACTGCAAATTTTAAGACGAAGATGCGTGAAAATAGATTTTTAACAGAGGTTTTGGTGAATATATTATTATTTTTTCTTTCTATGCAACGCTAGCTAGTTTTCCACTTTTCCCCTTATGAATTGTCGGACACACCTTTTTATTGTCTTGTGCAAACATAAGACTTTGAAGCACTTCTCTCTCACTAACATTGCTATTTTTAAATAGTTCTTTAAAATAGATATTACCTAAAAACATTTTAAAGAGGAGACCTAATTTGACACCGCCTCTTTTATTCTTTTCTTGTTCCGTCTTCCTCTCTCTCTCTCTCTCTCTCTTCTCTCTCTCTCTCTCGGCCCTACCCTACCCCTCCCCCTCCTCCTCCTGTGAGAGATAACCTGGCTTCGTTATACCTCTGTTTTCTAATATCAAAAGAACACGTACTAATGCTTCTAATTAATGTCAAGGATGTTGGGAATAGTCTCATGTTCCATAGAATTTTCTTTCTAAATAATAATTAGGCTTCCTCACCTCGAAATTTGAAGTTGGCATAATGGACCCATTAATATAATATTGGAGCGAATTTTGTGTCTTAGAGATCATAGACGTGTACGTTCCACGTCAGATATTTCATAGAACTTTTTTTTTCTATATAATAAATGAATTTTTTCTCCTCAATACGTTAAAATTTTAAGGTTGAGATAATAAACTCATTAAGAAAGGAAAAATATTTTGTGCACTTGTTTTTTAAGATAGGTGGACATTGCTCCTCTTCAACACAAACGCTTCAGAACGTATATAATCTGGAATAAATAGTATCTATTTGTCTTCAAATGTGCGTGGACCATTTCTCAATGTGAAGAGGCTCCATCCTTTAACTTGATTCAAATATGGAAAATAGTTTGGTAACATATATATTTAACACCATTCATATGACATAAATTTTAAACTATCATGTGCTAGTGAGTGGTGTCAAATACATGTGTTATATATTGGTGTCACCAAATTATTATTATTAGATATCTAAATAATTTGGAATGGAACAATTGATGACTCCGGTTGGGTCAATCAGTTAGAACTCTTGCTTAAAAGTAAGAGGTCCCGAGTTCAATTCCTGGGGGGGGGGGGGGGGGTTCTGGTCAAGTGGGGTAAGGGCAATACGGGTATACGGAAAATAGGAGCTGCCAAGTCCTGACCTTGAGGTTCACGAACACCATCCCTGAGCCCACAAAATTACACGGGGCGGGGTTTCCTCGTACCAAAAAAAAAAAAAATTGGAATGGAACAAACCTTTGATCGCTATTCGATCTCGGCAGGATCTTTGGACGGACTCCAAGATAAGCGGAATCCAATTAACACCCGACAATAACGTTAATCCTGACTTCCTAGTGTATATAGCTTAAACCATATATATATGCATGAGAAATGCATCACAATGCACTAAAATTTACGTAGAATGTGTCGCATGTCTCCGATACATCACGTTGCTCCGCCCACCAAGTCATCGGGTGCGCGTCCATGTCGTCCCTACGTGCAATGATGACTCGCACTACGCACATCTAAGAATATATATATATATATATATATATATATATATATATATATATATTATATATATCTTCTGAAGAGTATATTCTCTCTCAAGAGAGCATCCATGTGTTTAGGAGAGTATCTTTACTCTCTAGAGAGCATATATGACTAGGGATCAAGACAAAATATATTTCTTAGAGAACATATGTAGTTTTTTTGGGAGCATTCACATACTTAGTAGAGCATCCACATTCTCGGAAGAGCAATATCTTTTAAGGAGCATGCATGACCAAGATTCAGAAAATAAAATATGTGGTAATGAAGAATTTTGAGAGACATGCCTAATTAGGGGCGTTTAACAGTTCGGTTCGGTGTAGGTTGGCTCATTTTTGATCAACTCGAACTGAACCGAATCGAATCGAACTGAATATAAATGTCAACCCGAATCGAAGTTATCAGTTCAAACTAAATTTTTATATTTAATTAAATATAATTAAATATATTAATATTCTTACTATAAAAATAAAAATAAAATCTAAGAGGATGCAAATTTAGTAATATAATTACATTTTTAATACTTATAATATAAATATTATTATAATTATATTAAAAATTAATTTATTTGGTTTACACAGTTCGATTAATCGAACCGAATTTCAATCCAAATCGAATCAAATCGGCCAATTCAATTTGATTCGATTCGATTCTTTGAATTTAAACTTAAATTTGAACACTCCTATGTCCAGTACCTAATTACTTGCGAGATATTTTCGTCTGACTAGAAAAAATCAGACGTACAGAATACACATCATCGTTACACACGGGGGCAATGTTACGCGTGCGCCATGACCAATAGGACACCAGATTCCCGACTCTAGCTTTAAAGACATCAATCAGAATCGCACTTTCCGAGAAGAAATTAATGTTGAACAGTTTCCCACAATATTAAGACGTACGCTTGGGGAAATTAAGTCCTGTTGTTAATTGTCAACATCTTTCAAAGAGGTAACTATGGGTTTTATCTCAACAGTACTTTAGAAGATATCGACCGAATTATAAGTAGGTCACGTCCAAGAAAGAAAGAAAGATAGAGAATCTCAAAAGCAACCAGAAAGCTAGCTGCAGGTTCAACGTATGAATATTAATATTACACATTTAACGCACCATTCCAATTCGGCGACTTGTGCTGCAGGGCAAGACTTTAAAGAAGAAGAAAAGAAGCCCACATGTTGATCTATAGCATATGGTCGGACCGAATCATATCTTAAGATTTGACCATTAATTTGATTGTCAAAAAAGGATGAAAAAGTCAAAATTTGTATCGACTTCCGGAACTTAAATAAGACATGTATAAAGGACGACTTTCCGCTTCCTCACATTGATGTACTAATTGATAACACTGCTGGGTATGAGACCCTCTCATTCATGGATGGATACTCAGGCTACAACCAAATCCGTCTAGCTCCTGAGGATCAAGAGAAAACATCCTTCACCACGCCCTGGGGAACGTACTGCTATGTACTCATGCCGTTTGGCAAAAGAATGCTAGGGCCACCTATCTAAGGGCGATGATGGCCATTTTCCACGATATGATGCATGTCTATGTAGAAGTATACGTGGACGACATCTTGGTGAAGTCAAGAACCAGGAGAGAACACCCCAAAATCCTCACCAAGGTGCTGCAAAGGTCGAGGGAGTACAAATTGAGAATGAATCCAAAGAAATGTGTGTTCGGGGTATCAACATGGAAGTTGCTGGGGTTCATTGTTAGCAAGCGGGGTATTGAGATTGATCCGAATAAGGCCAAGGCTATAGCGGAAATGCCACCTCCAAAGAATATCTCACAATTAAGAGGGTTGATTGGACATTTGCAGTTCATTAGAAGATTCATATCTCAGCATTCACAACGATGCCACCCGTTCTATGGTCTTTTGAAAGGAGGGGCAAAGTTCGAATGGAATGACAAATGTCGAGAAGCCTTTGATGATTTGAAGAGGTATATCATGAATCCCCCTATTTTGCAACCTCCTATACCCGGGAAACCGCTAATTCTATATCTCTCAGTCATTGAGGACTCCCTAGGTGCTGTCCTTGCACAACATGATGAATCTGGGAAAGAAAGGGCGGCATATTATCTCTCTAGGCTTTTCAACACAGCAGAATCCAAGTACACCACCGTGGACAAAACTTGTTCCGCGCTCGTGTGGGTAGTTCAGAAACTCAAGCATTACTTTCTTGCCCACGAGGTCAAGCTGATCTCGAGGATGGATCCACTCAGTACCTTCTAGAAAATCCCGTCCTCTCTGATCGGCTGGCACGCTGGCAAAGCTTCCTCTCCCAATTCGACATTTCTTTTGTGGTCCAAAAGGCCATCAAAGGATATGCCATCGCCGAGCACCTTGCCCATTTGCCACTCCCTCACAGCGATTCCGTCCGAGAAGAATTCCCCGATGAAGAGCTCTCGGTCATCATCAAAGACCCCTTCTGATCCCTCCATTTTGATGGAGCACTCAATTCCCAGGGACGGGGCATTGAAGCCGTGCTGCTCTCCCCGGAAGGCATTACCATCCCCATCGCATATCAACTCACATTTTCTGCCACTAACAACATGTCTAAGTACGAGGCTCTCCTCGCTAGTCTCAAGCGTGCTTATATCTTGGGTGCATCCCACCTTAGAATTATAGGAGACTCTCAACTTGTTCTGTGGTAGGTGCTCTCAACTTACCGCACTCGTGATCCAAAGCTTAAACCCTATCAAGATTTGGTCACGCTGTTGGCAAGGCAGTTCTAAAAGCTTATCTATATCCATACTCCTCGCTCGCAAAATATCTTGGCCGACGCTCTGGCGTCACTGGCTTCATCTCTATCCTTCCCTCTGAGTCGCCGGACCGAGACAATCGTCGTCCAACGGCTTGAGGTCCCATCTATCCAAGATCCTTGGTTCAAAAACCTTAGGACAGCCTTAGTAGAGAAGGCTAGGAAGAGAGAAGCGCAACAGGTCATGCTAACTGAGCTCGAGGAAATCTTAGATGAAGAGGAACTGTTGTGGTATTTTGAGATTGAACAATATTGTAAGGATGTGACATATCCCGAAGGGGCAAATGCGAAGGATCGCAAGGCCATCAGAAGAGCCGCCTTAAGGTACACAGTCGTTGGAGAAGTTCTGTACAGGCGAGCTCTCAATAGAGTTCTTCTGAGATGTCTTACTAATGACGAGGCTTGGAAGGTGGTAGAAGGAGCCCATGCTAGTGAGTGCAGAGGGCACGTCAACAGTCAAATGCTTGCAAAGAAGATCATTAGGCAGGGCTATTATTGGCCAACCCTAGAAGAAGACTGTACCATCTACGTCCGTAGGTGTGTCAAGTGTCAACTCCATGCTGATAAAATCCATGCTCCTTCATCCTCACTTCATCCACACTCCACACCTTGGCCATTCTCCATGTGGGCTTTTGATATTGTTGGCCCCCTTGGTGATCCAAAGATAATCGAAAACCAACTTTCGAACTTGACTTCTACGTAAATTATGCGGAGAAAAATACGATTTCATTCTCCGTCATCTCAAGGTTAACACTAACATCTCAAATAGCATCTTTCTCGATTAGTAACGGATTTAATTACATGGTCTCCAATGAAGTCTCAAAATTTTATTGGATTGAAATTTTTTTATTGAGAGTGTATTTTTTTTACCATTTGAGATTTTATTGAATTAAAAATGTAATCTATAAATATATTTGTGGTGGTGTTTTTCTGTTTGGGCCGGAGCCAAACGGGCCTCCACTGAAGAAGATGGGAAAGACGAACGTCAGTGCGGACAGGAGCCTGCAAGACCAGAACGGGATCGGGGGGCCCGGTTGAAGAACCGGGGAGAACCCTTCGATGCCCAAGTCAGTAGGAGACTTGAGAGGCTTGAGGAAGGAAGGTTCAGTGGTATGTGTCGCTCGAGGACGAGTGTGAGTCTGTGAGACCACGTACCTCTGCATGGAGGTTACCTGAGCCTGTTTATAGGCGAGGGTCTTGAGAGAGGGGGACGGAACGTTCCTTCATGACGCCGAAAAGGATGAGCCGGTTGGCGCCCTTGGCGGGGAGTTATGCGTTGAGGCGCCTGTTAAGGGGCTCTGCAGTTATTGCTCTCTTGAACGTGGGGCTCGTGCAGTGCTGCCGTAGTAATCGCTGTTAGGCGATGATGAGCTTCTCTGCTCTCCCTGGTCGGGAGGTACTGGACCGACAGCTTGCTCGGCAACTGGACCGGCTGTTCGGTGCCTGGTGCCTGGAGGCATAGCTTGTGCAGATGAGGCCGCATCGTGCTTCGAACAGGGTCTGCTCGGTGAGTTAGACCGAACATGTGACGACCCTCATTATACCGGTACAGTTATACCAACCCACGTCGGTATAGCAAGCGTCATCACAGTGGGACATTTACCCAAACGCTACGGACAGCTGAGATACACGCGAATATACGAACAGAGTAGCGGAAGTCAAAAAGAACTACTGTCTTCATTCATTCATCATCCACATTTAACATACATGAAATTGCGATCACATTAAAGAACTTAGAAGTTCCCATGATTTAAATTGCTGAAAATGAAATACACAATGTCCACACTTATAAAATTTTCTCATAATTTCTAGTACAATGTCACTTTTACATACTATGAAAGCACAAAAGGGTACGACTGCTCCAACAATCTAATCTCCGCGCTCGGAGTCCGTCTCCACCGTCTCCTCCAACGGTTCCACGTCGCCAACTACACCTGTACGCCGAAGCAAGTAGTGAGTCTAAAAGACTCAGCAAGTAACACTACTCATACCATACACGTACATGTCACAGTGGCTCTACTCACACAATTTCAAAAAAGACTCAACGTGTAGCATGCTTAAACCTTTGAAATGAATAATCTATCATGATAGTTCTATCAATATACACACGATACATGCTTTCTGATTTCCTTAACAAAATAAATTTCCTAACACATGCTCTCTAAACATTCATACTCATGAAATTTCTACTTTGCATTTTAATCAAAACATGGAAGCCATTAACATGAATTCTGCGCGTACGTGAGAGGGAATACCACTAGCATGGAATCCACATGTTCTTATACATAACCATTTTCACATGCTTAAGCTTGCTGGTTTTCACATGCTTTAGTAACCATAACCTACGCATGAGAGCTACAATGTTATTTAAGACACGACATGTGAACAACCGAACGTGGAATTGTGAACACATACTCAGTTATTCGTCCCTAGCATGGGTTCTAGACACTTGTGCATGTAAACATGATCATAACATAAGGAAGTTACTGATTTAGCATGGTTTCAGATTTGTCACAACATGGATTTACAATAACATATCTTCAATTTTGGTTTCACACTTTCTTTACACGAATTTCCAATTCAAGTAAATGGCGCTTTGCACATACACATTTCACATTGTTCACTTACACATTAACACATGAACATGTTCACATTACACATTACACATTCACATTTTTAGGTGCCGTGACACATAGTTCAAACCACCAAAGAAGGACATATACACATCACATTACACATAGACGCCATCTAGGCATTACAATGGCGACTCTTGGACTGCGCAGGCCGGGAGAACAAGTCTCCACCCTAACCAGTGGTACTTGTCCACCTCAAGGATTTCCCCCTAATGCCCTTAGGGTCACTTACACATTGAACCTTCTCAGGAGGACTTTCCTGATACGGTTCCACTGCCCTCTGCGGAAGCAGTGTCACAATTGGCACAGTTACACATTTACACATTTTTACCGATTTTACACATGGTTTGACACATGTCACTCTCACTTCATTCACTTTCTCACTCACATGCACATTCTCTGTTTCCCTATCATGACATGACAGATTTCAAAATATATCATTCAGAAAACTTCACTAATCAGGTCGGAATACTCCGAAATGAAATTATTTCACATTGGCATGCGTAAATTCACAATTTACATGGAAAATTCATATCTTATCATCCACTAGTCCAAATGACCTGAAATTTTAACCACAGACTGATTTCGGGTTTAGGATTTCTCATGCAAATTTTCAGATTTTTATGAGTTAAAATAAATTTGCATAAAATCAAACATCCATTTTTCATGCCATTCATAATTCAAGTCGATATGGAATTATACACAAGTCACAATGTTAGTAAGCTACTGCCTGAACCCTACATGTATAGAGCTACAGAATTTATTCCTCAATTTATGGGGTGATTTTACCAAGGATTTATCATAACTTATGCAAAATTCCTATTTTTCCCAAACAACACTTTCAATAATTTACACAAGCATGGCAAAATCTCAAATTTCAGAATAGGCTGATCCATACGTACATGATCCTCACAAACTTGGGCATACAGGTTAGTCCTAAATCATGCAACAGTAGATTGACAAGATTAACAACTAATCATGCTTGTAATTTCTTGGAACAAATAACTTCTAACATTCACTACCATGCACACTCATCCATCCACACATCACATTCATCGCACCAACAATATACATAACATATAAATGATTTACAGTATATCCTCATCATGAAACATACCGAAAATAGTCGCATAGAAGGGCATAACAGGTTACTGTTCTGTCCAGATGAACTTGGCGGCGGTCTCTGGCCGCTAATTCAGTGTCAACGGCATAGTCGATTGACGCCAAGCATGATCTCAGCGTCAAGGGATGTTGCCGTTAATGTCGGATCTGTGCAGAACACAGACCCGAGCTCCAAAGATAGAGTGAAAGTGAGGGTCTAGGACACGAGGGAAAAATTCATAAAAACTGTAAAACCATCCTAGACACATACGGGGACGTTATGAATGTGGTACTTGCCTCTAGGAAATTACACCAAGGGATCTAGGGCTTGGAGAAGCTCTCCTTGGGTAGTCCCAAGAAGCTGTGAAACACCCTCCAAGATCAGCTCCCTTCGGGTTCTTGGACGATGCAGGTGCTCAGCCAGAGATGGGGAAGCCTTCTCCTTAGCTCCCTCTAGCCTCCAGTTGCAGTAGGACGCCTGACAAAGCCTCAGAAGCTTGGATTTTGGGCTGCAAAGGTGGGGTTTTCTCACAGTCCGAAATAGGGTTTTCTCCTCTTGTTTTTCTCTTGCAAAAGGGTGAAGAGAGGGGTTTGAGGAGCAGATTCGGGTTTGGCTATATGGGAGAGGCTTCTCTCCCACTCACAAGGTGACAAGATGGCTCTCAGAGCCGTTGGGGACAGCTCCCCAATGGGTGAGCTACCTTGTTTCCGGAATTTCTGGCTCTGCAACGCATGCAGGTCAGAGAAGTTGCCGTCCACATCGTTGGACGTTGGGATTAGTGTTGGTGTCCATGATGTTGACGTTGACATCACATCAACGTCTATTGATGTTGACGCCAAGATGGCCTTCGGCCAGAATTCTAAAACATACAGAAAACATGTACATCTTATCCCTATATGGGCCATACATATGTATTATCATGCACACACTATCATCAAACAATACATACATTATTTATTATATACACACACACATAAGCACACTAATTAATGCATTCGTAGATACATACATACGTACATATACGGAACGATTCATTTACATGCAACAGAATAATGCAAATAAATTCGAGGGCCTTATAGAACAGGCTGGGGGTTATCCAGCGATCACCCTTGGAGACCTGGAGGTCGTCGGGCGCGGAGACTGCGCGGTGCCCGGTGCTCGGGTGCTTTGGCGATTGCGGGCTTGAGCAGGAGCCACCTGATCTGCTCGGTAAGGATACATGGGCAGGAGCCACCTGGTCTGCTCAGTAAGGATACATCCTGTTCGAGCAGCCTTGCGCGGTGTTCAGAAACTGCCGCTGGGACCCTTGGGGGTTTGGTAGCTGAAGTGTGTTTGGCAGCCCGTTGGCTGAAGCCGAGGACACGTGGCGTGAGGGCCATTGCCGCTTTGCCTTGCTGGGTCTTGATGGGCCCATGGGCCTAGGAGGCTAGAAATAGTCTGTACACTTGCCCCCCACCCTCTCAAGTCTGCTGGGATGTGATCGTGAGTACTTGAGAGGGGAAATGTCTGCCCGAGTATTGGATGAGGGACTTCGTGTCTGCGGCGGAGGAACCGTCCGATCACGATGAGGAGACATCGGAGGACGCGAGACCCTTGCCCGGACAGGGTCTGCTCTGCGAGCTTTTGGACTGGGCGCATGCCACACGATGTTGAGGACGCTAGACCTGAGATCTTTAACTTGTGTCGTCCTTTTTCTATCTCTTTCTTAGTCGCATTCTGATCGAATCGGAATTCTTCGGTGTTTAGAGGTTCGTGGGTACCGCGTAGGTTTTGCGAGCTGAGGAGCTCGGTGACCTGGGGTTGTACTAGAACCTCATCTTAGGACGGGTACCGCGTTGGTCTTCCGAGCTGAAGAGCTCTTGACCAGGGGTGCTACCGTTCATCCTTTACATAACCGATAGAATGGAAAGAGAGAAGTAGGACGCCGAACAGAGAGGCTTTTATAATAATAAGCCCTTACATGGCAGATTCTCGGTACGGTTTTGCTGCCGAGGGTAGACAGCTTGTAGAAACCTCTTGCGAGAACTTGAATGACCTTATAAGGTCCTTCCCATTTCGGGGTGAATTCGCCTGGTCGGCTCGGCCGGCAGCTAAGCTCTCCTCGCACGCAGCATGGCGCTAGGCAGTGGAGAGGAGCTCGGCGAGGGTCGACGGCTGTTGCACCCCGAGCGTCCTTTGAAGGAAGCCGTCGCGAGTGCCTCGGATGAGGGCACTGGTGGCTAAAGGGACGTCGAGGCACGGGACGCGAAGCGCTTCAGTCTAGAACCGCTTGACATAGGCCCAGAGTGCTTCGCTCTTCTTTTGCCGAACAGACAGAAGATATGCCGTTGTGCGCGGCTGAGACCTTCCGCCCAGGAAGTCGTCCCGAAAGGACCTTTTCAACTGGTGGAAGGAAGAGATGGAGCCTGCGGGGAGGGCTTCAAACCATACCCGCACAACCTCCTTCTGAGTGGTCGGGAAAGACCGGCATTTGGCCGTGTTTGATGCTCCGTGGAACACCATGTGTGACTCGAACCCATGGAGGTGGTCCGCTAGGTTAGTGGTGCCATCGTAGGGCGCGATGGAAGATAGAGGCAGTTTTGGGGAGACCCAGGCCTCCAGGATCTCCACGGTGAACGGGGAGTGGAAGTCTAGGTCGTCGTCCCCCAAGAGTCTGCCTTCTGAATCATCATGTCCATCCGGTGCTCGAGGTCAGCGACGCGGTGGAGGCGTCTGACCAATTCCTGGTCGAAATGCGCTAAGCCCTTGCTCCTAGATGCATGGGCGCTGGAATCAACGTCGGAACGTGTGGGGGCCGAAATCGCCGTGGCACGGCGGGGTGAGTTGGCCTACCTCACTGGTGTTCGGCGTGCGAACGGGGGCAATTTTGCATGCTGCTTCTGCGGTGCTGGAGGGGCACGAGACCGTCGGTGAGATGACTCCGCCAGTTGCTTCGGTGGCGGGGGAACCATCAGGGCCGGTTGTCTGGCCAATGGGCCTGGAGACCCTGACATATTCCTATAAGATGTTGCATCTGTCGTCGGAGCTCTGCTATCTCCAGGGCAGTCGCAGGTACTGCAGCAGCAGGATCATCGCCGGGTGCACCGGTGGGGGGCGACGGCGGTGTCGACAGGGGGGGACCTCTGTCACAGTCAGCGCGCGGCTGTCGAGACCTCGTCGTTCTGCTTCTAAAGTTCTGGTGAGAGGAACGTCCGCGAGCCATGGCTGCTGTCGTTCCCATAGACGACGCCAAACTGTGGTGATGTTTTCCTGTTTGGGTCGGAGCCAAACGGACCTCCACTGAAGAAGATGGGAAAGATGAATGCCGGTGCGGACGGGAGCCTGCAAGACCAGAGCGGGATCAGGGGGGCCCGGTTGAAGAACCGGGGAGAACCCTCCGATGCCTAAGTCAGTAGGAGACTTGAGAGGCTTGAGGAAGGAAGGTTCAGTGGTGTGTGTCGCTCGAGGACGAGTGTGAGTCTGTGAGACCACGTACCTCTGCATGGAGGTTACCTGAGCCTGTTTATAGGCGAGGGTCTTGAGAGAGGGGGACGGAACGTCCCTTCATGATGCCGAAAAGGACGCGCCGGTTGGCGCCCTTGGCGGGGAGTTATGCGTTGAGACGCCCGTTAAGGGGCTCTGCAGTTATTCCTCTCTTGAACGTGGGGCTCGTGCGGTGCGGCCGTAGTAACCACTGTTAGGCGGTGAGGAGCTTCTCTGCTCTCCCTGGTCGGGAGGTACTAGACCGACAGCCTGCTCGGTAGCTGGACCGGCTGTTCGGTGCCTGGTGCCCGGAGGCATAGCTTGTGCAGACGAGCCGCATCGTGCTTCGAACAGGGTATGCTCGGTGAGTTAGACCGAACAGGCTGGGGGGTATCCAGAGATCACCCTTGGAGACCTGAAGGTCGTCGGGCGCGGAGATTGCACGGTGCCCGGTGCTCGGGTGCTTTGGCGGTTGCGGGCTTGAGCAGGAGCCACCTGATCTGCTCGGTAAGGATACATGGCAGGAGCACCTGGTCTACTCGGTAAGGATACATCCTGTTCGAGCAACCTTGCGCGTGTTCGGAAACTGCCGCTGGGACCCTTGGGGGTTTGTAGCTGAAGTGTGTTCGGCAGCCGATTGGCTGAAGCCGAGACAACGTGGCGCGAGGGCCATTGTCGCTTTGCCTTGCTGGGTCTTGATGGGCCCATGGGCTAGGAGCTAGAAAATTGCCTCTACAATACCCAAATATCTTTTTAAATAAAGATCTTACACCATTGACCAACCTTAAAACCAGACATCCCAGTGCTTGTGGCCTTTTGAGTAGGGCTGTCAATGGGCCGGGCCAACCCGACAGGTCAGCATGCTTGGCCCGATTTTGGGCTAAACTGCAAGACTCTTTTTGGCCCATGGATTTTTAGTAGGGCCTAAAAACTCAGTCCGACTAAGCCCATGGGTCGAACTCGGGTTTTGAGTTCAGCTCGATGGGCCGGCCCAACCCGTTCTCTTTTCCTTTTTTCTTTTCAAATCTTAAATTTTACTTAGTAAAAATTATGTTATTTTACTTATTTAAAAGTTAAAAACTCTCTTTTCAAACAAATTAAATACGGAACATCAAAACTGTACTTAATTGAATGAGATTATAAGTTTTATATTATTAAATATATTATTTTTATTATTATTTAATTTTTATTTAAGTATTCGGGCCAGATCGAACTTTAATCGGGCTTTATAATTTTGTAAAAATATTAGGCCCGGCCCGACCCAGCCCAATCCGTCGACATTGTTCAAGTTTGGACTGGGCTTGAGCTTTCATATTGATGAGTCAAGTCTAGACCAGACTCATCTAAACCCAACCCGGGTCTGGTCCATTGAAAGTCCTACTTTTAAGAACTCGACTTCAACAAGCCCCATGTTCTTGTTAATCAGCAGGATGTTCTCCACCTCGCAGCTAGCTAGTCAGTCGTCTTGACAGGAATAGAGCCGCCGGTTTGTGCTATCCTCGGCAGCTTGGAGGATGTATTGGGACGGAATCTCACAAAAGGTACATGAAACAGCTCAATTTGCAGCAAGTGCTATAGATTTTTGACATGATTGGTCAAGCTATGTTATACTAGTTTTTTTTAGTGACTTCTGATTAACGTTGCAAATAGAACCTGCCATTTTAATATTTTGATTCGATTTGAATAACAATTATTAATTTTGAAATTGAAAAATAATATCGATAATTTCTCGGAATCGGTATCAAATATTTCGATAAGTTATCAGATTTGGAATCAAATTTAAAAATAATCGAAATTAGAATTGGTATCGATTATTTCAATAAATTATCTATAACTCAAAAGATAAAATCATGATATGCACCTTAGTTTATTAGAATTTCAGTTCTAATAATGTTATCGAAATCGGAACAAATCGAAATTGACTATTCTAATTTTATCAGAATCGAAATCTGTGTTTTCGATTTCAAATCCACTTGATTATAACTCTACTTCTGATGTAATCAATAAATATCTATTTTCATCTCACGATACCATGTGCTGGGAGCCAAGTGAGAATATAAGGAAAACTCATATTAAAGAATAAATATTATTTACTGCACATTTAAGCACATGATAAAAGATGGGTTATCTACATAAGACAGATTGATCACGAGAGTCAAAATAAGATGTCACTACATAATTGCCACTTTTATATAAGTTATTTTGAATACTATCACTTCCATATATATAAACATTGAAAAATGGCTTGCTTAAGGTGTTAGAGTTGGATTTAACTGCGCAAGGGGAAAAAACAATCCAATATTATGAGTTGTTAAAAAAAAGACGATCTAAAGTTAGTCAATTAATTTTAAGATAGGTGAAAAATTGACTGTCGTCCCTCAAATAATTAATAGAAGATCAATCTCTTCCGTTCAATAATCACTAGACTCATGATTCTTAAACTAATGGCCTTAACCTTTTTAAATAGTTTTTTTTTGTACTTGGATGGAAGTCTTGATTTAATCTTAATTAAGAAGGAGTCCAGTCAATTTAGAAAACGAATATTCAAAAGAATTTGGGCGTGTTGGTATCTACCTCTCTCTCTCTCTCCTCTCTCTCCTCTCTCTCTCTCTCTCTCTCTCTCTCTCTCTCTCTCTCTGTCTCTCTCTCTGTAGCATATGGGTTTACCAAGGGTAAGGTTGGCCGACTGCCAGTTGGGATCCATCAATCCATGTTATTGTACGAACTGGAGCATATTGATCTTGTAAGTCCTATTTAGATTAAAATTATATATAATAAAAAAAATAAAAAAAAACAAATAAAAATCTGACCAGACCGAATGTCCCTATGACTTACATGAGTATTGACTGGTAATCCCGTATGTCCAACCATAGCTACTAATATTCAAAGAGTAGTCTAATAATAGCGTTCCATATATGGTAGAAAAAGAACAAATTAAGATTCAACTCTCATTAGGCGTAGGCTTTGCATTGCATGGAAGAAGGTGCTCTATTGACCCAAATGGAGCAGCCGTTTTGTTCACTTTGGTTTGTCATCTTATGATGGAATCTCACAAGAAAAGGACATGCAAGAAGATGAGGGAAAATGCCCTTTATATCATATCAATTTTGGTAAAGAAAATGGCATATAGAGTTTTTTTTTCCCATTTATTGTTACGTAACGTAAATGATTCCACAACCTTAGAATTGCCTATTTAATTTTAATTTTCAATATATAGTTTAAAATTCTTTATCTTTATATATACGTGACCTAGAAGAGTGGTCTGCTAAGGTGCCACATTTTATTATGGCACCCATTTGCCATTGACAAAAAACGCTCCACTTTCTTCTATATCTATTATATGTCACTTGTTTTCGTGGATCGTAAATATGGGTGACAAAAAAGTGTTGTATTTCTCATCTCAAATTTAACAAGAAATTTTATATATAAGCTATCAGTGGGAAAAAGGGGTCTACTAATGTAGATTGAAAATGAGACAATCATTTCAATTCGAAGTAGATGGCATTATTCTTCTTTCTGAATTTTCAATTATAACTAGAACTTACAAATTTTGTTAACGTGTTTAAAGAAAATATGGATGCATATCATCAGAGCTGCCAAATATAGAATGAAGAATAATAAATATATGACTACAAAATAACAAATTAAAGATACCAAAGCCAGTAAACAACTCATGGTAGCTAGACAAGATTTCCATCTATATTAGAGCTGCCAAGCATAAAGGATTCCCAATAATTCTCCATGTATTCACTCAATTAACTTTGAGGAAGCATACATTGGTTGGTTAATGAGCTAGATCCATTGTCTCTGCAGGATGAAGTACTCCATATCCAATTAATCAGGGGAATTTGGCTCTCCTATTTGGTGAGAGGTGAATCATAAACGTTCTTGGATATCTTTTAAAAAGAAGACATATATATATCATCCTCTTTTCTTCTTATTAACCAGGCTCTTATAACCTTCTCAAAAGATATATATGAAGATATATTTTTCACCGTACTCATCGGTCGAACTCTTAATCTTTAAGATTAGAGATTTATTAAAGTCAAAATATTGAGGAAATTACTTAATACTCGAGCACATTGATCGACGGCCGGTTTCATTGGTTGGATGCCGGATCAATAAAATTTGTCGACCGTGCAATTCACATGAGATTTAATTTATGCGCCAAATATAAAACAATATTTCTCAATATTGAAAGCTGTCTCGAACTTAGATTAGATCATTATATGCTCTTCTTAATTAAACACCACTAGAATATATAGCGACACAAAAGGCAGATGGCAGCATTATTCATAAAACCTTAATGGGAGACTTCCTCATATAAATTATCATACACAGTACTATTGTCCAAATTAACATCCGGGATTTAATGGACACTGGCTTGTACGTGCATATATATATGATATGCCACGGGAGAGGCTTCTCAACGTCCCCTCCTCGTCTCTAGATTAGGAAACGGGAAAAGAAGGAAAGCGAAGGTTAGAAAAGACACCACGCATATGCATGAAATTATTCAGGAATTAACAGACACAGATCGATGGCCATGATCTCTTTATATCCGAAGTAGTACACTTGAACAGCTTCTTCTCCGGCCTTCTCTCTCTCTCTCAGGAATCCGATCATGGTGCCCAGGTCTCGAAGTTGCCGGAGACGAAGTCGTAGTAGCCGCCGTAGAGGGACAGGGTCTTGTTCTCCAGCCCCTCCTTCACGAACGGGTAGGTCAGCAGGTTCTGCAGCGACGTGTTCACGGCTTCCTGAAACAAGAATTAAACACGTACGTACATAAAGCCCAAGTCACGAGAGAAAGCTTCTTAGTTTGAAGGCAGCGTGATTCACAAAACGCCGGCAAGCTAGGAGAACAGAAGACCGAAGGCTGCGGGAGGGCTTGGCTGGAGTACGGCCGGGGAAGTGGCCGGGGGATCTCTCACCTTCTCGCACTGTGTGCACTGGTCGACGAATGGGAGGCTGCCGTGAGCTGCCTTCACCTTCTCCCTCGCCGGCAACCCGATCTTGACCCAGTCCTCAATGAAGGCCCTGCAGTTGATTTAAACACGTACGGTGAAGACGAGAGAGAGAGAGAGAGAGAGATCTGAGAGAGGTGAGTCTGTGTGGGGGGGGGGGGGGTTGCTTACGTGCTGGTGGAGCCGTCGTCAGAGAGGGACATGAGACCCTTGATCCCACCGCAGCGGCTGTGGCCGATGACGACGATAACCGATACCTACACCACCATCACCGCTCTGATCATAAGTGAGTAGACAATAAAAGAAGACGGTGCACATATGTTAGTATATTGGGTGAGAAGGTTTCAAGCCTATGAAAAAGAGATGCGAATTTATGTGATTAGAGAAGTGCTTTGATCATTTCAATTCGACGTAGATGGAGACGGCCGATTCCATTCAATGTGCCATTGTCCCGTCTTAGATCTATGTATATATGTTACCTTGGGGTCCAACGGATTCCATTCACATGCAGTGACAGATCCAGTACTTAATGTCTGGCAGAGTCTTATGATTCTACTGGAATATTCCTCATACTAATTTTTTAATTTACTTTAAAATTTAGGTTTAAAAAATTTTAAACTCTTATGATGATTTTGTTGACTTGGGCTGAGTGAACCCACTGACCACATGTATCTAGAATAAATAATATTTGCTGGCCGCAGTAGAGAAAACATTTCTCATCTTTAATTCTTATGAAATTGTGTTAGAATTGGGTATGTCAGGACAACAAAGATTTTGGACCATTTTTCAATTCAATGTGCCATTGTCCAACCAGGTGGAGTTGGTGGCCACTGAGCCATCCAGCTTTTTATATATATATGAACCACTCACAAAAAAAAGGGGGTTGGACCCAACTTTTTCCAGACATGAATTCGTGTGCACTTCCCCCACCATCAAGCGCCAGCTGCGCCACCATCCCTTCCTTCCCATTTAGTTGCGCGCAGCTTCCTGCAGCTACTGCAACCAGATGGGGCTCATGAGCCTTCCATGGAATATTCCCATGTACTTGGACCAGAACCATATGATTTAGGGTTAGATACCCTAAAGTAACCTCCTATATATATACGGAGGACACAATTATATATGTGAATAAAAAATGCCTTCTACCCATGATATCAGAAAAGGGATCGTTTCTATTTAATTAGTTGTTCCCCTCAAATTAACATGCATGCTCTTAATGTTCTCTCTTAATAGATTGCGCAACAAAAAAAAGAATAAAGAAAATAAATGTCATAAAGTGAGGGGACAATGTTTTCTAATCAGAAAGTTAAATTAATATTATTATTCTTAAAATTGAGCTACTTTGGGGGTGCTGACCTTAAGGTGGATGACAGCGTACTCGATGGAGGAACCAACGCCGGAGTACTTGACCTGCACATAAACACCATGAACCCAAGTAAATACACATAAATAGCCAGGCCCAACTTAGCGGGTAATCGAGAACATGCCCAAGTTTGTTCAAGTCATTCCAGTCATATGATCAAATTAGAGAAGTACTCACACTACTCGATCTCTTACAATAAGTATTTGAAGATGGAGTTACAAATTTTAACCTATATATATATATGTTTGTGTGGAATTGAACATTTGATAGAAATTTTTGGTGAAAAAAAATTTACGTAACTCACTCTAAATAATGGGATAAGATTATAGTGATACTCGATGATGTGTGTGTGGAAGATGGAGTCAATCAAGATGGACCCACCAGATGGAGTCCACCGACGCAGTGATGACGACCGATGTCACGGAGAACACTAAATGGACGGCGTAGGATGATCCGGATCTTACCGGGTCGTTGGCTGGGACCATGTTGGCGATGTTCCGGATCGTGAAGGCCTCGCCGGGGGTCAGCTGCAGCACCACGGAGGGGCACACCCGCGAGTCCGCGCACGCAAATACCATGTACTGCGAGGGGCAAAAAGCAAAAACAAAAAAGTTACGGTTACTTACTCCGCGCCGACACGGACGGACGAGTCACGGGTCATCAGCTCAGTGAAAACAACGAGGGTCTCTTTGCAAATATTACTTCCTCAAGGGCTCTTCTGTTACATTTTTACACACTTTGGACTACCATGTGTTGGATATCTAAATTTTTACAAGAAAATAAATTTTATTGATATATAATCAGTTTTTAAATTTCGAGTTCACAAAAAAATCTTCAGAAGACCCAAAAAATGTTTTTTGTGTGGAAATTTTGAATAATATCCATGCAGCTAGCTAGCTATTATGGAAGTCCTTAATTAATTTGAGTAATTTTATCTTACTGTGGGTGATTGGCCCTCTGCGAGGTCCTTGTACTTATCCGGCTCCTTCCTGTGACAACAATAGAAGAAAAACTCTTGAGTGAGAGAATGTTAATTATTAGAATAAACCACTCGCCATAATTACCACCAACAGAAGAAAGAGCAAAGCTTTGCAGCATCTAAATTGACCATCTAAATGGTGATCCAAGTTTTGAGGCAAATGATCAAAAGGGCCTTCCTCAATCATAAACCAAAAGGCCCACAGAAAGGCCAAAAAAAAAGGCTGATTAAAATATGGGGGAAGTTTGAGAAGGACTTGTGTGGCAAACGTAGCTCCGTCAAAAAGCAGAGGAAGCTGCACCACACGCGGCAACGCAAAGCCTTGTGTAGTGGTATCCAACAGTCTGCCATGTGATATGTTGCTCTAGATAATGGTTAGAGAAATGTGTCCAAACTTAAAATATTTATAGATATATGTAAAGGTGGATCTCACTGTTAATATGGCAGTTAAGCCCATATGCATATATCTACACAAAGTTGGACACTTTTTTACGGGTTAACAAGTGTTTTTTTAATTAATGAGTACTAACGTGTTGTGGTAAGGTGTAAGTTTTAAGTGGGAAATATTTAATGAGAATAACAGGGGAGCCTTTTTTTTCGTTTGTTTCGCGAAGAAGAAGTCTTTCTTAAGGGTAGGAAAATTTTAAGGTAATTTTCTCATGCAGGTAAAAGAAACATTCATAATAGTTTATTTAAGTAAGTATAAAATCAATTAAAATAAACTTTCTCAAAAGATCTACCTTTCCATTCTAATTAAACCGCTGCTCTTAATTAGTCAAATTTTGACAGAAGGAGGGTCCAGTAGATGGACAATAGTGGGTAGACACACATACAGAGAGAGAGAGAGAGAGAGAAGAGAGAGAGAGAAGAGAGAGAGAGAGAGAGGAGAGAGAGAGAGAGAGAGGATTACTCGTAGATTTCCTTCTTGAATTTTTCGAAGCCAGACTTCAACCTCTCCACAGGATCCATTGTTTCCACCTGCAACGACGACATAGAAAACGCAAACAATTAGACACTCAGACCTTATGTTATACTGATCATAAGATCAGAAGCTAGCAAAATAAAAAGGAAACTTTGAACACAATTCGATCAGCTGCTTGAGAGAGCAACCCATTTGCGACATCAAAGAAGGATCGGAGAATTCTACAGGGCAGAACCCAGATCGTCGTAAGACGTGGGTATCGATCGGCACAGAGAGAGAGAGAGAGAGAGAGAGAGAGAGAGAGAGAGAGAGAGAGAGAGGAAGATGATATATATATCTACCGGTTGCGGGGCTGGAAGAGAGACCTCTTCCGTCGACGCCATGATCAGAAAGCAGAAAGAAGGCTCGGGGGCCGGTTTCGTTCGAGACAACCGGCCGGCAATTAACCCCCACGGCAGGAGAAGTATGGAATCAAATCGATCGATTCCGAGGGATCCTAATATATATCCTATAACTTTATAAGATGGTGGTATCCTCCTCTTCCTCTTATCCTCTCCGCCTGCGCTTGCCGGGGTGGGGGGCTGTAGTAGTGGGGAATCTTATAAGCTGATACGTCTCCTCCGCCTCCTGATCCGTCTTCTCTCTTTTTCTCTAATCGAAACGGTCCCCCCGGCCCCGCAAAGTATACATGGTAGCTTCTAAAAGAGTCACGTTATGGTGTCACGCGTCTACAGTTTAGTTAAAGGGTGGCTCCGTGCATGTTGACACTGCCCCGGAAGGAAGGATGGGTTGGAAAGATGGTGGACCGTGGACCGTCCGCCACTCTTTCGTGGACTGCGGTTCACCGTATTGGGCGTCAAATGCCACTACCGGCCGCTTTCTCCCATGGATCCACCGCTTCCACTGTCCCACTTGAATTAATTGCGAATATATAGATATTTAAAATTTAATAATTTTACCTTGTCAAAATATATATATTTAAGTATCCACATAATCTCAAGTGGGTAAGGACAATACAGGTATACGAAAAGTAGGAGCTGCCAAGTCCTGACCTTGGAGTTCACGAACACTAATCTTTGAGTCCGCAAAGCCACACGGGGCGGGATTTCCTCGTTATAAAAAAAAAGTATCCACATAATCTTTCTTGAATTGAGTTGAGGGTCTTGCGAATCTGTAGGCGATAATAAATGGGGATGATAAAAAATGCAACTGACCATATTTTGACTCTCTCAATGCATCGTTTGGAAAAAAAAAGACTTTCTTAATGAATTGGGTCATATTAATTATAATTAGTACAAGTTGTGGGCCATCGATGTCCAATTGGACAAAAAGTAGATTCCGTGTAGTCCTAATTCGGTCCACCATGTCCTCACAACAGGTGGGAGCTTGGCTCCTCTAGAATTGAGTGTTTTGACTTGGGATGGTAATCCACCTACTTTTAGGCTCCAAATTTGAGTGTTGTGAGCTCCTGTGGTCTCAAATCATATTCTAGAGAATATCCAATAACTTTTCAGATGATTGACCCTTCACTTAAATTTAAGAAAAAGTCTTGCTACATATCTCCCGAGGGGATGTGCAAACACACCACGCTGTGATGGTGCCACGTTATTACGGCGTAATACCGGACAACGAATCATTATCCGGTGTGTGTGCACACCCTTTCCGTAGAGTATGCGCTAAGACTTTTTCTAAATTAAAGTATTCAATCAAATCCATATATATATATATATATATATATATATATATATAATACACGCACACACATGAACAGATTAGATAAAACAGAGCATGAGTGTTAATCCTCACTGAGCTAACAAAATTATTTAAATGAACCAAGCCATCCATAAAAATAACCTTTTTTCTCTCAAAGAAACCAGTCTTACAAGTAAAACGGTTGTTAAAATATTGAAAAAAAAAATCAATCGTGAATGTGAAATGATCGTGGATATGTCACTTCCATTTCTACTTAGTTAAATCTCTATTTATTTAATTGGACGTTAGATTAACTCTTCGGTCCTCTTTGTCCTTAGATTAGTCACCCTAACACTTGGATTAAACTTATAACTCCTGCCATAAATTAGACTAACTCATATAGGGTCATTTTTGTCAAACAAATATTAAATTAATGGGATGAAGAAAACTTTGGTAAAATATTCAATTTTCCTGCACAGGCGATGACATATTTGCAACATTTCACATATATTAGTGACAATTTTGATAATCTTTAATAACAATGACATACTTTCAATTTTATAAGCATAATTTTTCTATTAAAAAAACTCTAAAGATAACTCAAGCGTGATTGAACAAGAGAAAACAAATTTTATCCGTTCAGTGGGTAAAATATACATCAGATGTAACACTTGATTAATCAGACGCTAAATTTCTCACCTTGTTGATCTATAGAATCTAGACATTCGATCAATCAAATATCTTAATTAGACAAATTTTTTACTCATCATTTCCCATGGAACAAACCCGGCCCGTTGCCAATTCAAAATGTGGCGGCGTCGAAGGGAGAGACGGGCAGACGAAGAGAGGAGTGAGAGATGGCCCACCAATTTACTTGCCAAGTGGCGTCCAACCAGTACTGGGAGATGGAACAAGAGCGTGGGCAGTGGCGGATATAGGATCTTAATTTAGTGAGGTCACTAATAGTACACCCATAAATTATATTTTCAACTCAGTGGAGTCTTCCATGGTAAAAATTGATCTCCCTAATAGAGAATTTTGAAAGAGTGGGGTACTATGAGCTGGATCCGCCACTGAGCGTGGGGCTCACCGTAGGAATTTTGTAAGAGTAACGACATGGACGGCCCCAAAATAGGGCTACGACTAGGCGGGTTCAGAACCGAAAATATCAACTTTCGATTTTGATAACCAAAATAGAGTTTCGATTTCGATAAAATTGAAATGGTTAATTCTGATTCTATTTCAATTCTAATTATATTATCGAAATCAAAATTTTGATAAATTAATATGTTTATTATGATTTTGTTTTTAAAATTTATAAATAATTTATCAAAATAATTGATACTAATTCTGATTATTTTTCAAATCTGATAATTTATTAAAACATCCACTTTGATAATATCATTTTTCACTTTTAGAATCGATAAACTTTATCAAAATCGAATCGAAATATTGAAATTTCGAATTTAGTTCGCAGCCCCTACCGGGAGTCCCGAACGGATCTCTACCAGGAAGACGGAGAATTTGGGATGTGACGCGCTAGCTGTATATGGGCGTCAAAGAAAGAAGGGTCCATAGAGACGAGAATAGACAATCCAATGGCGGAGCTCTCCTCCTCGCTTTTCATCAGGAGTGGCCCCCTTGGAGGAGAGACCCATCGGCGGGGTACCTCCATCAGACGGTTGTAGTGGAAAGGGAGCAACGTTAGCTGCCGTACGTTATGATCGGAGATCATGTGAAGTCTTATCTCATATATGGAGAGGCCCCCCACCACAACCCCTCCCTTCCAGCCCTATCCTGCTTCTCTTCTCTTCCCACCTGAATAATTAAGGCCCCCACAGAATTAAATCAAACACTATATTCTCTCATTCTCCAAGATCAGCGGAGATCTAAACAGTACTGGTGGATATGGAGAGACCCATTCGAACTTTAAGCTACAGAGCCAGTACTGTATATAGCACGCGTGCATGGCTGCATGGGCGACGGCACAACGTACGCAACGGATGCTAGGTAGCTAGCTCTTATATTGTGGAGGTTGGTAGTGTTCAAGTACACGGAGATGAGAGAGGAGAGAAGAGGGGCTTGCTTACCGCGGCGGTGAGGGTGGTGGGGGCGGCGAAGACGGGTCTGTTCCTGATGAGGCGAGGAGGATTGACGGAGGAAGGGGAGGGGTTGTTGCTGAGGCTGCAGACGACGGCAGGTCTCTTGACGGCGGTGGTCAGAGAGAGGGAGGGAAGCACGGCCGTGGTCGACATAACCTTTCGATCGATCTCTCTTGCGCCCGGGAAAGAGGGGGGATGGATGTGTGATTTATAGTTGCAACGCTCACCCCCTCCCCGGCGCCGGGGAGGATAAGGAAAGCGAAAGCCCGTTGAACCATGGCTTCTACTTCCTTTTGCATCTCTCCCTCTCTCTCTCTTTCTCTCTCTCTCTCACGCACACACACGCGGACACATAAGCATGCATGGTGGTGAAGAATGAAGTTATGGGTGGTAATGGCAGATGGATGGCGAGCCCAAGCGGAGAATCCAAGAGACTCCACATAGTACTATGCACGGATGGAGGGGAGGGGAGAGTATGATACAAATGATTTGCGTTTAGGTGGTGATGATATCGACGGATAACCACATATGCACGGCATGGAATGCACCGCTATGATCTGCCCTAGTGATGCTATTCCTACTTAATTTCTTAAAGGTACTCCTCTGATCAGCTCATCATCACCCTCCATTCACTGTCCCACTTATCTCTATAGGAGGAAGGTCCATGCCTATTACATCATCAGGTGGGTGGGAGTTAAGCCTTTAATACATATCATCTTTAAAAAATTTCTTCAATTTTTTTTTGTAAACGATGAAGTTGAACCTTTGACCTTCTTGATATACATGGTTAAGGCCCATGCCATAAGTTAGTGAGAGTTGAACCTTTCACTTTTTTTTCAAGTGTATATATGGAAGACCCATATAATAAATATACAAGTTTACAGTAGTTCTTCAAACTCAAAATAGTACCCTAAGACCAGAGTACTCAGATACTACAAATTAATAGCATTTCATTGATGCCCTTGACTGTACTGTCGAAAGGTAATGAGACAGAGACAAGCAAATCACTAAATATAGATCGGCTATCAGGGTGGTGGTGGTGGTGCACTGTTGATGGGTTTTCCATGCTTATTAACTCCACCATGCTAGATAGGGCCAAACGGAGGTATTTCTAGAGACATCTACGGGTCACGTTGTGTTCCCATTCTCCAGAGCCTTGTCACCCCGTGGATTGGAGAGGATAAGGTTCTTTCGGACCAGTGGACGTACGTGCTTATGGCTAAGGGTCTATCCCGTTCTTTGGCCCGCAGCAGTCCTATTTTCTGCATCACACAAGGCCATGGCAGCAAATATCCAGCTCCCATGAGTGGCACTGGCCGGCCGCTCATGGCCACAGGCAAAACCAGTGCTGGAGAGCTAACCGGCGTACGTGTGTGCATGTGTGTGTGGAGGTGGATGCCTGCAGATGGCATATCTGCTCCTTTGACAGTGTTAATATCGTATGCGACGTCGATCGGCCACTGTTCGTCCAAGAACCTCGATCGTTAGCATGATGGATCGTTATAACACAAAATGATAGCTAGTGTTGTCAAAAACTTCAGTATAGTTAGGTAAGAAAATCCATGTCAAGGCCAATTGGGGTGTTGAAAACCATATGATTAAAGCATATATGCCTCTTGAAGTCCTGCAGGCAAATAGCTAGATGGCTGATCACCAGACTCCCTCATACCCCAATGTGCTTGCTGGCTGGCTAAGCTAGCTAGCCATTTCAAATTTAATGGGGTGAGAATAAAAGTTTGATATTCTAGTATATATATATATGTAATATGATTAACGGACACAATAGTCAATATAAGCAAAGAGTATGGATAGACGTACTAGTATCATATCATATTAGAGTATCTAACTCAAGAGTAACTGGTAGGCACATACATGCAAGGCCAGTAAGTGAGAGTGGAGGGTGCATGCATAGAAGACTGCCTAATACCATGTCATGAGATATGGAAGGACTTGTCACTTGTGGTTGATATGGCATTCCCCACTCTCCACTTAGTTCTGATCTTTGAGAGCTAGCTAGAGCAGATATTTTAATATTTCAAAGGAGAAACACAAGTTAATTTATGGGTCATTCAGATGCAATGCTTATGGTCATCTTCTTAGCTACACTCCTTTTAGGTCCTACTTGAAAATCGAACAACAAGAAAAGTCAAATTTAAGCTTGCCACTTCTAACATTTGCGAAGATGTACGTTCAAAGCTAATTTTTTTTTCTTGGCTATTTAGTATTGAAATAAGATAGCAGATACAAGTAAAAAATAAGCTAGAAAATAATTGATCGCGAGTTGAGAAAGTTGACGGCTTGAAAAAAAAAAGATTTCCCCCAACTTAAAAATTAAGTAATTTTTTATATTTAATTAATTAAATCAGATATTATTTTAAATATTTCATCAAATAATCTGAAATCTTAAAAATTAATCACTTCAAATATTAGACGCATATATATTAAGTGTTATCAAACAGGTTAGTGCCAAAAATGCATAATTAACTAAGTAATACTTGTTGCACAGTAAGTGTTATGTGTGGCTTGTTCAACTTTCATGTCAATAATATATCCACATCGTGGTGACAAAGCATGTAAATGATATATAAAATATTTCGTATTTAAAATAAAATTATTTTTTAATAGTATCACACTTTACTCTTATTCTCATACTCCCTATAGTAAAATAGTGTGAGGATATAAGGGTACAGGAGGTTCGGCTTGACCATTTCTAGACAAAAAAAATTTTGGTGCGCACGGGCACACACTCTATTGTGATTAGGTGTTTATCACCCTATAACATTATTAGGAAGACAACATTTGCCAACGTCCATATGTCAGCCGCTTACAAAAGTCGCTGGCAAAATGTATTTATATCAACAAGAAAAAATACCCGTTGACATAAGCTAGATATTTGTCGACGGCTAAAAACAACCGTTGATAAATAGTAATTTCATCAACGGCTAAGTCATCCGTTGATTAGAAATCCGCTGACAAAAGAGACTTACGTCAACGACTTTACTCATCCATTGACATATTCTTATCATATGTCAACGGCTAAAGCTAGCCGTTGATGTATATTCTGACATATGTCAACGGCTAAAGGACTCGTTGATGTTTATCATATTTGTCAGCGGCTATAAATAATGGTTGACAAATATTAATCTTATGCCAACGGTCGTATCTATCCGTTGACATAAATTGGATATGCCAGCAGCTTCTCTAGCCGTTAACAAAATTATAACTATAATTTATATTTCAATATTTGATATCATCCATATATTTATATAAATAATCTTTAATCTTATCATTATAATTTAGTTATATATATTTGATGATATTAATATTATATATTTAATGATCTATATAATTATTCATCTACATATGTTTGAGTGTAAAATTAATTTGATATTATTAAATATATCAATATGTATTCTAGTACACATAAATAATATATTTATGTAGATATAAGATTTTATTCAAATGTGATATATATTTAGTCACATATATATATTAATATTTTATTGTTATTTATTTAATTTAAAGTAATGTCAGCGGCTTCTAGCCGTTGACATGCAGTTACTTTTTTACTGGCCCATCGCGCCCCACCGCGCCCCCAAATCTGGCTTCTCCCACTGCAGGTGGTGATCTCCACTGCGCCCTAGCTTACGAGCTCCAGCGACGATCTCCCCACCCGCGCCGCCTCCGCTGCCGGCGGCCTCCGCTCGTGCTCTAGTCGCCCCCGCCCGGCCGCCTTCCGGTGAGGTCGATCCAGTCCCCTCCGCGTCGGCCGCCTCCTCCTCCGGCTAGCTCCAACCGGATTTGCAGGTCCTCTCTCTTTCTCTCTCTCTCTCTCTCTCTCTCTCTCTCTCTCTCTCGGCCCTTGGGTGGGGGTGACTGCGATGGGGTGGCACTGGTGACTGCGATGGTCTTTCCCTACTGTCCTTTACACTGGCTTTCATCGAAAACACTCTTAGAATGGAGGTTGAGGAGCTGCACACAGAGGCGCGCAGACGGGACTCAGAGACAGATGCTGCAGATGAGCACATTCATGACTCAGTTTCAGACTAGTCAGAGATTTGCTGCGTCTGCTCCACCAAGAGCACCAGAGGACGACCACGTAGATACTGATGCAGAGGGAGATGACTATGATGATGATGATTGATAGATAGATATTTTGATGACATTAATTTAGAGACTTTGATGTTGTATGAATTAAGTATTTAGAGACTTTGATGTTGTATGAATGAGTATTAGAGACTTTGATGTTGTAAGAATTGAGTATTTAGAGACTTTGATGTATTGAGTATGATGTGGATTTATTTTAGCTGTATTGTATGCTTATTTTCTTGTTGTGTTTGTATTCAGGTATTTTGTACAAACAGAAAATTAGATTTTTTTTTAAAATTATATAGACATTTGTCAGCGACTGAAACCCGCTGACAAAAGATATTCTCACTTTTGTCAGCTGCTATGTATCTGTTGACAATGCAACATTTGTCAGCGGCCACATATTCGATAACGAAACAAACTTTTGTCAGCGGCTCTGAGGCCGCTGACATAAAATTTTTTTCAACGGATAATATCTGTAGATAATTGAATTTTTTAGGCTGCTGACATAAAATTTTTTTGTTAACGGACAGTAGCCGTAGATAAATGAAATTTTTGTCAGCGGTTTAGTTTTCTGTTGACATATGATAAGTCAACGACTAAGATGTCGACGACTTTGTCAACAGACTCATGTCGTTGACATATGTCGTTGACATATGTCTTTGTCAACTGATTTTTTATTTTTGTCAACGACCTACAACCGCTGACATATGTCGTTTTTCTTGTAGTGTAATATGATTAAGCACTCAATCACATGGTGTGCACCAATCTTTCTAGAGTCAGGCCGTACCAACAACTCAAGCCATGTTCTTAAAAATCCCTCACTCTAATATATAGAGTGTACTATGTACTGGATTATGTAAGAAACCATGCTCAAAGGGAAAATTCATTTATTAACCTGCTAAATTATTAGCTCCTAACATTTAGAAGTCAACTTAGTAATATCCAACATGGTTTGGTAGGTCCCAATATCATACATAGAAATCGAGGTAGAAGTAGGGATTTGTTTCGTATAGTGCATGAACTATTTATTGGCATTTTTAACTCAAGAAACTTTCAATTTCTTACTGACAATTGTGTCAGGAAAAGTGGACGTTTCTTGTTTCTATCGTAAAGACATCAAATCCATGATGCCTCCCAAACTTAGAAGCCAAATTTTTTACATAGATTTTACCTACCAAATGCGATCATTTTTCTTTTAAGGCTTTGAGAGAAAGTAGAAAACATAAGAAGGGAAATGACTCATATACTTAATTTTTTGTTATTGATCAGCTAAGACTTGAATGACAAATTAACAGTTTAACAACACACCATTCCATGTGCACTAGGATGCAGAATTACCGTACACTTTATGGACTTTGCTTATGAAACCTTAATCAAAATTCTATACAAGAGTCCTATACAAGAATTTTATACATTTTTAGTGGCAGTCCTCCATGTACATCAAATGAGGTCAATGATTCAACTTTTATTAAGATTTTTCAAAAAAAAAAATTAAAAGATGATATCAAGGATTCAACTCCTATTAGATAATGTAATAAACTAATATTTTAATAAAAATATTTAAAAAAAAAGAGTACACCCCCAAAGTTTACGTGGATTTGTAAAAGACACACCCTAGCTAATTACTAAAATTCATCCAAAGGTCAGTCTACGAACTGTTCAAACCATCCCACTCAAAAACTACAATGTTGCAGCCCATCCATGATTTGGGAAATGTCTAAAGAAATCTGATAACAACAAAGACTTATGCATCAACCTTATTAAAGATGCACCCAAATTATATATATAGAGTCCTCGTGACCTCAAAACCCACCTCAAAGCATTTCGAAGCTGGGGGTAAATTAGCTCAACCGTTTGAAACATTTCCTCCGAGCTGCCCAAACGGTAGTGAAAATATATATCTTTGGATCTCTCCTTCAAGCATGACCCCAAATAGAAGCTCCCATAAACACTTGATCAGTACTAGCTCTAACTCTAATATTTCTCTAAGAAGAAATGGACATGAATAATGGGGGCCGGGTTTAGGAGCCCCTGATCTCTAGTGCATGCCTAAGGTATGTAGATGGTGTGGGTATCAAACACATCTGTGTAAACCCTACGGGAAGGTTAATTTAGAGATAAAATGTCTACTTGTCAAAGGGCTTAGGGCTCAACGCAGAACATTTCACATCTACATGTGTTGTGGGTGGGCTTGATGGGCTTCTCAAAAGGTGGCAGTGGGTAGGCCTGCCAAGCAGTATGTCACAAGTCCATAATTAATGAGCCCCATATAAATTTAACAGTAGTACACATGCAATTACATAGTTATCCTTTAGTCCATATCAAAATCGTCATTGTGACAACTTCCTTTTTCCCTTAAAGAGGGAACACATGACAATATTATTTTAAAGGTTCTTTTACATATATAAAATGCTGTTAATGTTATCATGCAAGGGTTCTTTCATCTAAGGAAAAAAAACAAGTGAGCTCTTCCGTCAAGAGACAAAAAAACATCAGGTTTTGCCAGTCATAATACATTTACGTTCTATCATAATAACAATACCTAGTTTAAGCAAAAGTTTCTCAAATTATGGCATTTAAACCTACGGTCTTGCAAAATAAATGAAGTGACATACTTCTCCCTCTCTATTAAGTTCACTTGACGACTCAGAGACACTTGAAGAGCTGATCAAACATGAACCACAGCATGGATTACGTCCTAGCTAGGAGTTCAATCACCAAGATCACTAACTGGTTTGGTAACTTGATAAGTTCTGATAGTTACTATTGATTATTTAATCTGTTAACTCAAAAAGTGATTTAACAGCACAGATAACTTATCAAGATTTATCACCAATAAATGTTAATAAATTTTGATAATTCTACCTCACCATCTTAAGTATGATAAAGTTGTCAACCCTAATGATTTTATCTACAAAATCAAAATCTTATAAACTAACATATATATCTTATCCATAGATAACTTCTTAGGTTATCAAAGGGGTGTTAGCTAGGCTTCAATTATCTATAAAAATCATAGGTAATTAACTGATACATACCCACTCGATCCGAAGGTCTCACTTCGAGGACAAGCCAAATTGTAATATATATATCCAAACACGGATGAAAACACATGCAATTCTCTTCTCTCGCATCATTCTATATGCATGTTCTACGAATTATTAAAATTGGACCAGGATGTGCTTAGGGTGTTCATTAAATGGGTTAATCCGAAAGATCGAACTGAATCGACCGATTCAATTCGAGTTGAAGTGTCTTTTGGTTCAGTTCGATTTTCTATTGAAAAATCGAATGAATCAAATATATATTAAGTATATTTAATAATAAATAATAGTATAAAGAAAAAACATAGCTCAGTGGACTAACGCACTCCATTTCTCCCGAAATTCAGGACCGTCGGACTGTCTTTACATTTTTTTTTTGGTTCAAATCGAGTTGAACTTCAATTTGAACAAAGAATTGGTTCGATTTCAGTTCACCTAAAAAAATTAAGGTAAATCGAAATCGGGCCATGTTCACTCCTAGATGTGCTCTTGATGACTCATATACAAACATTATGCAGTACTCTTCCTTCCCTAGAACCTTTCGCGTATATGCCACAAGAAACATGAAGCAATACTGATCGAAAAGAGCGTTAATTAATTCATGACAGATTATAAAGTTCCGTTTCTTTTGGAGATCCGACGTTATAACATGCATATAGAATGTGCACTTCTCTTCCATGCACAAGGAGAGAGGTACTTACTCTGTTCATGTGTAGAGGGACGCCTCACGTCGGCGGCGGCCATCGCCCGGCGGACGCAGTTGGCTGCCACAGGTGTTTGATCGTTCCCCCGTACGTCTTTATTAGCTAATATTGGTACATGTCCTCCGTTCTTCAGCAAACAGAACCCCCCATGCATGGCCACCATGATCCAGTGATCTCTTCATTAATTTTGTCCCTTCGTACGTGATGGTGTTGATGATATTAAAGAAGGCGACGAGAGAGAGAGAGAGAGGGAGAGAGAGAGAGAGGAAAAGTTTCTGCGTGTAGGGAGAAGGGAGAGAAGGGGTTGCATAATGGGGTGCCCTGTGGAGAAGACGATGGGTGGACGGTCTCTGTCGACAGACTGGAGAAGTGGGAAACGCACAGTGTCGTCATGTTTCAACATCTTTGTATACAGAGAGAAGGCAGGTGAGATTTCCCTCACGATCTTATAGCTTTCAAATTACAAACTTGAATGCAGGGCTCTTTCCTTGCATGTGTTCCAGTCTTCTTCAGGCCCGGAAACCAATTTTGTTGGGACCGTACGTGGGCACTTGCCAGCGTGTGGACCGTACGTGGTGGTGGTGGTCCTCTCTAAAACAAGTTGGAGGGAGCTGCTCCTCTACTCTAACTTACCTCTGCATGGCTCCACTTCAAGCTAGCGCGCGTTTGGTGATGCGAGGATGTCGCCATTCTTTGTTCAGTCTGTCCTCACCATGAGAACACCCACCCTTACCCCTTTCGACTCTACCTTTCATGAACTTGTCTGGTATCTATCTTCTATAGTATATTATATATATATATAATAATATACGTTTTTTTGGCCCCCTTGGATGCATATCTAATTTGTGGAAAGATGAAAAAGTAGGAAAAAAAATATTTTTTTCATGCCAAATATACCCCGCTCATCCACATTTACGACTTTGTGTTCTCTCTCCCCGGCCCTGCAAGCTTCCTTCTATATTTCTCTCTCTCTCTCTCGCTCTCTCGCGTGAATCCTGTCGTGGCCGCCGGGCTCTCCCACGGACGACGGCTGCAGGAGGCCGTAAGCCCGGCTGGACAACCAGGATCCAATGCACCACCACCATGTATATATGTCTCTGCTCTGAGATCCACCCTGGAGATCATCGCCGATCCCTTCAGCTGCACGTCGCCGTACGTCCCGCCGCCGGGGGGGTCACCCTCCTATATATATATGCGCCCGCGACATCGACAACACGGACGCCTCCGATTTGTCTTCCTTTCCCTCCTCCATGGACGCCGTGATCTACGACTATGATCGGCGGGGACGCCACCCGACGGCGCTGGGAAGAACAACCCCAAGTAGCGTTTCACTGCGTGCTTCGTCGTCCTCGGCGACGCCTCCTGGGGCTCTTCCGTGTGGCTTCCCATGCAGTCCACCGAGGTACCGGCCGTGTGCTTCCACGTTCAACTATCACGCCGCGACGCCACGGGGCTGGCAGATGGGGACGTGGCGTTCCGGGTCCGGTGCGGGGAGAAGGCCGCCGCGCGGAGTGGTGGTCACTGGAGTACTGGGTCCCCTGCGGCGGCAACAGCCCCGTTGCCCGCAGCGACGGCGGCGTTCGATGTGTCTCCCCGCCGGACCTGACGTTGCTGCAGCATCGGAGAGATCCCGGCCGCCGTCACCGCGTGCTGACAGCGCTAAGTGAAACGCCACTTGGGGTTGCTCTTCCCTGCGCCGTCGAGGTGGCGTCCTCTGCTTCGCGTAGAAGTCGCCGCCGATCATACGTAGGCCTCCATGGAGGAAGGAAAGGAGGCGGGACGTACGACGCCATGGCCAGCGAGCAGGGACGTCGGCGATGATCTCCAGGGTGGATCTCAGAGCAGAGACATATATATAGATATGGTGGGGGTGCATTTGATCCTGGTCTTCCAGTCGGATGTACGGCCTCCTGTATCCGTCGTCCCTCGTAGCGCCGCCCGGCGGCTGCGACGGGCTGTGTGTGTGTGTGAGAGAGAGAGAGTTAGAGTATATATTACATTATAAGAGTACTCTATATATGTTCTAATAAGTTAAAAAAAGTTGAATCATGAAAATTTGAATGATATAAATTTTATGGTTGGTCTTCGGTTGATCATCTCTGTGAAGCTCCTGTTTCATACTGGCTTTGTTGCTACAAGATATCCCTGTGCAGTAACACAGTGCGACACTGGTAGATGGGGTGGGGCGCTGCCAAGATTCGGACACAGTGCTGGGATAAAACGTTGCTGATTAGTGATCTTAAACTATTAAATTATCCAACCAATATATATATAGGATAAATAAAGAGTTAAAGCAGGGGAGACTCAGTTGGGTTCAAAGCAATTAAAACATTGTTGAGAGCTCCACCTGAAGGCATATAGATTGCTTTAAGATTAAACAGAGGTGAGCTTGTTCAGCAGATGCTGTAATCCCTCTTTGTCACTTTTTTTTTCCCTATCCTTCTCTTTCCCTTCCCTCATTTGTCTTTTCCTCTCAAGTCTCAATACCCAATGCTAATTAGTTTATTGAAGATAAGTATTTATTGCAAGAAAGATCTTGCAATAAAGCTGAAGATGAAAGAAAATCTTATTGGCTACAAGTACTGACAATACAGCACTTCTAAAAACTTTTAACTAATAAGATTATTTTTTTTTACAATTTACCTCACCACTTTTATCATACGAAATTCTTCTTGGAATAAATATTTCTCTTTATTGAAATATGACGTTTAATCTACTTCTTTTCGCCTTAATTCTTGCTATCTTTCACAGTCAAATCGACAAAGTAGGAATGTAGAGTTTACCTTCTCAGGATGGAACATAAATTCCAAGAAATTCTCTTTTTTTTAGAGAATAATGACTTGGGTAACCAGCATTATATCTAATTACCCTCTAGTCAAGAAAAGACGAACAAACGTCGGTTTAAATATAGACTAATATCGAAATACGCTGGTGAAACTATTCTTTCGGTCGGATATGCTGCACCATTCTAGGTGAAATGATGGTTCTCGTTCATGAACATGCAGAAAGAAACTGACCTAGATCAAGCGCATCAGCTGGGAACACCAAGACCATCCATATCAAACCATTCTCCAATCCAAGTCTGTCACACATTTGAAAGGCAAAGAGAATAAAAGAACAAAATTAATTTCAATTTCTCAACCCCTCTAATGCTTTGCCTCCTCTTTTTGCATATCGTGTGCACATGTGACCTCATGGATGCAAAACAGGAGCCAACTCCGTCTCAAGTTTTCTTTGAATGGTGCAATTCACATCATTCAAACTCTCCAGCTCCACATCGATCTCAACGTGTAAAAATTTTGCTTGGTCGCGTGTTCTGCAAAATCAGAAACTATGAGCTCTAGTGATTCCTGCTAAGTTTCCACAATGTCGTGATGCCATCATTCACATTTAGATCACCACCACTATCAACTGGCACACCAGTGTGCTGCATCAGGCATTTGGCGGATACGGAAACAGTTTGATCTCATAAGCTTGCGTTGAAGTGATGATTTATGGAGATTGTTGCCACCTTTTCCAGCGAGTAAAGGCTGCAGCGGTCTAACTTTCTAAAATTTCTAGGTCCATGAAATGCCAATGAGAATAATTCATGAGTACCAGACTTCACAAACAATCTGAGAAGAATTTTGATCAGATGATAAGATAAAAATTACTCGGCTTGGTAGAAACAGCTGTTAACATCACTTAACAGAAAAATCCGTACCTCAGTTAGGATTCTTCTGCTCGTTCGACAGCAACCTCTTTGAGTGGTTCAGGCATAGCTTTTGATGTTGGCAGATCAACGAGCATATTAGCAGGGGCAAAGTACATGTGCAGTGACATCATGCAGATGATGATACCCAAGAAAAGCTAGAAACAAGATAAGAACATAAATACAGATCTTTATCAACTTAACACAAACCAGTTTTTTTAATAAGTAGCAAAATTCACCTGCAGAGTTGGCCTGAAATTGAAAAGGAAGATAGACAAAACCATTGTCAGTAGCATCGCCATCGATGTTGAATACACCTGCACAGACAACAGAGATATGAAGATGTCACTAGGCCTTCAGGGCAAATTTGTTAAAAAAACAATAGAGCAAAGATTCTTATAAAAATCTTTGTGAATCAGACACTAAGGTACTGAAAATATGTGGATATTCAAGCGTACATACAACAATACAGCATGAATTTACTGAGGTGGGTTTTGCAAAGGTTATTTGACTGCAAGGAATATTCATAAAATAGAAAAAAGACCATACATGGTGGGTTTGCATAAGATTTGAAAGCTCATAGTGATGCAGAGTCTACAAGCAACCCAAGAGAATGTAAAGCAGAAAATGAACAGTCATCCGTGAACATTATTTTAGATCTACGTACCTGCATGCTCATATCCTATAGTGGTTATCGAGTTACAAGTAGATTATTGCCAAGATAGTTGGCCAAGAACAAGAAGATAATATTGAGTCATTGAAAAAAGTTGTATTTAATCTATGTACAGAAATCTGCCCAGATCAAGTTGCAATACATTCCTCATGCTCCTGCAGTCAATATTTGGTGTCCAATTTCCTCATTTAACATTATGATTTTCACAGAAGACATCAGAAAGGTTGACAAGGCAGTAAATGGTTCTTAAGCCATGCCAGTTGCAACAAGAAACCATGGAATAGGAATCATACATCTCCAAGATGCAAACAATTGGCAAATAAATCATAAAAGACAGCTGCAATCATCACCTTCACTATGTTGTCTGCATATTTCATCAACCAGGACACCAGCAACCCAGTAGATCCAAGATTAAGTACAACCATCCACGTAGTGATGGTGTACCCATAAAAAAGGCGTTGCCACCATGGCCCTTTTTCAAATCCAACTCTAAAATCATCCCCGAGAAGCCGTAGCATGTTAAAGATTGCTCCAAACCTGAAATAGGTTATTGCCCAAGTACAATTAAAAGAACAATTTTGTTATTGTAGATTTGTTTATCAATGACACAGATAATAGACACATTTCTACAAAGTTACAGACTAAGTGATACAGATGTAGACACATTTCTACAAAGTTAGAAACTAACTTTGGTAGCCAAACTACCATCAATGGTTAAAAATATTTTCCATGGTTATAATTGCTCACTTGAGCTCCAGTAGGTTAATGCAAATTGAAGCATAGTCAGTGGGACAACAAGGGTACCTACGTATATAATTGTACATTCTGCCAGTATAAGCTGTCATTGTTCTTCTTCATCAGAAATTCTGTATAGACTCCAGCCAGTGCTGAAAGACAAGCAGATAGGACGCCTAGCATGTATCTTGTATTGGTGCTGAAAAAATGGAATCACAAGAAGTCTCTCCACAGCTCTTCACCTGCAAAGAAAACATGGGAGATGGAACACTATGTTACCAAGACATTAGTGTAGAGGATATGCTTAGATAATCATCGTAGGTACAACTTCCATAACTGTAACTCACTTCAGTAATTCATTCTTTCTTTTCTTCAAAAGAGCAGTACCATGAGCTTTTCTTTTTGAGATAAGAAGGAAGAATTAGAGTACATAAAATGAAGGAAAAATTGACAGTCAAGAACAACTGTCCAACAAACATCCATACCAAAGGATCTTCTTACACACACTCCAGGAAAAAAATCCATAATGCAAACTCCAGGAAATGCAATTTCTGATAAATGCTTCACGAAAAAAATGTTGAACTAATCAAATGAAATGATTAAATGAACTTTTATTTTCCGGAAAACCAAGAATGATTTTTATTAAATAAAACAGACATAGTACAATCAGCAACAACTACATTCCTCTAAACCAAAGGAACTCTATTATCAAGCAATTCATCGGAGCTCTAAGGATGTATGTACTCCAATTACATAACAGTGGACATGCTCCCAAGAAAATAGTCCACATATATCTTATTTCCGCACGACCGAGGCGACTGAGGGATCGCCTCAGCCTCAAAGGCCTAGGCGATGGCCTAGGCAACCAAGGCGATATATTATTAAAATAATATTTAAAAAATATGAATATATCTATAAATATCACCTAAACAGGTGCATAAAACTAGTTGCATAAAACTAGTATATTTCATCAAAATATGTTATATCATGTATTACATATTTTAGGGATTAGGATGGGAACTCATACTTTATTTACCTGAATATCATTTTGTTATATACATTTACTTAAGAGGAAATACCCCTCATTTGAATCCAATAAAAATATAAAAAAAAATCATATCTCTACTAATAAAAAGTCAACTCTCCTATCTAAGAAAAAAATCGCGATTTTGATGATTCCATCAAAATATCAATTTGTTAATCCCTCACAATCTAACCTAACTAAAAATTTCATAATTTAAATAAACTAAATAAAATTAAAAAATTTAAAGTCCGGTGAAATAAGTCAAATGTACACTTGGCTTCTTCAAGGGACTCACTCTCCTACTGATAGTTGACTAAGTACTATCAGTGGGAGAGTGCGTCCCTTGGAGAAGTTACATGTATGTTTAACTCATCTCACCGGACTGTATATTTTAATATTCCATGTGATTATTTGAATTATGAAAGTTTTAATTAGGTCAAATTATGAGAGATTAAAAAGTCGGCATTTTCATATAATCATCAAAATTGCAATTTTCTTCTTAGATGAGAGAGTTGAAATTTATTGGTAAGAGATATGATTTTTTTGATATTTTTATTGGATTCAAATAGAATGTACTTCCTTATTTACATGTAATATCTTAAGTAAATGAAACTACAAATTATAACATTTACTTAAATGGTATTCAGGTAAATAAAGAGATCTTCGAATCGGGAAATAAGGGGATCCTGGAATCGGCCTGAACTCGGCCTAAAGTCGCCTAGGCGAAATTGGCCAGGGCGAGATGCTCTGAGGTCATCTCACCTCGCCTAGATAAATAAAGAGATCTTCGAATCAAGAAATAAGGGGTTCCTGGAATTGGCCTGAACTCGGCCTAGGGTCGCCTAGGCGAAATTGGCTAGGGCGAGGCATTCTGAGGTCACCTCGCCTCAACGCCTAGTCGACCGCCTCAAGCACCTTTGATAACATAGTTCCATATACTCCAAAACACAGCTGCTGGAACAATCTTATCAATGTGGCAAGACATCCTTCAGCTATATATTGTTGATTCTTTGCTGGAAGAAGGTTCAAATATCTTGAAAGACACTTGAAAACCAACAGATGTACCAGAATGACTAATTTGTTCATAGTGTATGCAAGAACCTAACTCCTGAGGCTGCTAGCTTCGCATGCACCTCTGGGACAAAAACCTCAGAGCACAAGAAATATGCATACAAAGTTCCAAAAAAGAAGAACCTTTAGACACATGGGAAATGACTAGCATGTACGTCCTGTTTTGGCAACATGATAACCTAGAAAAGAAGATGTCCCTCACCTAGATGCAGGGCAAAGAACCCTGCATGCTGATCTTAGGTCCATTGTACCATGTGCAGATAGCTTCCAACAGTTAATAAAAAAAAAATACCATTAGGGGAAAAGTACAAGAAAAGCTTAGATCTTCAAGATCACCTGGCTGGTGGTTGTCCCAACAGTTAAGAAGATGATCGCCATCCATTGCAGGTTTGATAGCTTCCGCCTCAAAAACAACCTAAGTTATAAAAAAATAGACGACTTAGCGTGAAGAGCCCTTTTAAATAGAAAACAATCGAGCCAAGACACATCATAAGATTAACCAAGAGAGAAAACAAGCAATTGAAAAGGATCTTAGTTGAACGCACCTGAATAGGATTCCAGTTGTCACAATTTTCAGGTTGCCCATTATCTGATACGTTGAAGTATCCACATAAGTCAAAGTTGCAAACTGAACATTATTGTGGATTAGGTAGATGACAGAAGGAATTGGGAATAAGCGGATGCTCTTCCAGTCAGTAGTCATCCTTGGGGGATGTGAGCTTTTACACTCCCTCCAAAGAAGAATACTAGATACCAAAAGCTGAGAGTAAAAAAGAATAAGATAAGAGATATCAACATGCTCTGAACAACAGTACTAGATAAAAGAGGAACAATACCAGAAGTAAATGGAGAAACGATCAACTGAGAGTATCAGTAAAATGTTATTGAGACGAGTACCTTGAAGACTTCAGCCAGAAATGGGACAGTGGCATAGTCATATTTGTACCCGCCGTTGCTCTGAGAGAGTGTTGTTAAAATTCCCTGGAAAGTTAACATGAAAAGGAATGATCTTTAAATGGCATGCCCTAGTCAAGTATATACATATGGAACCACACTTGCTTATGCATTAAGCCCTAGTTTGTAGATATATATAGTGCTTTGCTGAAGAAAGTGATCAGTGTCAAAGAATTACATAAATATATGGTTCAATATGCTAGGAGACAGTTAGGAGGCCACAAGATATGATCATTATAAATATTATTCAACAAAGTTTCGCTTGAAGAATGATGGCATTTTACAAGTTGCATCCAAACAGCCTCTAAGTTCCATGAAAAAAATCCTGTGAACCATCAACAAAGTTGAAAAGTTACTGCATTCCCATTGTTACTATGAAGTGTAACAGAACCACCATCGATGAATTCTGACCACTCCACCGAGACCCCCAGATGTCCCTAACAAAATCAGAGAAATTTCATTTCCTATTTGGTGGAAGTCAGACTCCTCTTCATAATCTCTTGCGCAACATATATTGAATCATATTCAAGGAACAAACACCCAAATCAAAATATGCCCCCTAAAATATCCAAAACATGATTTTACATGGCCGAGTTGCATTCGTAACATATCCAAATAATCACACTGACAACTAAATCTCAATGCAAAACAAAATACAGAATCGAATTGAGACCAAAACCAGGATACTCCGCAAACCTTCTCCTCCAATCATAAACCAATTCTCCCTTCCCAACTTCCACCACACTGCCGGGCCGAATCTCTCTCCTCCGCACAACTCCCGCCCTACGGGAGCCCCAAATCCGGCAGCATCCAACAACGGCTAATCCCATTCTCTCGATTCTGACATTACAAGGCCGACAAGATGCGCCTAGCCACTGAAAACCCAAGCACCAGGAAAACATCCTCTCCCACCAATTCAAGAAACAACACAAACAGAAACGCAATCCTACGAAACTTATGCCCACCCATCCCCGCTCCCCTCGCGGCCACAAACAACTGGATCACCAACGCATCCAGAGAACTCCTCCGATGACCAGATGACTCGAAACCGGGGAAACAGACATCTCCAATCAAACTCCACCGCACGCACCTGCGAGCTAGTGAGGAGAGTGAGCAGCGCAGCCACGAAGTACCACTGCATCGCGCCGCCTCCGCCACACCACACCCCGGCGCCTCTTCTTCCTCCGCCTCCTCCTCCTCGTCCCCGTCGGTCGGAGGGAGATCTGGTGAAGCCACCACGAGGCTGCCTCTGGAGAGCTGGAGGTGACGGAAGCGCTCTTCCACGCTGCCTGTGATCTGCGCTCTGCCCCCAGTTGTTTGTTTTCCCAGTTCTCCTTTCACACTTCGGGAGAGGGCGATCTGGGGGCAAGCTTCACCTTGGAAAAGGCCATGGAATTTAAGATTTACATAATTCCCTTTATTCATAATATGGATATTCTTTAAGACAAATTAATTAGAAATCCATAACAGATATCTGATTTATTTTTTAATCTCTGTAACTCATTATAGTATTTGTTATCTCTAGTTATAATATACGTTAAATCATGTTATAGTATGGACCTCCCTATTACAGTCAGAAATTTTAATTAATTTCTCCTATTATTTACTATTGTTATGTTTTAATTTAAAGAGAAAATCTTGCTTCACACCCCTCTCCTCGGGGGTGTGCAAGTACATCGCGCTGCAATACAAGGCAGCGAATCACTGCTCGGTGTGTGCGCACGCTCTTTTTGCGGGATGTACGGCAAGATTTTCTCTAATGTAAATTCATTATAGATTTATGTCAGAAGAGAGACTTATTTTTTGATCTATATTAAAAAAAAATCTCAAATAATCTCTCTTTTTGGTGAATTTTAGTAACGAGTCTTTGAAAAGATAATTTCTGCTTTCTATTTTTTTTTTTTTTGCGTCAATCCATACCATTGTATTACATTTATGTTTTATTATATAAAGGTTTTTTTTTATTTTTTAGTCTTTACAAATAAACATATTTTCCTTTTAGTCTCTCAAATGTAACTATTACTTTTTTAGTCCTTAAAATCTTAGTCGTTGTCCTTATTACTCCTTGCCGTTCCATTCTACAACTAGAGTGTATTTTTGTCCTGGTTAAACTAACTTGATAGTGGCAAAAGATTACACTATCCTTGGTGAGTCACATTGGAATCCCAACCTACGCTCTTTCCCCTCTTCGTCCCCCGTCCCCGTCAACGATATCCCACTTCGCCGCCGAAGACATCCTCATCAGTAAGGACTACCTAGGCTCAACACTCGATTTCTCCACTAACACTGTCGTCCCCGTCTTCCCCTCCAGGGTCTCCACTGCGATGGCCCACACCTTGGCGAGATCCATCTGCCTCTCCTTGGTGCGTGAGGAGGACAAGGACCTGATGCCCTTGCTGATGATAGAGGTGAGGAGGAAGCCGACAAGGAGGACGAGGTGGTCCGGGTCAAAAGGAGAGGGCGAGCCATGGCCGTCGGCGATCGTGCAGGAGACCATGGTCTGAAGGGAGTCAGAGGAGAAGGCGCCATCACTAATGAGCTGTGGTGGGTTGACACCTCCTTACTTCCTTGCATTTCAAGATCGTCACTTTCCTTTTCTGTCTCTAACTTCTGAGAGATGATGATGAGGTAGGAGCGCCGAGGAACCTGCATCTGCGGCAGCTGGGGGTTAGAGGAGGAGCCACTCCCATCCGCTTCATGGCCAGCTAGGAGGAGCTGTGCCCAACCGCTTTGTGATCGGTGAGGAGGAGTTCGGCTCTCATCTGCATTCCCATGATGCCCTCAACATCTAGCACCCTCTCAAACACCCTTGGCCTCCCCTCTTGCGTCGCCAACACCTCCACCTCCTTAATTGTCTCCCAAGGCTGCTGCCTCCTCCCTCATCCTCGTCTTGGAGCACCAACTGGAACGCACCCCTAGGCCACTCTGGCCCGACTACGTAGACTACCCACTCCTCGTAGTTAGGGACGACATCATCAACATGGATACCGGTGCCGGTCTCCTACTCGAGCTGCTTCACGACGGCGCCAGATTTGCTGATGACTCCTCCAATGTGTGCAATGTGGCAGAGCAGGCAGAGGTAGGCATGCCCAAGGGTCACTACCAGGGGTTTGCGTATGTCCCATGACCACTACTTAGGTCCGCTGGAGATGTGAGACCCTCCGATCTCAAGGAAGAAGACGACAGAGAGGGGGATGACAAGAGCTCTTGAGAAAATCAAGTTAGGATATTTTAAGTATTTCAACTTCGTCCTTACCTCCCAAATGAGGGTTTTTAAGCAAGAGTTAGAAGATTTTAAGGACTAAAAAAATCAATAGTTGCATTTGAGGGATTAAGAAAGAAATTTACTTATTTATAGAGACTAAAAGTAAAAACCCTTACAAATCATATGGGGGTGAGAGAGATAACCAAGCTCTACACTGAGATGCTGTTTGAGGGAGATACGTGACATTGGAAAAATGACTAGTATGGAACTTTTTCCCTCTAGGCAAGGTTTATTTTATAGTGAGTTTAATAGATCAATTTTTATGAAGGAAAAGTCGACCAATTATAACACGTTTTGTCTCCCTTTTTCTAGATTCTACACGATTTCCATTTTTAGAGTTTTTATATTAAATTTACATGTTTTACTTCCATATTACATATTTTTATCATTATTTTGCGTTTTTCTGAGGTACAGAGTACTTTATATGCATTTTTCCCACAGTTCTCGTTTGAAGTTGCACAACTTAACACTTTTCTTCTTGTCGGTTTTCCATTTAAGCTAGGCAGACTATATTCATTTCATACATTTAAAATAATGAATATTTTAAATATTTTCCATAATTCTTCAGTACTCATAAATTATAAAGAAATACTTACTTTCCCTCTTGGATGGAATTAGCCCATGCGCCAACGCCGCCCAACAACTTTTGTCTCCTCTTCCTACATACTTCCTCTTTATTTTTTAATGTAAAAAAAATATTCGTTAATTTTAAATTATTATTTCTCACTCTTAATATTAAAAATGATAAATAATTTCAATAAAAGTGACAACAAATACTTGTGTATTAAAAAAATATTATAAAGAGTGGGCCCCCAATTCACCTACAACAGTACTTAACCCTATGATAGACGAGCAGAAAAAACTATCCATATAAGATGAATAACTAGTATTTCTCTAAAGAGAAATATTTATTAACGTAGATTGTTTGGAAAATGATTTTATTAGTTGAGAGAGATAAAGAGAGAAGAGTTTTGTCAAGCCCTCAACCAATAAAATTATTTTTCATACAATCCACATTAACTTTATTTCAAAACGTATCTTGTTATATATTTCTCTTCTCTAAATTACAATTATGTTCTCAATGCCACCATCATTTCACCCCTTTTTTATTTATTTAAATGTCCTTGGCAACCATTTTATTCCTTATGTGTATCCATTTCTTTGAATTTCAACGTGGAGTGTTAGCAATATAAAGCCCTGCACGGTGTTCATAGTTCTTTAGTTTCTTGCTTGTTGACAAATAATTAATACAACATAATTTTTACAATAAAAATGATGTGGATTACAATAAAATAATTTCATTGACTAGGAAAAGTGAAGGAAATATCAAACTTCTTAACTAGTGAAATTATTTTCTTGCGATCTACATCATCTTTCTTGCAATAGACATTTCTAATATTTGTTATTTCCTTTGCCCCTCACATCTCTCACCCTCCCGTGGATGATGCATATTCTTATGAGATTTTGTTTTTTGAAAAGCACTTCTGACCTGGTCATTGGACGAGCACAATTGAATGATAGAGTTGGACTCAGAAATTAAGATCGATGTTATATATGAGATGATCTAGAGATATCCTAGGCTTAGTCAATAAAGGTTTGGCTTATTTTAAATGAAGAAGTACACCTATGTCAACATCACCAAGAATGCTCTCTTCTTTAGATTAAAACCCATCAACTCCTTTCAACAATGTAATGAACCCAATTCTTATTAGACCTTTGATAGTTGATATCCCTCAATTCATGAATCAGAAAGAACTCTATATATCTTAAAAGGCCGAGAAGCTTGGCCATGCGTTTTGGGCAAGAAAACTCCAACCCATCCTTCCATGGAAAGTGATCTTGTGGGTATCACCAACCAATCAGATTTTAGCATCAAACGCCATATCCTATCTACATGGGAGCCAGGCTGATCCTTGACCGACGTCAGGTTCAAAGGCATGCGTGAGGACATCGTTGGAATTAAAAAGTGGGAAAAAAATATAGAGATTTGACGACAAATAGTCAAAGTCAAAACGTGGGTTGCACCAAGACAAAAGAATAGGAGGAGAGGTGAATAATTCCAACCTGGTTAGGTTTGTTTTCTTGTTCTTGGTGCATGCTCCTCCAAACTCCATGATCTGAGGCGAAGACCATGCCAAAGAAGGATTCTTCGAGCAAATTAAACACCCAAGAGCCCATTTTTCCTTACAATTCTTCATGCAATTCTTTCCCAGCACAACAAGGAGGTATTAAGTTTCTTCTAGGGATGGAAGCTGCCATGGACGTTCACATTGCCGAAGAACCCTAGCAGGTCCTTGCGGTAGGGCAGGAAGGACCGTCGGCCATGCCCCGGCGCCGTCGCACCGCCCCGGGCGTAGAACAGCCGGTGGGCGGTCACCATGTCCATCTCCGTCGTCTTCCCGGCGCCCCTCCCCTTCTCTCTGCGCTTCTTCTCCGCCGCCTCCAGGGACCCGCCCGCGGGGGGCTTCTTTTTCTGCTGGCCGGCTCCCGCGTCGTCCCGGTCCTGCAGGAAGACGAGGCGCTCCTGGCCGTCGCTGTGGCTGCGGCCCATGACGAGGCTGAACAGGCGCCACCGCTTGGAGGCCTCGCCGGCCCCCGCGGAGTGGCTCTTCCTGCGAAGGTCTGGGGACGCCGGCGCCGACCTCGGCGCCCACGCGCAGTAGCTCCCCTCGGCCGGGAGCCCCTCCACGTCGTTCGACTCCCACGGAGACGACGACGACGGCGGCGGGTCCCTGCACTCCCCGAGCATGAGCTCCCGGAGGTGGAGGGGCTGCGGCTCCTTCTCCTTCCCTTTCTCCCGGGAGGACGCGCCGCCGCCGCCGCGGTGGGAGGACTCCCCGGCGCCGTCGAAGACGAGGCCCCGGTCGAACAGCGGGTACACGGGACGGATCAGGCCGTCGGCGAAGATCTCGTCGGCGGTGACGGCCTCCAACCCGTCGGAGGAGCAGCTCCCGGGAACAGAGAACTCGAAGTCCTCCTCGCTCCCCGCACCGTCGTCGTCGTCGTCATGGGCGCCATCCTCTACACGTACATGGGGACGCTCAGCAGCCGAGGCCTCCCTGGGCAACCCTGCAAACTTCAAGTCCGGGCGAGCCTCCATCTGTGAGTCTCTCTCTCTCCCCCCCCTCTCTCTTCGTCCCTGTTGCTGCTGCTCCGTAGCCTCCGTCTCTCTGTGGGCCGCAGCGATGGCAGAAGAAGGTGATGTTGCTGTGGCCTCTCTCTCTCTCTATACCTCTACTTCTTTCGACATCGTTCAGGTGTGGAGGTGGTAGTGCGGAGTTGCGGCGTTAATAAGAGGGGAAGGTGGGCACGGGGGACGCGTAGGGGGGGGCAAGTCAACAACGGGGGATGCCCCCCCGCTTTGCTTTGTGGCGTCCGCCACGTGGGCACGTGGGTCATCGGGGTTCCTTGGTAGACAAGGTCAAGAGGAGGGTTCGCTCGTGTGGCCCAAGAAGGACCGTTTCGCGTCTACGCGGCGACGCCCGGATTCGCGGTTTCTAGACGGCGCGTGGGCCCCACGTGCGCACGGGAAGACGGTTTGGGTTATCCATGCGATGAGAAGTGGTTTTTAAGTAACTGTATTTGGTTGGAAAATTATTGTTTTAACAAATAAGATTATTTAGAAAGTAGTCTGCATTATTTTTATTATCTTTTTTTTAGTGGGTACTAAATATTTATCTCATGCGATTATCTGTGTACAAGTCCTGTTAGATTTTTTCAACTAATAAAATTATATAAAAGGCAATCTATATTACATTTATTGTCTTTTTTAAAAGACAATAAATATATTTATCTGTTCGATGATGAGATACTCTTTTATGTTCTTGCATTTTTTTTTTTTAACGAAGAGTTGGTCTTACTTAATTTTATGGTGTTATTAGATTGGGTTCTCATGGGGATCGTTCATGCATCAGCGTTGCAACTACGTTATGGACTTTTTCAAAGAGATTCTAAAATCTAATTTGAAGAGCATATGAGAGAGATGTAGCTCGATGCTCTCGAAACTATGAACGTCCAAGTCTATTATTGCGACGTTCATTAATTAATACAGCGGCCAACCATGCATGTGTGTGCTTCAATCGAATGGCGCGACGAGATTGGGGGTCGATCGGTCTCCTTTCTTTTTCGATGAAAATGGTACTTCTATTAGATTAGCATGGCCTACAACTATTGCATATTCTGTCAAGGATTAAAGAGATTTTTTTTTTTGCATATATACCACTATTGGAAGTTTAATTATCTAAAAATCTATCTTGTATTTGCATTTGTCATGTACACCCATTTAACATATTAAAAATATCTTGAGAGACACTATCGTAACTAGCCATGATGGAAGTGAAGCATTTCGTGGATGGTTGAACATCTTTAACATAAAAATAACCCTCATTATTTGCAAAGAACCTCTTTATAAAAAGATATTTTTTAATATATACTCCTCTACCCCCTCTCTCTCCAACACCATAAAACCAACTCTCCCTCTCTCTCTCTCTCTCTCTCTCTCTCTCTCTCTCAAGCACCACATATCTCAATGTCTCTCCTTTCTCTCACAAACATGGGTGCCAGAGGAGATGATCTCTAGCATGGTGGAGCCCCTAGATACTTTGGAGCTACCAAACTTGACGTTGAAGTCGGCCTTTTGTGATAGCATCAATAGAGTTGGCAAATGCAACCGCAAGTGTAATGCCCCGACGCCGAATATTAGAGTTAAATTATAGTTAAATAATAGTATCAAGCGATAAATAAACATCAACCATTGCACAGATTGGAATAATGCCAATGATCCAACTTTCATTAATAACTCCTCCAAACGTCTATTATATTCGCTAATTCAGAGCCATAACTAGGGCCCCGAGTACTTTATTCAAATCCAAACTATTACAAACAAACTAACCACTAACTAGCTACTAAAAGTATTGGTTGTCGTAAAGTAGGGTCACTCATGGTCCTGCTCATTCCCTTCCTCGTTCGTGTGGTAGTCTCCATCAGACTCACCTGAAACACATAAAACAAATAGCGCAAGATGAACAATAAACATCCAGTAGGACTTAATATCTCGTATAAACAAGCATACTTTAAGTGATTAATGTCTTGTCAAGCAGGATAACTATAGAGAACAATCAAGTATAGTCAAGAAAGTATTTGTCGCATGGTAGCAAGAGAACAATAGTACTTTCTCATGAAGATAGCACAACTAGCATGATAACAGATTGACCATATAACGAAATGGCATGTAACGTTGCACATAAGTGCACTAGTAGAGATAGCATGTTTGGTCGATCTTCTTGTCAACCGAGAGAACATAGTATAGTGATTGATTTGATTGTCATAGATTAAATCTTGATAGTATGACACTTAGGTATTATGTCGTATACCCTGATCATTAAACCCCCGCAAGTTATAGCCTTTCCGGTGCACCTCCCAGGACCAGATCGGGCCCTTTATAATGTTGCTTGGCATGATTATATTTGTTATCTTTGACAATCAAATGTATGGTCAAATAGAGAATCAAGAATAGATGAGACTAATTGACGAATAGATGAGAGTATAGAGAGAATGTGAATAGATGAGAGTGTAGAGCTAGTAGATGAGAACATGGTCATGTTCGTAAAACAACGATAAACATGAGATAAAAACAGTTGCACAACACACACGGTCGTGTGCCGGCAGTCCGGTAGAAGTCACAACCGTCCAATAGCCGTGCTATGAACACAAGCCAGAGGTCCGGCGTAATCTCAAGGTAAGAGAGAATCATCCAAGGCCGTTGGATCATGCTGATCCCTAGGGGTAAAATAGGTATTGATGGTACAACCCGCTCGTCAGTAATGGACGTCCGCCAAAGCCAAGGAGACTTATGGAGGTCTCGACAAGGAGTTCCTGATCCAGTCAGGAGTATTCCCAATGGAGAGGTCGTCCAAGCCAAGATAGAAGTGTGTAAAGAAATAGTTGTCCGTCATGCCTTGAGTGCTCGAAGGCAGAGGGATGCGATAGCGATATTCAAAATGAACGAATAACAATGACAAGTTCATTTAAATAATAAAATTTTATATAAATAATTGCACTTAATTACTAGATATATTATTGAGTAAATTTCGGTAGGTTCTATGACAAGGATTCATGTTTAGTGTGTGCATGTGTAAGATAATCAAGATAGCAAGAGATAATTGTGTAAATAGCTTTTAATTAATAGGAATCTTGTAAATAATACTAATTATTCATTAATATGTCGTTACTGTTCATAACAGTACCTTTCAAAAGTTAAACAATGGTTAAAATGCATGATTAACACAGTTTGCATGAAGCATTAGGGTTCTGGTTTACACCGTGAGAACGTGACGGGGGTACCTATCGCTTTCAAATCGCGACGGATTGGTCGATCGCGTTCACAAGAACTGGATCAGGCCAATCGATTCTATTGGCCCATAACGCGCGACGTCGGAGTTTGACGCGTTCTGGACAATCGGTACAGGCATGAAGAACGTGACGTGTCAGTCGTCGCATCTATGTCGCGACGGGTCCCTCTGTCGTGACTTTGAGAATCGCGACGGGTTGGGCCGTCACGTTCTCAGAGGGTCTGACCGAACCCCAAAGGTGAATTGGTCCACTTTTGGTCTTCGGTCCAGTCCTCCATAGACTTGACACAGGGCCATTCAAAAATGCATATAAATTCGAATACATGTCAAAAAAATCACAAAATTAGTTTTAAATGAAATTAGACATGCAGAGGTATCTACAGTAACAATTTATTAGAGAATAGACATGGTATGGACATGCTATGAATATGTTACTTCTTGGTGATCTAAAATCATACACAGTGATGGAATTCGATTTAATTCAAAGATGGTACTCGATAGAAATTAGGGAAAATAGGGTCATTAGTGTCATGTCCTGACATTTAATATATCTATAAATGCTATAACATGAGTTAATAAGAATCAGAGTAAAATTTGAGATTTTCGAGCAGAATTGCTCGAGAGCTTCACTAAATAAAATTTAATTAACTGTTATTCTTTAGGTATTACATGATTTTCAATTTACAACTCAAAGGTAGACGCCGCAAGGGTTGATCTCTCAGCACATAAATTCCGATGTCCTACCTTCTAGAGCTGTAGATTACTTGGGAAAAAGTAGCTATGAGCAATCTTACCCAGTAGGATTTATCCTCCAAAATCAAGGAATGTAACAGTTTACATGAGTCAAAGATAATTGTGGTACAGGATGTAATAAAAAGTAGCTATGAGCAATCTTACCCAGTAGGATTTATCCTCCAAAATCAGGAATATAACAGTTTACATGAGTCAATTAATTGTGGTACAGGAATGTAATAGTATTGAGTACAATAATGGAGAATGATACAAATCAGATCGTAGATAAAGTGAACCATGATTATCAACAGTAACAATGATGTAATAATATGCCAATGAACTGACATATAGTGACCATCAGTGAAATAGCAAAGTATGAGTGTATGAACAATAGTTTAGAAGAAATTAGAGAAAGGGTACAGTAGAGATGCCCTGTCCACTCCTCAAGCAAGCAATAAACATTCATGTCTCAACATAATTCATGGAAATGTCGACCAATTTAGAATATAGTGGTGTCATGCCAAACACCCTAGAGATCCATACCGCTCTACGCAGATTAAACGAATTCGGGTGCTCCTCCTGGGACTGGATCTGCCCCATTTGCACTAGCATTAGTCCATGAGAGTCTGAAGACCCAAAAGTACATCATCCCATTTCCATTTCTAATAAACATACATGATACTTGGGCACTCATTAGGAGTAAAACAATATCACAGGAAGTAGGATTCTAGGAGTTAATGCTCAAAACTATCCAGAAGGTATAAGAATCAAAATAATTTAGGATGTCCAAGAATAATCCAAAGATGGACATAGATGATGATTAAATGATTCATCTGAGTGGTATAATAGTTTAGAATCCAAGAAAATGGGAAAGGCAACTTGTTTGGTCAATACAAGAGTGTGACAACTTTGATTGAGAAAGGAAATGGTTCTTGTTGACAATATAAATTGGTAGTTGTCGACAACCACAGGTTGGCTGTCGACAGCTACTAGTCCATCCAGAACTGCATTATGGAATCTGCCCTTTAGCTGTCGATAGCTATTGGTAGTTGTCGATAGATGGTTGTCGACAGATATGTTCTGTCTGTCGACATCCACTGGTGGTTCTGGTTTCTGGGTTTTGGAAGCAAGGTACCTGTCGACAGATAAGTTCTGTTTGTCGATAGCCACATGCCTTTCTTCCTGGAATGGTTTAAAACTAACTTATCAAACAACATCTTGTGGATCTTAAGTACATTTCTTTACACATCCTTCATGAAGAAAAGAATAGAACAAAGAGAGGAGATCTTTATAGTATGGGTGGCGTGGGAAAAACTTATGGAATAAAGGAAATTGCTTATACACAAATCCTTCATGAGAATCTTCCTCGAATTTGGAAGAAAACTCACATCAAGTACATGAATCAATAACTAAAGACATGAACTTCAACTAAAGATATGACAAAGTGAGAGAGGAAGACATTCCTAATAGATTTATTGAACTCAAGACAAGGTAAGGCTAGAGTAGATGCTCTGTCTTAGAGATTCTAACATGAGAGAAAAATTATAGGAGACATAAAATTGTAGATTAGAGAACTAATACAAAGCACTTACAAAGCATGGAACTAAGCAACTAAGGAGGAAACGTAGGGAGGAACCTACATGACTCAGGAGAAATGGAGATCCTCCTCTTCTCCTCAACAAGGGAATCGGCAGCAGCAGTAGCAGTAGCTGTAGCAGTAGCAACTGCAAGAGCCGTAACTGCAGGAGTCGTAGCAATAGCATCTACAGTAGTAGCAACAGTAGGAACGACAGTAGTAGCAGCAGTGGAGGATGATGACAGTGGTTAAACGTTCGCAAGAGTGTGCAAAGCAGGACATAAATAGGGGTGCAAGTTCTGTGCATGTATGGCACGTAGCCACACACCTGTGCCGTAAAACTCCCTTTTCTTACAGCCTAGCCACGTTTACCAAGAAGTTTTCACTGCTACACGTAACAGTTATGGAACGTGTAGCCCAATTACACAAAGAGTAAAAGGTCTTACATAGCCAAGACTACATAAGCAAAAATATTCCAAAAATGGTTTACGTAATAAGATAACTGGCCCCTTTGTCCTTATATTTTTGTATCCAAACGATGTCCAATCAAGTTGAAATTTAAAACATAAGTCAATTGAAAGGTTTTACAAATATGATGATTTTAGTTTAATTTTTTGAATTAATTTTTCATCCAGTAAAAATTATCCAGAAAATCATTGTATTGACTTAATCTTGATATCCGTGTACCAACAATTCAGGATATTTGTGTTTCTAGAATCATCACATTTTTCTGAGAATTATGGTATTTTCATATTTTAATTTCGTTACCGAATTCTGGTGACGCTCTGTCGGAGTGCGCACATCTAAAGACAGTATCAGAATCACTTTACTAATGTAAAACTATTTCTAAAATAAAGATAATCAGGTTTCTAGTAAATATTTATGTGTTTTATGAAAATAAAAAATTTTAATAATTTTTTTATATCATATTATTATTTTGGTATTAAATTTTGGGGTGTTACAATTAGATTCCCAACATCATGCAGTATTTATGATAAAAGTTTCAGGGTACGAAATCAAGTGGAAACATAGATTTAAGGTGAACATGTTGGTTTGGGCACATGTTCTTAACAGGAATTGGAGCATGAAATACTCCTAAATGGCACGCCAAAAATTGGGAAAAACATAAGACTTTTGAAGATGGTAGTATGGTCTACCTAGGGTCGAAGTTAATTAGTTTATGTTTGAGAGATTGCCTACCTTCTCACACTTTGAATCCTAGGGCAAAAAATGTTGAAGATGACGAAATCCCCTTGTTCCTAGCCTTCTCCTCCTTGCTCTCTACGTCCAAAAGCTTCTTCTCCTCGTTCTCCAAGCTCCGCTCCAGTTGGTGCCTAGGTCGGTTAGAGACGAATTAGGAGAGTATTGTATATCTTAGACTCCTCTTTACTTAAAACTCTTCATTCTCTTCTAGCTATAAATTTTTCATATTTATCTCCCTATTTCCTAGCATTTATCCACCTAATAGGCTTGGTGAAGACTCTAATTTTGTGGCCAATGAGTTATGATAGGTCTAGCCGTCTAGGACTCCTTTTTGAGATAATTATGAGTTAAATAATGATTATCTTAACCCTTTTATATTTATTAATAATTAGGATACGAAACCCAACTCCTATTTTGACTTAATGGGTTTAATTATTCCCATTTTTTCTAATTTAAATTTATTTATAAAGTTTTTAAAATTTTACCTCCTAATTAGGGACCCATTGTAGGTAGAGGAGGTTGGAGAAATCTTGCTCAATCACGATTCAGTTGGGGCCAAGCTCCTTCATTTACAAAGTAGATGCAAAGTACCTATCTACCTAGATTGTTCGACATAATGACTCCATATCCATCCCAGAACAATGTCCAATCCCCCAAGCTGCTTACCTTCCCCATTTGTCGACAACGGAGTCACAAGACGGCTCTCAAACCCCTTCGACATCTACCTACTCGGCTATCCCAACTTGCCCATAGTTCCATTTGGTGTCCTCTTCCCCTGTCTCCCATCTCTTTCTCTCTCTCTCTCTCTCACACACACACAGTAGTGAGGCTCCCCACCCTCCTACCCTTGGGGTTTGGCAATGGGTAAGTCTTGTTGCAAACCGCCACATGGCGGTTTGCAACAAACTCAGCTCCCCATTGGGGGGAGCTGAGGTGGGGCCAAACCCACCCCCAATGGGGGTGTGGTTTGCACCCACGTGGATTGGAACTCTCATGGAGAGTTTGCATCAAGTGTTACTCTTTGGCAATACCACCAACTGGTCCAGTTCCCTATTCCTCCAAAGGATGCCCTCCAATGAGAGAGAAAGAGAGAAGCAGAGGAGAGAGGGAGAGGAAAGTTGCCCTTCTCTTGTCTGTCACAAAGTACTCTATGATGATGCGATTGACGACCCAGTGGTATTTTTGGTATGGCAGTTGTCACCATTGTAGTGGAAGGACATCCAGGTGATTGTGATTGCAACGACAAGGAGATAGAAAGAGAGAGAAAGATGACAGGGGTTTTTTGTACATTTTTGATAAAAAATGATGTTCGATAGATGTTTATTGATGTTTTCCTTCTATTCCATCACGACATATCATGATAGGATCTTTAAGATATTTTTTATGCATAAAAGAGATAGATATGACAATGCAAATGCGAAATTTTTTACGTAAATAGACTTCTAATAAAAGTATTTATATAAAAAGCCCAAGAGAAAATGAGACATGCAGTAGCATATATAGAACGAAGTCAGACCTAAATTTAAGAACTACAAGACTCTGCAGGAATACAACATGATAAAAGTTGGAAAAAAGCATGACCACTAACATATATATAGAGAACAAGCAAGCTACAATATAGAACATACGTTTCACAACTGGCTAAAGAGGTCGGATCATAAATACCAAAGTTGAATCCTTCTCTGAAAAAGCAGCGATGTTTATCTATATCATGTAGCAAATAAGGAGCAATAGCTCCCAAGACGCATAGACATCAAAATTGATTCATAGAGTAAAACTTAAACGAATAATACTTATTGCATATAACGTTTAAATTTTTATTGAGCTATGTTACAATTATGGAAGGCCTGAAACCCTAAAAATCTTGCACTGACACACCATGGGTGGCTTCACATTGGTTTTCTTGCCAGATAATCTTATTTGAATGTACGGATAATTCTTTCCTCTTGCACGACTCTCAATTGGCTTATTATGAACCCACTAATTTTCACATGATTCGTCCTCGAACTAGATCATATTTATCGGACGGATCCTGCTTTCAAAATATTTATGCAACTCTAATTTCCATATTATTCATTTTAAGTCAAACTTTAGCACCTTTTATCTCCAAAAGATATTTCACAAATTAATGATCATAACCATACATATATGACTCAATAACATTTTCCCGATTTTAGTAAAATCTACATTTCAAAAAAAAAATTTCTTTTGATTTTTGATGAGGTTATTTGTTTCATTCTCGAAACAACCACCATTCAACACATTTTATTGATTTGTTGTGATTTTAATTCTATCTTAATTTCAACTGGATATGGACTGCAAATCAAAGCAAAGAATCTTAGTAATCAAATAAACAAACAGAATCTCATTTTCATAAATCTCTTAGATAAATAGGTAAATAATGCTATAAAACAAAATAATTATATAAAAAATTCAATGCCTTACAATAGAACAAACAAGCCCCAAGATGATTATTTTTTAACATGATCCAGGCGGCGTTGTTTACTTGCCAGATGCTCGTCCAGTGGCGGAGCCATCTTGAGGCCAATGGGATCCTGTGACTCTTCTGGATTGAAAAATTTTCATAACGATGATAAATTTCACCATTATTGACTCCATTGGATCAAGAAAATACATCCACTGAACAAAAATTCTAGATCCACCACTGTGCTGGCCCACAATTTGATGATCGATGTGTGGAGCGAAACTTCCGTGGAGTAGGAATAGAAGACATGATCTGTTGGCAAAGAAGTCCGATGGAACTTCTTGTTCGGCAGTACTAAAGAGCCATGCGTCTACAACAAGCAGATCACAATTGCAAACCACTCAGGACTTTTCTCGGAATAGATCAGAAATTTTGTCTCGCCATTGATATCAGTAATCTAATGGAAGTTTTGGAACAAATGCCCCTAAGGTTTCCTGTCCAAAAGCATAACTACGTACGAAGAGATGAAGAGAGATGAGAGTCATTCTCTGTCAAGGTTAATGTCGATTTCTGACAACCAGGTTACAACATTAGAGCTAGTCATTGAGGTGAGATCTCTATCTTGTTAGCTGCCAAGGGCAAGAACAGTTACTACCACCACCAGATTAGTACTCCAACAAGGGCTTGCTCCCGTCGATTGTAGAAACTTCGATCCCTATGCTTCCGCACGATAGGTAATCTTCCAAAAGCTGCTGCTGCTGCGAGTTAATTAGACACCAATTCGCATCTCTTCAGAGGAGAACTGGTTCCGATTCTTGCTTGCTGCAGGAGGACAAAGAGGAGAGACATGAGCAGGCTAATTAACGCGATGACGTATAGCAGCTAAAGAAAATATTTTTATTTGCATGTATTGGTTAGGGACGATCGCACAAGGTCTACCACACTTAGATAGCGTACAGAACTATGAAACTGCAGCGAGAAAAGGATAGGGATATTAGCGTCCCCACGTTAGATGCGTAAATAGTACTGTTTTTCAAGTATAAACCCCATTAAACGGGCTCAGTGAACCGCCAGTATTAAGTGCACGTATTAATGTTTATGCATAAGTAATGTCTTGGGGCTAACTTCGAGAGATGTATCTACTCTGCTGGAAGAGAAACAGTTTTGTAACACTATTTGGTAACATTATTTGATAACATCACTATTAAAATTGTGCCACATCAGCAACTGAAATAAAAACAATTATAAACACCTCATAAATGATGAGGATGTGGTGTATTTGATTGATGTGTTACTTTAACGTATTATCAAATAGTATTACTAAACCATTTTCCCGGAAAGGATATCAAAGAACATTAACGTATATAATAACAATTTGCATCAACGTCCTTTGAAAGGAAACATTTTCAAGAGATACCTAGTTGAAGTGCTACAAACTTTGGCAAATAATCAATCTCAGAAGGATGCTCTATGTGCAACTAAACCACTAATGATCCTCATAAAATGGATAATAAACTAAGAGTAGAGGAAACACGATCGTTTATTATAATACATAGGTAAATTTTGTGCTGTGTACTTCAATCGAAACATGTGAACATTTTTAACGTAGACAAGTGCAGGTAAATACCCTTGCCCGGAAAGCTTTAATGGCTGAAAGTAGCAACTTGTCTCCTGACAGCTGCCTAACCTGGAATACCAGCTGCTGCCGTGTGATCTTCCTTTCCTGCATCATAAATTTTTTGATGCTTAGCCCACAGATCATTTGATTGCTCAGCAATAACGAAGTGGAATAAGTAATATGGAATACCATATACGCATTGTGCAATCTCCTAATCTTGCAGACTTCATGCGCAGGCAGGCGAGATGAAAGCATGCACACAAGCGTTGTAAGCGGTATCCAGGGGGAAGTTGGTCTTTTCACAGGTTCCTTTTGCACTTCTGAACAGGCCAAAAGAAGCATAACCAGTTACAAAATTCCCAATGACAACGATCATCATATTTTCAAGCCACATGAAGATTTGATGTAATATCTGTACCTTTTCTTTGAAGATCCAGCTTGATGCTCAGAACATACAGAGGCAAAACATGGGTCATCACGTGCGAGGGCCAGACGATGAATTCTTCGGAAACTTTTGGTTGTCAACACCGGAATCAAATTCGTCGCTTCTTGGACAATTCTGGAGCGAATGAGGCCTAATCTCCTCAGTGTTGCCCAGAATCACACAACAAACTACCAAGTGCCGTAGTCCGTCCTCGTCTGGAACAGAGGACATTACGCTGCAAGGCGGTGCTAGAAAGAAGTCAGGTCATACGTGATCATTTCTTCCACTGAGACCAGAATTTTTTTGGGACATTCTTGACACTTCGCCAAAATTTGTGAAAATAATTCATGCATTCAGAAACATACTTGTATGAAGAGCTGAAATAGAAGCTGAAAGGATAATGTTCATACCTGTCGATCGCAGAACTATCGGGAGAAAGGTACAACCCAAGACCATACCGCTTGCTATCCCCTGGTTGCCCACAGAGCTCGAAACCATGTTGGACGATCCGATCGACACCCTCCTTGGAGGCGCCACACCAAGCATTCTTGATGTTTGCGTTGCCGCCTCTCTTCTCCTTCGTGGCTTCCAAGCAGCGTTGGAACGCTTCCAACCGGGTCTTCGCGGAGCCAACATTGTGCATGTTCTTGTGAACTGCTACAACGGGGCAGTGGTTGGAGATGGAACCCAGACTCGAGTAGAAACGGTGCTTCAGGATGACATGTTCTTCGTCTTCCTCCTCGAGCTTCTTCAACCCCCTCCAACCAGACCAGGGGTTTCCGCAGCTGTCGGCAGTGGAGGCGGTCTCAATATCGGAAATGCAGCTCCCGCAGCTGATGGATTCGTGATCGTCCGTCCCGGCCATTGTTCTGAGGTTGATGGAATCAAAACAAGTGTTACTACACCGACATATATCTAAAGAGAAAACACAAAAAAAAAGGAGTTGGAGAAAACAACAAGAACAAGGGATCGACAGAGGAGCTATTTAAAGATTTCTTTTAGAAGAAGCAGGGTTTGGTGAGGAGGGGACACCAGGAAGCAAAATCCAACACGATACGAAGCTCAGAATGGCATATTGCACACCGACATCAGAAAAAAGAAAACAAAATCCACGCTGCGTCAGATGAAACTTCCTCCCCAAACAAACACGTTCTCCACCTCATTAGGAGGCAGAGATACTACACACAACTCCAGTTTCATCTAGACTGATTAGTGTTAGGAGCAACAATCCAAATCTTAAAGTGCTTTGGAATCGGATTCCAATCGCAGTAAGATTTCGACTCTTTCTTCCTAACAATTAGAACAGACATATCATACAGAAATCCAATCTAAAGCTGATCGGAAGTTTGACGAAAAACTTCCATCTAATGATGAACAACAACTAGACCAACAAAACATCATAACCAAAATATCATACTGAAACGTGAGAATTCACAACTAGAACAGATACATCCTACACGAATATCTACAACAAAGCAGAGATAACTGACCAGAAATCCAACCTGCACCTCAGGAGCTTTTCAAGAAGAAAAGTGAAAGAAAATATCAAACCACAAAGAACTAAACAAAACCAGAAAAGACACCCAAGAACCCAACAGAAACAAGAAAATGCACATCTAACTAAGCAATCCTACGAGACCATATCAGATTGAAAGAAGGAAAGAAAGATCTCAGAAACAGAATGAGGACGCCGAGAAGCATCGGCGACCACGCAGCGAAGCAAGACAACACGGATTGCGCAGAGAAGAGAGGAACGCAGCAGGATCACCACCTCTGGAGATGCGGAGACGCCATGGAATCCTCTGTTCGCTGTGGTGCTCGCAGTGGTTTTTGCCGCAGAGAGGGAGAGATGGAGAAGGGGGAGGAGGTGTTCCTGAGAGGGAAAGAGGAAGCCGTCAAATGGGGCGGTTATAGGGGAGGACCGAGGAGGGAGGGGTAAAGAGGGGAGGAAGTTTTCCGCCCAAGAAAGCGCGCCGCCCCGCGCCGCCTCACGGTTTGCGCCTGCGGTGTTCGGTGGCGGTGGGCGCTACCGGTTTAAGCCGCGTATCGAACGGTTGCGGAAACTGCGAAATTACGAAATCACCCTCACACTCACACGGAGAGCGTGGTATGTCGTGGCCGGTGTGTTTTAACATTGCTTTGCACGTGCGCTCCACGCGTCGCAGTTTTATTGGTTACATCGGGAGATTGTGGTGTAGTGGCACCTTAGTCCCGGCGTTCGTGGGATCATGGGATTGGGGCTTCCGGGCGGTCGTGGGTTGGGAGTGGGCCGTTTGATTTGAGGTGCCCCCGGGAATTCTAACAATGGCAAATATTTTGATTCGGTAAAAGTTGCAATCTATTCTATCTAATTATTTAAAACTAAAAAATTCAAGCATATGTGATTAGAGAATTTTGAAATTTTTTTTTTTTGTGATTATTCATTGTGTAAATGCACCCAAAACCTATGATTTTTAAAACTGGGGATTTATGATCTAATGGCAAAATAAATTGCATTATAGTGCAGCATCCACATGGTTAAGTTTGAATAAAAGTATTTTGATTTAACTTTTTAGATTCAATAACATCACATTTTCTCCCAATAATCTATCAAGCAAGCTTGCTTATATATAATTCACAATGTGATTTAGTGCATATAATTAATTAGTAACAAATGGGGGCCAGCTAAATATGGTAGAGTTGGCACGAATACTTCTTCATGAGACGAAGTGGTTGTAAGTTTAATTTTATAATATAATGGGCAAAAAGCTACATAGACATATATTCGCAATTTGGATAAAAAGATAATTTAAAATCAGTAAGACTCGAATATAGATTCAACTATTGTCATTACGGGAACATGTGAACAAATATTATCTAACATTAATTGCTTGTCTGAGATAGATAATATCCGTCCGTCTTAACATACATGGGTAATAATATTTTCTGCTCGGTTAATATATTTTTGTTTGAGTCTGTCACCACTAAATACACAAAATTTCAAATTATATTAAAAAAAATTGCATTTCAGGTAATGTAAAGCGAGAGTGAGCAGATAAGCTTGCTGACCCGATAAACAAGAATTAAAAAGGAAAGTTTTAAATAGTATGGAAACGATTCCTGACCACACGCATGCAGTACTGCACGTGAAGTGTTCTCAAAGCATTCTAATTTGGGCAGGTCTGAAAACATAAAAACACACACACACACACACATATATATATATATATATATATAGATATATATATATATATATATATAATATATATATATATATATATATATATATATAGAGAGAGAGAGAGAGAGAGAGATGTATTAAAACTTAGGACAGGTAACTATATGTGTGTAATAAAATCTCATCTCACTTATTAGATCAAGACAGCTAGCACTACTGGGAGAAGAGGATACGTAGACGACTGAAAGCCGTCTACGAAACACGCAGAAACCGTTTACAAAAGATTTTGTAGACGGCTACACAACCGTCTAAAGAATCCGTCTACATATCATATGTAGACAGTTTTGTAGGGCAAAGGATGCTTTCCCACGTATGTCCAGGTTGGGTGTGCTTCTTTTCGCAGTGCAGTTTCTTGGGGCATAAGGTAGCATCTGTTCCAGTTTTAGAAGGAAGAAGAAGAGAAACAGATGAAGAACTCTTAACGAAAGTAGAATAAAGAACCGGGAGCTCATGACGTCCTTGTTGTGGGAGAGGGGTGTCTAATTAGCAAGGGGGATGTATATACGAATCACAAAGTAACTGAGCTGCTGATAAATATTAAGCATCTAATTAAGGTCTTTTCCACAACCATTTAAGATGAGATATGGAGTAAGATAAAGCCATATAAGAAAACTCAAGATTTATACTCTATTTTTTCTTTTACTTTGATGTAAAACTTCTTATCTTAGTAGAAGATGGAGTCAAACGAATATAGATAATGAAATAGCTAGGTTTTCATTTCGAATATAGATATTTTATTGGGGTTTCTCTACCTTAGTCACCAAACTATAGATTTTTGTTTATATACACATAAGATTTGGATGGGTCACTCTATTAGGTTAGAGAACAATTTGTTGACCGTTCATTCCCTTTCCTAAGTATGATTAGGTAAAACTTGCAATACGTTAATGGTTGCGGATTCCATTCCATTTATATTTGAGAGATGTTAAGTACTCGGATGTCCGAGTACTTAATTTATCCGAACGTTCGAGTGGCACCGCGTCTATTGGGCGACTGTTTGAGTGTGGGGCCTAGACAATAAGTCGCTGTCTAATGGATGCGGCGCGGATAAATCATTCACCCGGATAAATAGTATTTCTCTTTATATTTAAGATGAATAGCAGGCGGTTCACCCCAAACTAATGTAAGAGTTTCTTGTTAATTAGGTGATCAGCTCGGTTCCCATTGGGTATGATTTATTGGGTAAAGAAAAATCCTACTATTTCTTTTGCCGCAGATTACTTGCAAATGGGAGCTAGGATCGTGGAATGCTTTCGTACAAGAATTATCTTGTCGAGCTCATTTGTGGCCCACCATTTTAATTCTGTCAAGGACAATTAAATGAATAGTGTTATATATATATATATATATATATAACATCGATGTTTTCTATTATATATATACATATATATTCTCATGTCATATTCTGGTGTATGGTGCCGTAATAAACCATTTTTTACATTTGTTCTTCCGACCATTTGTGTAACGGTTCTGGATATTTATGTCCAATAAGGTCCCATATTTAAGTCCGCCTCCCGCGATCAGACCGAAGTCTCGCAAGGGATAGCTCGTACATGTGTCCAGTGAGAATATAAAAGACAACTACAACAGTATAAGACACAAGAAAATACATGTGCCACACTTACATATAACATTTACAACTGTCTCAATATATTATTACATGTCCATTTAAAAGTACTACTACCTGGGACATATCCCGAGGGAGCACAAGCTCACACAATACAACTAACACTACTGCTGGTGGTACAAGTCTGCCACAACGCCTTCACACCCTGAAAAGAACTGTAGGGGAGTGAGCCACAACAAGTCACAGGCTCAGTAGGGACCACCCAAAAACCACACGTAAGAGACTTCAACCCCCAAAGGGTCTCACTGGCAACACCGATAGCCAAACCATATCATGCTCATAACATTCATAATAAATAACAACTAAACATAAACTTATCAGCTAATACAAACCTCAAAGGAAGGGGAGCAGCATGACTAGTACAACACTACTAGCCTGCCAAATAACTGAAGTGCCTAGACCACAAGCCTCACAGGTTAATCTCTGCCTAGGCTACAAACTTCACAGGCGAGCCTCAAACACACGGGTAACAGGACTGCTGACCAAGAGCTAGTCCACTATACCCCAAACCACGATATGTCAAAGGCCACACAAGGTAGCAGGACTGGCTACAGCAATGCCAATTCATCTCACACTAAAACCATAATCGGAAGTTTACCCGAAGAAAGGTAAAACACAACGAGTGGAAGGTCTCACCACTCGACCTCCACGGAGCTCAGCTCCACCACACCACCTGAAAAGACTGGTACACAACGTACCACGAGAAATGGATACCCACGAGGGGTATAGGTACCTATCACCACGAGGTACACCACAAAGCCTCTGCACAACTGTGCCTCCTACCAGGTACACCACAACGGGTCAAACCACAACCACGAGTCACTACACACAAACCACAACCAGTGGTAAAGCACGAGTCGGAAAGGAACGACGCCACCACACGGGAACCGACTACTGGTTCATGACGCCAGTATCCAACCCGGACAACACAACACATAAACTACCTCTCAGCCTCGCAGTCACAGACAAAAGGTCCAACTGCCGCTCCACAAACACAAGCCGAAGAACAGTGGAGACCAACTAACACCACACTGTAGATTACACACCCGCAGGTCCATACCTAGCACCTTTAAGGACTCTGGCCCGAGCTCTCTAAAGTGAGGCACTGAAAAATAGGACTAGTTGGGGACAATGTCGACTACTGATGTCCGTACCCCCAACCCGAGCGCGCTACAAGCGACTAAACACAAACAGATCTCACAAGTCGCTGCCCTCTGTCGTCTTTTCCTCAGCCAGATGTACAACTCAAACATATGAGTAAGGGTGTCCAGGAAGACGACACAGACCTCAACGGTACACACAGTACCGGGACAAACCCGAGCACAACAAATACACGTGCCTGGCTCACACAGAACCTGAGGTACCTGACTAGAGAGGCATTCCGGGATAGGCGTTAGACCACCACACTCGACAACGCATAAACCACGATATATATACTTGTATATTCTTTATTACAAACCACGGTACACATGTGAGGAATAACTCGTTTCGGTCACTCTGTGACCACAAGCTAGCCTACACACACATACACATACACTACCTTAACCAATAATATCCTGGCCTATCATTGGTCACGAAGTGACCTCCACAGTCACATCAAACTCGTTACACAATAATCACATAATAACCATACTCATACTTTGCTAATTAAACCCTCTTAGGTATATAATCTATAACAAACATTAAAGGACCAAGGCTAGGTTCACATCGGAGCCTCACTGCCCAGTCACCACACAAACCAACCATATATACATCGCTCAAACCATGCAAACCGTATATCAACCACGTAAACAACACGTCCACCACATAGACGACACGCTCAACGAGCGCTATAGGTGCCAATGCACCACTCACACCAACCATGCACATAAGACATCGATAGTCGGATAATCGTACTGTTTAAAACATGCACATCAGGACCTCTCGGCTGAGGTCGCGACATGGGGTAGTGTCACCTTCAGAATGCGACACTCGATATGTCGCATTCAACACATGAACGTGACGGGTCGGCCTGTCGCATTCAGAACGCGACAGGGGGCTCTGTCACCTTCACAGGCGAAAACCCTAATCCGGGGAACTCTCTCCAGAATACCATCGCAAACCATGAAAACCACATTTAATTTCCAATTTTCATGTTTTAGTGAATACCCTAACATGGTATCTAATGTTCTTAACGCCAATAACCACCCATACGTGTATTTCATGCAATCCACGCAACATAATAAGGTGGATTACCTACCTTCGCGAAGAACGCGCAAACCGACCACGACACGGCGTCTCCCCTGCTCCATACGATGTCCTCGCGGTGAGAGCGCGCCGAAAACCACTCCAAAATGCCGAATCGCTCGGAAAATCGCCGCAGCAAGCTCCCCCAGCCGAACAGAGCGCGTCGCAGCTCTGTTTGGCCAAAATTTCTTAAAAATACATCACAGTTAAGAACGCGATGTAGCCCTCCGTCGGGACCAGAATGCGACGTAGTCGGCTGTCGCCTTCACAAGACCGACGTCAGCATGCCACCCATCGTGTAACACGCGGCGCGCATGCAGACGACAACCGCTCAGTGGCGGCAACATGAACACGACATGTAGGACCGTCGCGTTCTGAACGCGACGCTCCTCATTGTCGCGTTCACAGGTAGAAAACCTGTGAGCACTTTGGGCCCAATCTACCGGCCCACAAAGCCTCACAACCGGCGAGAACACCTAAAACACAGGGTAATGGGCCATACACTGACCACCAAACCCGCTAAGTCAGGATCCGCGAAGATCGAAAAATACGCGACGTTACAATTTGTGTCTTAACTTCGGGAGGATTTAGAAAGACTAATTTGTCCTTACTTAATCCCATTTTGTTAGCTTTCTATTGCGTATATGTACATGCCCACTTATCCGATTCCAATTGTTATAACAAAACGAAAATTATAGAATGAAAACGATATCATTAATTTGTCTATATGTGACAACAAAAGAAATGTGTGGGGCCATAATTTATTTGTAGTATGCTAGATTCGTGGGAGCTACATGCAAAGCAAATGGCAATGGAAATTAATCACAATATTAAGAAATAACCTAGAAATAAAAAGTGAAGAGGTGGTATATGTTCTTGCAGCTAGTAGTACATTTTTTTTTAGTGAAGGTCATCAAATGGGAAAGGAGTTCATGGGTAATAGGTTTGCTAACAATACGTGAGTGTATAGCTAATATTAATATGGTGGGTATATTTTTATGTATATATATGATTTATTTAAGAGTAAAAAATTTTCAGATAAAGTATAAGATCTCATCTTTCTCTCTTTCTTAATTATCTCATATATCTTGACACTGTTTATGTGGAACAGACATCAAAATACATCAGCCATATCAAGATTTATTGTACATATTAATGTGCAACAAACATTACTTTTGCCATAAAAAAAAATAACGCCTGCTGATCTTCTAAGGTGATAGCAAATGATGTGTATTGTCTGTCACTATTGCCGTTATATTACAGTGAAGTGTGATATGAACTTCATCACTATTGCCGTTCTCTTGTCCCTATTAGTCTTTGCTTCCACAGACTCATTATTAGGGTTACAAATAGAATATAAAATTTTAAAATTTTGATCTGATTTGATAAAATTTATCAATTTTAAAATAAAAAAATAATATCGATAGTTTATCGGAATCATATATTTTGATAAGTTATTAGAATCAGAATCAAAATTGAAAAATAATCGACATCAAAATTGATTTTTCCTATAAATTATTCATTAATTAAAAGACGAAGTCATGGTAAATACTTTACTTTATCGAAATTTGATTCTAATAATATAATCAGAATTAAAACGGAATTGAAACTAATCATTTTGATTTTATCAGAATCGGAATCGAAACTATTTTGGTTATCAAAATCGATATTAAATTCGACCTGTTTGCAGTCCTACTCACTACACTACTCTTTAAAAAATAAGTAACACGTATTAAGCAAAATTTATTACTCATTTTCAAACACAAAAGATGAATTTCACGGCATATTGATAGTTGCGAGATTCACCCCGTTCATATTTGAGGTGGGTAAGACATGAACGTCTTACGTAGATCCCAAGTGTTTCTCATAAATGTTACTTTTTTTTAATAAAAAAGCTTAAATTTAGAAGTTCCCAAGTGCCTCATGACTCATGTTATCTAAGTTGATAAGCTCCATTCCTTCTTTATTTTTTAATATGAAACAGAAGGCTAATGTAGGGACGGCCCGCAGGCATGAGACCGCAGTTTGGGTTTGAAAGTCCACGGAGGTGTTAGCTTCCTGGAATAGAAGATTTGGAAGACAAGGAACGATACCCGAAGCACCAAGATTTGAGTGTAGATAGTAATAAGATAAGTCCTTAGTTTATTCCAAATCGATTAGTCATGTTTGCTGTGTTAGTTCACACTTTACACCGTTTTATATAATACTTCGTGAAAGTTCTACATATCACATCGAGGACATTCTGAGTTAACATGGGCATGTGCTGATGCGAGTGACAGATGCATATATCTATAATTTGGAATATAAATGAGGGAGAATTAACTGTTAGTTTTTGACATGGATCTGATATTATTTTCAGACTCCTGTCAGATTTTTTTGTGTCTTTCGATTTTTATTTTATGCAGAATTTATTTTTAAGTCTCTACTGTTAACCTCCGTTATCTCAAAAGTGTGTAACCGTTATCCCAAAAATGTGTAACTGGTGTAACTGCGTAAGTATATAAATCCTGTAACTGTGTAAGTATGTAATTACATACTTATGCAGTTACATATATAACTTTGTAAATACTTAATAATTTACAGAAATAAATATTTATTTACTAGAAGAATTACCAATCAATCTCTAATTTTGAGAGATTTATTTTTAGGTCTTTGAGTTACATAATTATAGAAGAAGGGACTTACATAGTTTCAGAAGAGCTTACCTAGTTACCAGGGATTTACCTAGTTACAGAGTTGTATGTGTAATTACACACTTACGCAGGTAAGCCATTCTGTACTGTAAGTACCTAGTTACCAGAAACTTATATAATTACAGAGTCCCTGAATTACATATTATGTAACTCTGTAATTACATGTATTGTAGCACTCCAAAGTTATATTATGTGAAAATTTAGAAAAATGTGATGATGTTTTATTGTTAAACATAATCACTTTCATGAGAATAATTATCTTTATTTTAAGATTTTTTTTTTATATTTATAATATAATTCTAATGTTGTCTTTAGAGATGTGCACTCCGATAGGGCGTCACCGGAATTCAATAACGGAATTGAAATTTAAAAATATCATAATTTTCAGAAAAATGTGCTGGTTCTAGAAACGTAAATATCCTAAATTGTTGTTGCAAGGATATCATGATTAAGTAGATACAATAATTTTTTGGATAATTTTTATTGGATCAAAAATGAATTCCAAAAATTAAACTAAAATCACCATAATTTGTAAAACCTTTCAATTAGCTTATGTTTGAAGTTTCAACTTGATTGGACATCGTTTGGATACAAAAACATAAGAACAAAAGGGCCAGCTGAATTATTCCCTATTTATGTAAACTATTTTTTTTTTTTTTAATTTAGACCCTTCTCACTTGGTGTAAGTGGGTTACACGTAGCTTAATACGTGTAAGTGGGGTAAAACTCCATGGTTAACGTGGCTGGGCTGTAAGAAAAATGGGTTTTTACGACAACATGTGTATGGCTACGTGCCATACATGCATGAAGCCTAGACTTCTACTTATACCCTCCTTTGCCCACTTCCTTAAGAGTTTACCCACCTTGTTCATCCTTCCAACTGCTGTTGCTGCTCCTGCTGTAGCTGCTGTTGCTGCTCCTACTGTAGCTGCTGCTCCTGCTGAAGCTGCTACTACTGCGACTCCTACTACTTTTGCTGCTGCTACTGTGTCAATTACTATTGCTACAACTGTTGTTGCTACCGCCGTTTCCTTTGTGTGGAGAAGAGAAGGGTCTTCCTATCGTCCTGAGTCATGTAGGATTCTCTTCTTCTTATCTCCTTCTTCTGTTAGAACCTTGAGTTGAAGTGTCTACCATGTTCTTACCTTGACTTGTGTTCAGTAGAAACCAATAGGAATGACTTTCTTTTCTGTGATCATGTTTCTTTTAGCTTATGTTCATGTTTATAGCTGAAGTGCATGTGCACTTGACGTGGACTTTCCCCTAGATGCTAGGAAGACTCTCTTAAAGAAGTTATATCTACAGAACTTCCTAGCATAAGTTTCCCATGCTATCCATGCTGTAAAGAGTTCCTCTTTGTTCTGTCTTTTTCTCCATGAAAGATGTGTCAAGAATTGTATATAAGATCCACTAGATGTTGTTTGATCCTTCATGGAATAGTAGGAACTCTTAAAAGGGTCTCCTAGGTTGATGTTAAACCATTCCTAGAAGCATAACCTGTGGCTGTCGACAGATAGAACCCATCTGTCGATAGGTACCTTGCTTCCAAAATAATTAGTAGATGTCGACAGATAGAACCCACATGTCGACAGATGGCAACCATATGTCGATAACTACCTTTGGCCTGTCGACAGCTAATGGCCAGATTCTAGAATCCAATTCTGGATGAACCAATAGCTGTCGACAGCCACCTTATGGCTGTCGACATCCACTAGTCTGTGATATTAACCAGAACTATTCCTTTCCCAATCCAAGGTCACACACTTTTGTATTGTCCAAACAAGTTGTTTTCCTCATTTTCTTGGATTCTAACTATTATACCACTGAGAGAAATCTTTTAATCTTCATCTACATCCAACTATGGATTATTCTTGGACACTTCCAAGTATGATTATTTCCCTCATGAATACATCTTCCTGAAGTCATTGACATTGATTCCTAAAACCTTGTTACATGTGAGATTTTGAGTACCTATGTACCATACTTAAATGTCTAACAGAAAGTATTTCTGATGATAACTTTGGGTCTTTGGACTCAATTGAAATAAATGCCTCTGCATGTGGGGCTGATCCAGTCCCGGGAGGAGCACCCGAATTCGTTTACTGGCCGTACGGAACGATAATGGATCTACTGGATGTTTGACATTACATCATACCTGCTTGATTAGTCATCATCTCACTCTGTCATGAATTGAATATGTATTTCTTACCTGAATTAGAATGTAACTACCATATTGATTTCTTTTCTATACAAGCTTTATTCTATAATGTCACCAGTCGAGTATTTTGCCTAATTTCTTTAATTATCATAATCTTTTTGTTAAGGAGGGTGAATTCTACTGGGCACCATTGCTCATTAAATCCTACTCTTTTAGGTGAACAAGAAGAGCCTAGCTCTTAAGGGGGTGTGCAGAGCGGGACAATCAATCTCTGGAGTCCAATAGATTACAGTTCTAATACAGTAGTTAGAAATGGAAATGTTATTTTGTTTTCTTTTCTCACTCCTCCTGTGGACTGTAATGAGGAGTGTTATGTATGAAAATCTTCCGCTATAATGATGACAAATGTATACAATCTAAGTTCTATTTCTTAAATCTATTTTATGTCATTTTCCAATAAATAGTGAATTAGTAGGACGTGACATGTATAGTTACAGAGTATGTAGTTACAGAATTACATTTGTAGTTACATAGTATGTACATGTGTAATTACAGACTTATATGTAGTTACAGAGTTACATGTGTATGTGTAATTACACACTTACATGCATGTAACTCTGTAACTACATACTTACGCAGTTACATGAATTACACATGTAACTATGTAACTAGGTAAGCCCTAGGTAACATTTGGTAACTAGATAATCTCTGATAACTAGGTAAGTGCTTCTGAAACTATGTAAGTATGTAACTAGGTAAGCCCTAATTACATATATAGTTACAAACTTATAAAATCTCTATGTAGTTACAGAGTTACATGTGTAACTACATAAGTATGTAATTATATACTTACGTAGTTATAGGAATTACATACTTACGCAATTATACATGTAACTCTGTAAATATATACTTACACAGTTACATATTTAACCATGTAACTACTTCATACCTTGTTACATAGTTACAGGAAGAAATAATTACAAACTTAAGACGTAAAAAATTATGTACTTACATGCTTACAGAGTTACATGTGTATGTGTAATTACATAGTATGTACATGTGTAATTACACACTTACATGTAGTTACAGAGTTACACATATAACTCTATAGCAACATACTTACGTAGTTACAGGAATTACACATGTAACTCTGTAACTAGGTAAGCCCTAGGTAACCTTTGGTAACTAGATAAGCCCTAATATCTAGGTAAATCTTTCTGAAACTATGTAAGTATGTAATAAGCCCTAATTATAGAGTTACAAACTTATAAAGTTTCTATATAGTTACAGAATTACATGTGTAACTGCATAAGTATGTAATTACATACTTACACAGTTACAGGATTTACACACTTACGCAATTATACATGTAACTCTGTAAATATATACTTAAGTAGTTACATTTTTAACTGTGTAACTACTTCATACCTTGTTACAAAGTTACATGAAGAAATAATTACAAACTTAAGGTGTAAAAAAATATGTACTTACATACTTACAGAGTTACATGTGTATGTGTAGTTACATAGTATGTACATGTGTAATTACAGACTTATATGTAGTTACAGAGTTACACATGTAACTCTGTAACTACATACTTATGCAGTCACATGAATTACATATGTAACTCTGTAACTAGGTAAGCCCTATGTAACCTTTGGTAACTAGGTAAGCCCTGATAACTAAGTAAATCCTTCTGAAACTATGTATATAACTAGATAAGCCCTAATTACAGAGTTACAAACTTATAAAATTTCTATGTAGTTACAGAGTTACATGTGTAACTGCATAAGTATGTAATTACATACTTACAGAGTTATAGGATTTACATACTTACACAATTATACATGTAACTCTGTAAATATATACTTACACAGTTACATATTTAACTGTGTAACTACTTCATACATTGTTACATAGTTACATGAAGAAATAACTACAAACTTAAGGTGTAAAAAATTATGTACTTACATACTTACAGAGTTATATGTGTATAATGTGTATACGTTACATAGTATGTACATGTGTAATTACCACTTACATGTAGTTACAGAGTTACACATGTAACTCTGTAACTACATACTTATGCAGTTATAGGAATTATATATGTAACTCTGAAAGTAGGTAAGCCTTAGGTAACCTTTGGTAACTAAGTATGCCATGATAACTAGGTAAATCCTTCTGAAACTATGTAAGAATGTAACTAGGTAAGCCCTAATTACAGAGTTACAAACTTATAAAATTTCTATGTAGTTACAGAGTTACATGTGTAACTGCATAAGTATGTAATTACATACTTACACAGTTACAAGAATTACATACTTACGCAGTTACACATGTAACTGTGTAAGTAAGTACTTACGTAGTTACACACTTTTAAGATAATGGTTACACACTTTTGAGATAACGGGGGAGGATAACGAGAGTTAACAACAGAGACTTAAAAATAAGTCCTGCATAAAGCAGGGACAGGAAGGCGCGCGCGGGAAAATCTGACAGAGACCTGAAAATAATGCTAGGTCCCTGTCAGTGACCAATAATTAATTCTCCCTATAAATTAAGAGTCATATAGTTCAACCATCAAACAGGTTTAAAAGGTGATGGTAGAAACTAATTAACTCTATTATGATAGGACTACTCTTACATGAAAGTAATCTAGTCATGCCACATTGTTTTGACATTTTTTGACAATTTTCTTTTATATTAAACTACTAATCAATGGACGCGGCGTTACTTGGGCGCCCGGATAAATCATTCACCTGGTGAATAGTGTTTCTCTTTATATTTAAGATGAATAGCAGACGATTCACCCCCAAACTAATGTAAGAGTTTCTTGTTAATTAGGTGATCAGCTCGGTTCCCATTGGGTATGATTTATTGGGTAAAGAAAAATCCTACTATTTCTTTTGCAGCAAGATTACTTGCAAATCGGATCTAGGATAGTGGAATGCTTTCATACAAGAATTATCTTGTCGAGCTCATTTGTGGCCCACCATTTTAATTCTGTCAAGGACAATTAAATGAATAGTGTTATATATGTAACATCGACGTTTTCTATTATATATATATATATATATATATATATATATATATATATATATATAACTCATGTCATATTCCGGTGCATGATGCCGTAATAAACCATTTTTTACATTTGTTCTTCCGACCATTTGTCTTAACTTCGAACGGATTTAGAAAGACTAATTTATCCTTACTTAATCCCATGTGTTAGCTTTCTATTGCGTACATGTACATGCCCACTTATCCGATTCCAATTGTTATAACGAAACGAAAATATACAATGAAAACGATATCATTAATTTGTCTATATGTGACAACAAAAGAAATGTGTGGGGCCATAATGTAATTTGTAGTATGCTAGATTCGTGGGAGCTACATGCATGCAAAGCAAATGGCAAGTGGAAATTAATCACAATATTAAGAAATAACATAGAAATAAAATTGAAGAGGTGGTATATGTCCTTGCAGCTAGTAGTACACTTTTTTTTTTTTTTTGGTTGAGGTCATCAAATGGGAAAGGAGTTCATGGGTAATAGGTTTGCTAACAATACGTACGTGAGTGTATAGCTAATATTAATATGGCGGGTATATTTTTATGAATATATATATGATTTATTTAAGAGTAACAAAATTTCAGATAAAGTATAAGATCTCATCATTTCTCTCTTTCTTAATTATCTCATATCTTGACACTGTTTATGTGGAACAGACATCAAAATACATCAGCCATATCAAGATTTATTGTACATATTAATGTGCAACAAACAATATTACTTTTGCCATAAAAAAAATAATGCCTGTTGATCTTCTAAGGAGATAGCAAATGATGTGTACTGTCTGTCACCCTCCTCTTCGGCCATGTCATATGTTATATAACAGTGACAAGGTGTGATATGAACTTCATCACTATTGTCGTTCTCTTGGATCGCTACTAACCTTTGCTTCCACAGACTCATTATTAGGGTTGCAAATAGAATATAAAATTTTAAAATGTCGATCCGATTTCGATAAAATTATCAATTTTGAAATTGCAAAATGATATGATAGTTTATCAGAATCAGATATTTTGATAAGTTATTGGAATCAGAATCGGAATTGAAAAATAATAGACATCGAAATCAATTTTTCCTATAAATTATTCATTAATTCAAAAGAAGAAGTCATAGTAAACATCTTAATTTATCGAAATTTTGATTCTGATAATATAATCAGAATTAGAACGGAATCGAAATTAATCATTATGATTTTATCGGAATCAGAATCGAAACTATTTCGGTTATCGAAATCGAAAATTATATTTTTGATTTTGAATTCGACCTATTTTCAGTCCTACTCACTACACTACCCTTTAAAAAATAAGTAACACGTATTAAGCAGAATTTACTACTCATTTTCAAAAGATGAATTTCACAGCATATTGATAGTTGCGAGATTCAACCCGTTCATATTTGAGGTGGTAAGACATGAACATCTTACGGTAGATCCCAAGTGTTTCTCATAAATGTTACTTTTTTTTTAATAAAAAGCTTAAATTTAGAAGTTCCCAATTGTGCCCTCATGACTCATCTGTTATCTACGTTGATAAGCTCCATTCCTTCTTTATTTTTTTTAATATAAAACAGGAAGGCTAATGTAGGGACGGTCAGCAGGCATGAGACCGCAGTTTGGGTTTGAAAGTCCACGGCGGTGTTAGCTCTTCCTGGAATAGAAGATTTGGAAGACAAGGAACGATACCGAAGCACCAAGATTTGAGTGTAGACAGTAATAAGATAAGTCCTTAGTTTATTCCAAATCGATTAGTCATGTTTGCTGTGTTAGTTCACACTTTACACCGTTTTATATAATACTTCGTGAAAGTTCTACATATCACATCGAGGACATTCGAGTTCACATATGGGCATGTGGTGATGCGAGTGACAGATGCATATATCTATGATTTGGAATATAAATTAAGAGTCATATAGTTCAACCATCAAATAAGTTTAAAAGGTTATGGTGGAAACTAATTAACTCTATTATGATAGGACTACTCTTATATGAAAGTAATCTAGTCATGCCACATTGTTTTGACAATTTTCTCGTTTATTTTTTTTTCATATGTACGAGGATCAAGCATTAGTTCCTCAGGTTAAACGGAAGTATGATATATATAGATATGTTATAATGTTGAAATAAAATTTTTACTATGGCATAATCTACAAGCCAACGGGGAGATAGGAAAGAAGAGGAGGTGGTGATAATATTCCTTTTGGGTTTTTTATATAACCATTTAAACTATCATATTTATTTATATACTCTCTCAATTTTATGATTATCAACAAGAACCATTTGATATACTAAAATCATGGTTTGTCGGACAACGATACAACTGTACCATACTATGTCTGGATATTTACGATCCCCACTACGATCAACATGATATGGTAAAATCAGTTGATCGATTTTTCTAGTGAGCACCACCAAATGTCCAACAGATCAAAGTATAAAATCAGTTGACCGATTTATTTTTATCGATCGATCAATTTTTGTCAAAATAACATCCAGACCCATGGTCTTCGAAGAGAGACGAAATCGATCGATCGATTTTATATTTTCGGTCGACATATCGATATGGTACAAATCCTACTGTACTGTGTCATAAAAAATGTGACACGATCGATCCGCATAGTACGACAAATCATGTCTAAAATATGACAACTCATATCCATGTTATGTTGAAATTATGAATCTATCTTCTCAAGTTAAGATGCAAAAGATATAATGAGATCACATTTCCTAAGTTATTTTTAAACTATCATATTTACATATATACATATATATATATTATATATATATATAGTCTCTCAATTTTATGAATTATCAAAAAGAACCATTTTGTAGAGATATTCTTTAGTCTCACATTGAAAGATAGTGAGAACAAGTGTGTGCTTATCAGTAAGAGCCTCACCTCTTCTCCTAAGAGGGCCCTTTTAAAGGACAAAACCTAAAGCATGGAGACAATACCTCTGGGAGGCACACTTAAATCACGTCTCTTCATTGGCGCTGTCTGTAGGAACGAACGAGAGGCCATGCGCCCTACCTGAGCGTCTCATCTTCATGAGACCCGCACACCTTTATCCTCACTGGGGGGCTGTGTAGAGGTATTCTTTAGTCCCACATTGAAAGATAGTGAGAATAAGTGTGTGCTTATCAGTAAGAGCCTCACCTCTTCTCCCAAGAGGGCCATTTTAAAAGACAAAACCCCAAGTATGGGGACAATACCTCTTGGCAGACACACTTAAATCACGTCTCTTCACATTTGATATACTAAAATCATGGTTTGTCGTACAGCGGTACAACCGTACCGTACTGTGTTTTTGGATATTTACGATCCCCACTACGATCGGCACGATACGGTAAAATCAATTGATCGATTTATCGGTCAATCGATTTTTCTAGTGAGCACCTCCAAGCGTCCAACAGATCAAAGTATAAAATCAGTCGACCGATTTATCTTTATCGGTCGATCGATTTTTGTCAAAATAATGTCCAGACTTATGATCTTCAAAGAGAGACGAAATCGATCGATCGATTTCATATTTACAGACGACATATCGATACGGCACGAATCGTATTATACTGTGTCATGAAAAATATGGTACGATCGATTCGCACGGTATGACAAATCATGTCTAAAATATGACAACTCATATCCATGTTATGTTGAAATTATGAATCTATCTTCTCAAGTTAGGATGCAAAAGATATAATGAGATCACATTTCCTAAGTTATTTTTAATCTTGTTACCCTTTTTATGCCGAACTTCTCACAAAAACCATAGGTGGACTCAAATGTTGTTTCCATGTTTAGAGTCCTCTCTCAGAGGGAAAAAAAGTCCTAACAGAGCTGACCGGCACACGGGCTGGGGGCACACGGTGTTGAGATCATGAATGGACCAAGCCGGACTGGGCCAAGGTCGCTAGTAGGCCAGTGGATTTGGGCAAGACACCATGGCCCATCACTTTTTTTTATATCGATGACATAGCAATAGAAAGTATACAAGCGAGCCTGAGATTTATATTTTTCTGTTTAAATTATCATTAAAAACTCAGTCAATATTTTTAAATTTTAAGATAATATATTTAATTTTAAAATTTTATTTTAGATTCTAAAATTTAAAGTTTTGAGTTCATTCACCACCGCCTCCCACCCACCACTGTTTGTTGTTGTCTCCAACACTCCAACTCGTGTGGCACCCAACTTAACACCATATAAACTGTCACTATCCAAATACACTTGGACAAGTGCAATAAATATTTCTCTAGAAAAAAAGATGAGCACTTGATCAAGACTTTTTTGATAAGTTGTTAACATATAATAAGTGGTATTTATCAACTCTAATAAACTTAAAACTAATTTGATAACTTGGATAGTCTATCTGCATGTTAAGTGGATCTAGGGGCTGTTAACCCCTGTTAACTTACCAGGCGATGGACTGTTTATTAATTTATCTTGAGGGTAATAGGCGACAAATTAAGTACAAAAGTAGTTAACCCCTATTAACTTATATGTGGTTATGTTATTTAGAGTTATCTTTCCTGGTTTTCAAATTAACAGGCCCTAATAATTTTACAAGAATTGACTAATCAAGCTTAATATAGATACCCTCTTTGAGGACTAATTATGCATATACCACTCATTCCTTCTTGTGATTTCTTGTGTGAGTGGAGTTTCTTTTCCCGTATTATGCATTATTTGTAGTCCTTTTGATGTAGAGAACATTTTTATTGAATCCCCTCATAAATTTGTTTATATAAGTGATTGCTTTAGGTGATAGAGAGATCTAATATTGGTCCCAACGTAAGGAATGAATTCCTAAAAATCACATGATTGCCATATGAATCAGCTGAATTATATTCCTTGCATATTTATCACTTGTTTGGGAGAGCACTGAAATATTATAGACTCTCGCATCTTTATGATTAAAATTTCTTTCGATCACATAGTTATAAGAGGGAAGATTTAACTATATTAAACTTTCTTTTAAAAAAGAGGAAAAGAACTATGAGCGAGCTGTGCTCATCATGCAAAATAGATCACGATTGATTAGTCTTTCTCATGGTTTTAGTTCAAGATACTGTGTTTCATGCCTTGTGTGTAAGGAACTTTAATTTCATACAATCAACAATAATATCATGAACTCTAGTTCCCCAAAACTTATAATTTCATGATTTTCACATTTGATAGAGTAATTAATTAGACACTACCGTGTTTCCCTCTCCCAAAACTTGACAAAATGTACACTTTCGGGGAGAGGGAGGGAACCTATTCTTACACGGAGAGAAGCACCCTTCCATCAAGGGATGTATTTATTGGAAATAACTTGTCGCTTCTCAAAATTGACGATTAAGATTTTATTATTCAAAATAAATTGTAAAACCTCCTCATTAATGTGTAAATTAAGGGGACATACGTTAATATTTTTACAATCACCCACTTGGCCCATATAACATTATCCTCATCATGATTTAACAAATAACTATAATGCACATTATATTAAGTTAAAATCTTTCGTATATATATTGGTCACCTTAATTGTGATCATTAAGCAAAAGCTAATGTGAATCATGGCAGTTGTATATCATTGTTTCGATATAGTCCCTGCCATTTACCCCAATAATAACTCTCACATAACATAACACATAATTGAGAAATAACATAATGGTCCAACTTCAATACCTTACCAAGGTCAAGTCCCCCCAGTCACATTCATCCCATTCATATGCATGTAATAAAGGAAAGAAAATGGTGTGCATTAAGGGCGTGCCACCACCTCCTCTTGTGCACTAAGTATCTCTCTAAAGAAGAATCGGACATACATAAATATCAGAAACAAAATAGAGTTGAGCTGAGAGTGTAAATGCACTATATATAATAGCCATATATAACATAAAATCAATAACGAAAAGAGATGATGTCCATACATTTGACATTCTCATTAAATGTCTTGGAGGCAACGCTTTTTTCCATGAAATAGTAGCTTTTTTGGAACAAAGACAAACGGGTTCTCTCTCTAGATTTTTGAGAGAGAGAAGCTCCGTGTTTTTGTTGGGAGATTTCAACCCGAGAACTTCTTGCGTCTTTCATTGCCGACTCCAACGGGTTCGTCGCCAGCTCTCCGGCGAACTAATAGCCAGTTTTCCGGCAGCTTGGGTTGCCACCTTTGAGTGGTGTTCTCTGGGAGGGGGGTGGGCAGGCGGCCCCCTTTTCTTCCTCCTTGTGTCCACCTCTCGTGCGTTGTCGCTTCCTTCTTGTTTCACCTCTCGTTGTTTGTCCCATCATTTTATCTCTCTTCTTCTTATTTTTCACCTATTTGAATCTGCGTACCTCCCTCCTCTGCACTCCATCTCACCTTCGTTTTTCCCTTTGTTTAGGTCCTCCTTGTCTGCCTCTCGTCTCTATGTTTCCTCTATTCAAATTAGGATTGCAAGCGGTCGAGTTCGGAATCGGAAACACAAATTTCGATTCTGATTCCAATAACTGAAATATAGTTTCGATTCCGATGAAATCAGAATGGTTAATTTCGAATCTGTTCTGATTCCGATAACATTATCGGAACCGAAGTTCTGATAAATTAAGGTGTTTACCATAGTTTTGTCTTTTAAGTTTATAGATAATTTATCAGAATAACCGATACTGATTTTGATTCTAATTATTTTTCAATTTTGATTCCGATAACTTATCGGAATATCTGATACCGATTTCAGTAAGCTATCGATATTATTTTTTTATTTAGAAATTGATAATTTTTATCAGAATCGGGTCGGAATATCGGGTTCCGTTTGCAGCCCTAATTCAAACCCATCTGGATTTGCTTGTCCCCCTCCTTCTCATGCTCCACCTCGCCTCCATTTTCTCTCTGTTTAGGCCCTCCTATAACATCCCTCTCTACGCCACCTTTCCATCCCCCATTCCGTCTCCCACCACCTTGCCCACTACAGAACCCACCCCTCACCCCTCTCTCCTTATCTGCCATCCATCTCCTCCTGCCATCCGGTTGCTCCACCCCCTCCTCATCCGCTCAGTTGCCGCTTCCTCCCCCTGCCTTGATTAACCTTACTGCTCCTCTTCCCTATATCATCCTTCTTCCTTTGTCGTGATGCTTCTGTAATCTACTTCTTCTTGTCCCCCCTCACCTCTATATATATTTTTTTGCTCTTTTTTCGGTTGCTCCTTTTGTTTCAGGATCAATGGGTTTGCGAAAGCTAGTGAAGAGATCTCCAACTTTTTAGGTGATGTTCTTCATTTGTGTTGTCCCTCTTCTTCCCTTTCCCCCTGGTGGGATCCCAGAGATGTTGGTAAAGCTCGAAGTATTGGGATTCATCCTCACTGTCTCTTCAGACATGCATCTGTCGAGTTAGTTGATTTGTTATGGAGTGGAATTTCACCTTAGCTTTGTGGTTTCATATCTCAAGCTTCTTCTCGTTGTGGTGGATGGGATCTAGTTTTTGCCTTTGTTCTGGAGCAATGATGTTTGTTGATGTATGTTTCTTAATATATGGCACCTATATATGTATGCTTTGTTGGTACTTTAGCTTGGGTTGGGGGTATGGGCTGCCATCCTTTGGCACGATGTTTGCTAGTTGTGGGAAGCTCCCTTCCCTCGAGGTATTATGCATTATGCCACTTTGGTTGAAGGTTAGAGCAGTGTAACCCAGGGTAGGTTAACCCAGGGTAGGAGAGATTTTACTTTGGGCGCTCTTTTTGAGATGGAGATGGGTTAACTCTTTTTTTTAGTCAACTATCACCTTTGATTTCACTTATTTTTATGTGAAAAAATAAAAAAAAATAAAATATGAGATATATAATAAAATAATATTTAAAATAAGTAGACATACCCCGGGTTAAGGGGGGTACCCCGAGGTACCCCGGGCAAGGTTACCCCAGGGTACCCCCCTTACCAAAGCGGTATGCTTCTTTGTACTCTTTCTATTTTTATAATATATTTCCTATGTTCTTAGTAAAAAAAAATCTACAACCATAAGATTGGTGCTAATATGCTCAATTGATACTTTTTGTTTCTGAACTTTTCTTTTAAAGATAAAAGTATTTCAATTCCATATGTTTAGCACCTTCGGAATATTTGTATTTTTTATCTAGCCGACTCGATAAAAAATATGATGTCGCTTGTTTGACCGTCTACTTAATTGGTTGAGCGGACGAGATCTATATGTTGTTGACATGTGGGTTCTGATCATTTGATTAATTAGGCAGACGACCATGCAAGCCACATCAGGCTTTCTACCAAGTCATCTGAGTAGAACACCTTTCTCCAATTTTTGTATATTCGCACGGGTATATATATATATATATATATATATATATATATAGACAATCAAATAAATAAGAAGAGAACAAGTTATATAGTGACATATGTTTAAATCTGTCTTATGCTATTTATATAAAAGTATGAGAGATAGGGAAGATACTTGGGCGTTATTCATGGGCTTGGGGAGATGGGGAGATGGGATGGAAGTGAAGGGATCTCGAGCATCCTTATGGAGGGATAATGAGTAGAGTATTAATGTCAAGAAGTATTGAAATTTTCGTTGAAGCATGCCCTTAATGGACTTATCAGTGAACTATTTATTTATAATATTTATTGGTCTAAGTTATCGACAAAAGAAGTTGAGAAATGATAATTATCCGTGAAAATAGGTAGTAATCAATATCCGGGCATCCTACTATTGGTGGGGCACCTGGGCCCACTGGCGTGAGGGGTTCCGAGTGCCCCACCAATGACGAGGTGCCCGAGCGGGACTTGCTATCCGGGGCAATATTTGCTATCCGTTTCACAAGTAACAAGTTACACTCAAAGAAGTTTGGACAACCATTAAAATCTTCCAACACCACTTGCTACATCATCATTATCAGTTACTATCGCCCACCATCACTTAGCTATCATATCGACACGATAGTAGCTAACAATCCATAAGCAATGGAGGAAGACTCCTCTATTCTGTTAGCTGTCCAAACATTTATGGGAAAATTAATTGTAGGTTTTTGTCGGTGAAGGTGTTTTAACTGAAGGTCCCTATCAAAAATATCTATGAGAAGAAGTCCATATATTTTTGTGAGTTTTAATTTCTAATTTCTACTTTTTCTGACTCTACACTGGATGACTCCCGAGTGACTTTTTCTATCTTTTGGCTATGAGAAATTGTTACTTTAAAAAATCTCAACACTTATTTTAATCTCTTCAAACTTACATGAATCTCACATACTTTAATTTACTGTCACATATATTTAAACTATTGCTCACTTATGGCAGCAAGGATAGCCTAGAGGGGGGGGGGGGGGTGAATAGGGTAATCTGAAAACACAGATAAAAATCACTACTTGAAAACTTTGGTTAGTGAATGTAATTGTGTGTGATAAAGAGTAGCAATGCGGAAGTAATTAAAAAATAATCACACATGAACACAAGGATTTATCCTGATTCGGCTCTTCTAAATGTAAGTCCTACGTCCAATCCCCAAGCAAATCTTGAGATTTCACTAATCAAGGTACAATCCCCCCAGGGATATATAAACCCCCAGCTCCCCGCTGGTCCTCTTCCTTTCCGAGTAGGAAGAAAACTCACTTCTGTTACAGGTCAAGAAGCCACCCTCCTAGAACAAATCTTAGTGCGGTTCTGCTGGTCCAACCCCAACTTGGTTCTGCTAGACTAAACCCTCAGTTAGGTTCTGCTAACACCAACCCCAACTAGGTTCTTCCGTTAACCCAAGGGGAACATTATGTACAATCCCACAGCCGGACAGAATCCACCAGCACCCCGTTGACCTTCTCTTCATACAGGAAGAGGATCACTGTATATAGTCCTATAATTGGACACAAGTCTTTCTTAGAAAAGAAAGAATAGACTGAAAGCTATACAAGATGAACACTAAGGAACTCAAACTCTCAACTCACAGACTCTCCCCCAGATTTACAATGACGCACAGAGAGAGAGAGAAGAGAGGAAAGATTGAATGCTTGGAGCTTAGAAGACTTTAGCTCTGAAGGCTTCTCTTGAGTAGACTCGAGCTCCTCTCTTTACTTGAGTGTGTGTGGAGTTGGATGCTCACTAGATGTACACTCCTTGAATGATTTTCAAATTTGCTCTTTTTCTTGTTCTTCATAGCCTTCATCCTTATATGGAGGAAGAAGAGATCCATTGACTAATGGCCGTTGGAGTTTCTAGCCGTTGCTCTTCTTCTTCTTCTTCATATGCTTTCCTTCTTCTTCTGTCTAATAGACATCTTCATGTGTCTAACGGATGCTAACAATAGATCCAAGATGTTTTGACTAGGAGTAGAATAGTCCTGCAGACATTTATTGCAAATAGAAATATGTTAGACTGGAGAAGTCTTCTGACAGATAGCACATACCTCTTTTTGCCTTACTTCCATGTTTCCTGCTGACAATATCTCACCTACCCTAAAGGATAGACAGGATGAAGATCTTCATTCAGACAAAGAAATAATAAGATAAACATGTGAAGTACATTTGAACTTTCATTTTGGGCGCCAAAGATATTTTGAAATATAGAGGCAATCGATGTGAAACAATTGTAATCGATGTGACAATTGATATTCAATCATAATAGCAATCGATGCTTGAATATAATAGTAATCGATGTAAGATTGATCAGTAATCGATGTGAATGAAGAGCAATTGATGTTCAATGTTAATTGATCCATAAAGGCAATCGATGTTTCAGACAATCGATGCTTAAGTGAAGAGCAATCGATGCTTAAGACAATTGATGATCTAAGTCAATCGATGTTATAAGTGAAGTAATCGATGTTACAAGTGAAGCAATCGATGTTATTAGGCAATCAGTGTGACACTGGTCGGTAATTGATGTTTTATAAAGACAATCGATGTTTGATTAAAGGCAATCGATATAAGACTTCAACTTTTGAGGATTCGGAGTGAGATCAATAATCGATACAACCAATACAACAATCGATATGAGACTTTGACTTTTGAGAAGTCAAAGTGAGACTAAGACTATCCAAGAGTCGGAGTTGGACTTCGATTGTTCATCAATCGATATCCACTTCGACTTTCCAAGAGTTGGAGTTGGACTTCAGTTGTTCAACAATCGATATCCACTTTGACTTTCTAGGAGTCAGAGTTAACATGATATTCATACCAGTTGTGGACTTAGAAAATTTTTGAGCATGTAGAAGAACATATGCGCCATCCAAACATAGTGTTTATAAAATATATTCTTCTGTGATATAATTATAGTACATTTGAAGATTATTTATAAAGATGGTTATGCACTGATTAATTAAGCAATTGTATTAATTAAAACATGAGTTTTAGTTATCACCAAAACATGAGATAAACATAAGAGTGGTTCAACATAAACAACTTTGAAATCTTACTTTAACGTCTTTGGACTTAGAGTTCAAGTCATGTTAACAGTGGCTTTAACTCCTATACACTTTTAACTCATGGTCACATATACTTTAACGACCTTGAACTCTTACCTTTGAACTCTTACTTTAATGTCTTTGAACTTAAACTTTAAATCATGTTAGCAATGACTTTAAGTCCCACTCACTTTAACTCACTATTACACATACTTTAACAACTTGAACTCTTACTTTAACACCTTCGAACTTAGATCTTAAGTCATGTCAACAATGACTATAAGTCCCACACATTTTAACTCGTTGTCACATATACTTTAACAACCTCTTACCTTAAAGCCTTTGAACTCTTACTTTAACGCTTTCGAATTTAGCCTTTAAGTCATGTCAGCGGTAACTTTAAGTTTCACACCTTTCACTCACTGTTATACATATTTTAATGACCTCAAACTCTTAACGCCTTTGAACTTAGACCTTAATTAAGTCATGTCAACAGTGGCTTTAAGTTCCACACATTTTAACTCACCATCACACATATGTTAACAACCTCTAACTTTTATCTTAACGCATTCGAAATCTTATTTTATCACCTTCAAACTTAGACTTTAAGTCATATTAACAATGACTTTAAGTCTCATACACTTTAACTCATTGTTACGCATATTTTAACGACCTCAAACTCTTATCTTAATACATTCGAACTCTTACTTTAACACCTTGAAACTTAAACTTTAAGTCATGTCAACGATGACTTTAAGTCCCACACACTTTAACTCACTATCACACATTCTTTAATGACTTCAAACTGTTACTTTAATATCTTCAAACTTAAACTTTAAGTCATGTCAGTTGTAACTTTAAGTCCCATACACTTTAACTTACCGTCACATATACTTTAATGATTTTGAACTCTTATCTTAAAGTTTTACAATACTTACATATGTGAGAGATTGTGTAACATAGAAGGTTAAAATGAAACCGTAAACCATTAAAGTAATAAACAATTCATCTTACTATAAGATGCGTAACTGGTTAAAGTAACATAGAAGGTCAACCTCTATCCCAAGAAGGGTAGTGAATGTGCCCAGTGGTCGACATCGTTTTAGAGCACCCATTGTTTAGTTTTAAGATATTACTATTCTATTGCGCTATGCTTAGGTATGTATGTGAATTTGTTTAAAGTATACGTATGAATAGATTAAAGTAATTAATACTGTAAGTGTCACATCCCGATAATATAAACTTAACAAAATGTGAGCACAATTAAAATTTATAACTCATTCAAAGAATGTACTCATAACATTAGCGAAATATAATGTAATAAAAGTCACCTTGAGAGTCAACTAAGCGTTATACACATTATTACAACTAGATATACTACTTAAACAAAATGAAAAGAAAAACTAGATCTAGTCTTTATGGCACGCTCAAAGCACACATTCCCTATTAAAATTGGACACTTCATGGTCATCTGTAAGGAGTAGGAAACAATGATTAATCATGCTCAGTAGAATTAACGAAGATAAGCAAGGTATGTCATGAAGGTATCAAACATCATGCATAATCAATTAGAAAGTACTAAATTAAAAGAAATATCTGTGAGTGTTGCCTTGAGCCAAAACTAAACAAATAATCACTGAATACAAACCATGTAGCAAATCATGAAAATGTCGACTAATTTAGCATATCATGGTGTCATGTCAAACACCCAAAAGAAAGATCCATTATCGTTCTGCGCAGATAAAACAAATTCGGGTGCTCCTCCCGGGACTGGATCTGCCCCATTTGCACTGACATTTAGTCCAAAAGGGTCCAAAGATCCGATAATACGTCATCTCATTTCCATTCTAATATAATTCTTAGGCAACATTATGTGTGAGACAAAACACATTAGAAACTGAAGGTGTGCAAAGTATGTCATGAAGTAAGTATTAGAAATTTAGAGAAATGCTACTTGAAAGGGTTGTTGTATGGGTTTCCCAAAAGATAGTTCAATTGGCTAGATTAAAAGTTAAGTGGCTTTGAGGGTGTAGTAAAGAGAATGGTATAAAGTTACAGTAGCTTCAAGGTTCAATGGTTCTGCTAACATAGAGAATTGGTGATTCAGATTGGGGTTTGGTCGATTGAACTCTGATTATCGATCAACCGAACCCCACAAAGGGTTGATATTTTAAGTCTAGGAAGGAATCGGTTGATCGGACAACAAAATCAGTCGATTGGACTGAGGTTTTCCATCGATCGAACTTTGCATGTCGATTGACTAAATGCATTAGTGCCTCCAGTACGTTTAAGGTGGTCAAATAGATGTCTGTTGATCGACCGTAAGGGAATGGTCAACTGTTCCTATCAGGATCACTCTTTTACCGGCAGTAAAAGGGGGTGTCAGTCAACCGATGGTCAGGTTTCGGTCAACCGATTCTGAGGACTCAGAAGTTCCAAGATGTTTTTTGCTACTTTTAAGAGATACAACTCGATGATTTCTGATTCTAGAGTAGTTTTGTATCTAGAGTCTACTATCTAGAGGGTGTTAAGTAGTTGACGAGGCAAGAAACAAGTTCAACCATTCAATGGTCGTTCATGGAAAAAGGAAGAACAAGAAGTAGAGGGTGAAGAAGAATCCTACCTTACGATGGAGAGAAGTTTTTATTTTAAACCTTGTTCTTTCCTTTGTTTCAAGCTTCCAATAGTAGCAGCAGTGCCAAGACAGTTGCACTTAGAGGGAGAACAAGTGAGCAAAGTGTTGAACAGGTGAGTTCGACGGGTTTATGTAGGTGTTAAGAGTTATGTGGAGGAGAAGCACATATTCCTCTTCCTGTCTTTGTGTCGGCCATGATAGGGAGAGTTCTTGCCCATTTCTTACACGTACATGGGTTTTTACTTGGGGAATAAGTTACAGACATAACTTTGTTTACGTAACAAAATTGTTACGTAAATTGTTTACGTAAATAAGATTTAATTCCTCCAACTTGTTTAGACCTCCAATTTAGTATCCAAACGATGTCTATTTGAAAGATATTTCAAACATAAGCTAATTAGAAAGTGTTACAAGTTATGGTGATTTTAGTGTAATTTCTCCAAATAAATTTTTGTCAAGTGAAAATTGCCTTAAAATTAATAAGTCGGGTTAATCTCAATATTTGTAGGCCTATAATTCCAAATATTCATGTTTTTGGAATCAACATATTCTTTTAGCAATTATGATAAATTCATATTCATTCCTGTTCTTAGGATCTTGGTGTCGTCCCATTGGGGTACATAGGGACATGATGACAACAAGAATATCTTTTATTCTCTTTATTTTAATATCTAAAAATTTACAACTTTCCAAAAATTAAATATTAATTCTAAGACGTTATAGATCCCCCCCACTAAGAAAAGAATTTGGTCCTCCAAATTCATCTAATACATGGGCTAAAGTACTGACTACTAACCTGCAAATAGTTCTGAATATTGGTTCTTCATGATGTCTTTTGGTTCCCATGCTGCTTCTTCCACCTCTTTCCGATTCCATTGAATCTTTAGTAATGGAATTTCCTTACCACAAAGTTGCTTGATCTTCCGGTCAAGGATTTATATCGGCTTCTCTTCGTATGTCAGATTACTTGTAACTCCAAATCTTGATGTGTAATATATAACATGGGTTGGATCATAGACATATTTCGTAGCAATGATATATGGAAAATATCATGTACATTGTATAATTGAGGTGATAAGGCCAACTGATACATTGTTTCTCTAACTCTTCTCAGTATCTCAAATGGTCCGATATATAGCAAACTTAGTTTCCCTTTGATTCCAAATCTTCTGATTCCTCGCTTAGGCGATATCTTCAAGAAGACATAATCTCCCTATTGGAATTCTAATTCCCTTCTCTAGTGATCAGATAACTTTTCTGTCGATCCTGTGCAACTTTCATTCTTTCTCGTACTATTTTGATAATTTCTGTTGTTTCCTATATTAATTCCAAGATTCACGGCTCACTTAATTCAGTCCAATAGATTGATGATCTACATTGCCGACCATACAAGGCTTCAAAGGGTGCCATTGGAATTGTAGATTGATAACTGTTACTATTGTAGACACCCGATTCTGGCCCATTAGTTGAACCACATTTCTTGTTCTCTTAATGAGCCCCAAGTTGGTTACTCACCTTGAGCCCATTTGTTAGCCATGTTTTGAGCCCATTAAAAGCCCAATTTTCACCTTATCTCGTCCAATTATCCTTTCAAGAGTCCTTGTGCTTAAATAATTGATTATTCTCCTAAATAATTGATCAAAATCGAAGAATAATCGATCATCCTTAATGCGACGGGTCGTAGCGTCACGTTAGTCCATGTCGCGACACCCTTGGCCGTCGTGATAGCCCATGAATATCCATTCATGTACCTTCATGGTCGCAACCACCCTAACCGTCGTGACAAGCCTTGTCGCGTCCCTACGACCCGTCGCGACATAATCTGCATACGCTGGCCTCCGCAACCACCTCCACTTTATCCTCCTTTGAGCTTATCTTCATCTAAACAACCCCCCACAACCCCCAGCTGTGGTTTGAGGGTCCATCTCTCCTTGGAACCCACCTAGGACTCTTCCCATCCAGATTTACATGGCTTTTATCACTTTTATGGGTGATTATCACTTAAGGATGGGATTTTCTCTCTCCTTTCTATATAAGTGACACTCCACTTTTAGCAGAAGAGGAAGAGCCCATTTTGCCACGAAGTGTTGACAAAATCCTTTTAGGACTTCCCCTTAGCTCGTAGTTCTCTCATTCCCACCTATTTCCTCTCTATCCTCTTCATTAAGCCATGGCTTCTTCTTCAAGTATGGAGCTTGGTGATTGAGGAGGCGGCTTCCCTATACATCCAAGGCTTCTGCACAACCAAGATCACCATATCACGGCTAGGGAGTCGTCCCATTGGGAATATTTCTTATTTTCTTCTTCTCATTTCTTTTCATGCATGTTATTAATTTTCTTTTAGATAGGAACATATGTCCTTCTTTTCCACGTTTTTATACAACCCAAGGGGTTTAAAAACCACCCCCAAGTTCGTTCCCTCCATGCTCTTCCCTTCTCATTTCTTTTTGGATAGGTATTCCACTTAAATATGGTCTAACAGGGTTTCTTTTGTTGTTTTCGTTGTCTTGGCAAGTACCTAAGCAAGGATAGACGAGGAGCTCTTGCTCTCTAGCCGGTTGGAGGGCAGAAAGAAGGTCCCCCCATCACTCTCCCGCACTGCAGAGAACGCGTTGGCCACCTGCGTCGCGACATCAAGAACACGCCCAGTCGGGGCATCGCGACAACGACAGTATCGCGACGGGGATACCCGTCACGACACCAGTAAGTACCCGGTTCTCATTCCTATTCCTAGCACGTTAGCCTAATTTCAATCATATTTTAGGGCTACTTGTTAGGTGGAGATCACATTCCTTAATCCATGCATTGAACATTTTAAACATATTGTGTGTTTCGAGGGGTGCGCAACCCCGTGATAACACATTTTGGCGATCATGGTGAGACCTTCAATGCTAGCCTCGTTGTCCTTGCTTGCTTGCTTGCCATGATGATGTGTTTATGTGCTTAAGTAGAACCCTATTAGGACCATTCCTATGTTTTCTTTGTTATTCTGCTCTTTGTTCTTAACACGACGCATCGTGAGGTCGCGACCATATCGCGTCCATAGGGGCGGACGCGACTCTAGGTACATGTTACCCCTCCCTGTCCTTCATCTTGTTCTTTTCTAATAGTGTTCTTGTGCCTCCTCCATGTTGCTTGCCATGTTTACCCTCGTTTCTCTCTGCTAGAACCCTACTAGGGCTCGGGTTTTCCTTTTATCTTCACTGGTTTGTTTTCGGGCACTATCGCGACGGGTCTGGCCGCCGCGACCTTGTCGTGTCGGCGGTGGAGGACGCGACTACAGGTACGCTTTGTATGTTATTGTTTTCTATCTATGCATCAGTATCTGTCTGTCCAAGGAGTCTTCCTCTGTTGTTTACTTTCTTCCATGATTGTATTGCGCTTTAGGTTAGTCTGTTTGTCCATTGTTTGTGTGTAGCTGTAGGTTTCTACATTCTGTGGTTATCTCGGTCGCGAAAAGGTCGCGATGGATCTGGTCATCGCGACTTTAGCAGAGACCTGGCAGTTGTTGTTTGTTAGTTTAGGATAGAATTTGCATGCACCCCGGTGCACATAGGTTCATTCATACACTACCATTATTGTAGATTAGGTTTCCTCGGTAGTGGAGACCCTCTCACCCGCAAGCACTCGTGGGCTGACCAGGGCCTGCTACCGAGGGCCTTCGTAAGTCCCCGTGGTCGTACGCACGTTGCGGTTGCCGGGCTGGTTGTACCCATTGTACCACTAGTTAAGGTCGGTCTGCACATGAGTTGTGTACCTCCCTTTAGTTACCCCGAAGTACTTGAGTACCTACCCATTGGGGTCCCATTTGGCCGAGTGCAACCTCATTAATTAATCCATTAAATTCTAAGTGTGAACCTTAAAATCTTAATGATAATCATGTCAACTTGAGTGTTTGTTTGATACACTCCCTCTTATCTTACTGTCCCTTCTTATGTGTTAGAGTCTAGGTTTTGTTTGGTGGTCGTGTCGTCTCCCCTAATTGCTTATGGGTAGTGTATGCGTCGTTGTCTAGGTTTTTCGAGTCAGTCTCCCCAAACCATTGTATTATATCATAATCCTCTTTTCGGTATGGATCATTTCCGTGTCCTTACTGGCGATTCTTTGCCCATAGGGCTTCTGGAAGATGTGGCCCAACCTTCCGCGGCCACCCTCATGGGGTAGATCCAGCCCCCTACCATCGTGGATGATCGGTCTTGCCCCCCTTCTCCTTTTGGGGTAGATCACCCACATGTGCAATTCAGTCAACTCCTCCCCCACCTAAGCCCGGCCCAAGTTCGGGAATTTTTGGCTGCTGCCAAAGGCAAGCGCCCTCTATCTTCACCCTCTCATAGTTCTGCCCAACAGGCGGCCTCCTCTGCCCCTGTTGCTTCTGCGCCACATGTACCCTCTACTGTGGTAGATCCTACTCCCCTTCTTCTACGGGCCATTCACTTCTCTGAGCCCAGTTATCTTCTAGCACGGGAGGTTCGGCCCAAATCCCCTCCCATTTCTTCCTTTTATCAGGCCGAACATAATACCTTTCCCCGTGAGAGGTCCTATTCTTTGGAGCAATTCCGCTCCCTTATTCTCACTCACCACGCCTCATCCCCTTCCGACTTCCTTGCAGAATGGACATCTATGAAGAGGGAACTTCATGATCTACGAAGGCAATTGGACCCCCGGAAGGTCGCCAATATCCCCCTCCCTTTTTTTCAACACCTCTGGGTTCCGCCCCAATCAGAGCTCCTCGTCTACAGGCGTTACTCTAGGGTAGGAGACCCTTATGTACATCTTAAGGATTTTGTGTATGAATCTGCTCCACACAAGTATGACCGCCACCTCATGGAATACCTGTTCAGGAAGTCATTGGATGGTTTGACCCTCGAATGGTTCTACTCTCTACCCCCGGAGGAAGCCGAAGATTTTCAAATTGTTCAAGAAAGGTTTCTGCAGCAATTCCAAGATCGAGTCGGACCTGAATATTCTTTTGTAGATCTAGTGGCTGAAAAGATGAAGACTGATGAAGAATTCCTAGTCTATGCTGATAGGTGGCGTGCTTTGGCTGCAAAGATCCGCTGTCCTATGCTTGAGGAGGAGAAGGTTAAGTTGTTGATTTCTAATGCTACCCTAACCTACTGATCCATCCTTGCCATGAATGACACTACCACCATGCACAAACTCTACAGCCGAGCCCGTTTCATTCAAACCCAACTCAAGGACTCGCCCATTCATTCCATGTTTGAAACCCCAAAGTCTCGTTACCCCAAGAAGCCACAGGGTCCTATCACTGAAGGGGTACAAACCAATGAGCAAGTAGGTGCTGTCAACAACCCCCAGGGTCCGGTAGGTAGGCCACCCTACAACCAACCTCCTCAACAACCTTGGAACAATAGGCCACCACTGTAACATCTCGGGCTTTCCGGTTTTCTCCGTCTGCGTGTTGGATGACTGGCCACTAACACGTCCAGCCTGGGCGACACATTAGTGTTGCGACAGAGTTGCCCGTCGCGACAGTCATCCCTGTTGCGACCACTTTGTGCGTCGCATTCCTGTCGTGCCCGGTCAACGGGTCGCGACAGGGTTCTACTTTTTGGTCGTCTGGCGCCTGTCAGAAGGGCAGGCGTGTTAGAGCGACCTATCTGGTTGTCGCGGCGTCCCTTGGGGACGCGTTCTGGTCGCGGTGGGGGCGGCCGTCACGTTAATGTGGTAACGCGACGCTGCCCAAAAGCTTCTTGGTAGTTGACTTTCAACTAGCAAAGTGTGGGCCATTTGAACCAGTGTCCTATTGTGCCGGCGTTAGCCGATGGCCCTTCTGGGAGTTTCCGGAAGGGGGTGCCATGCGTGCCTGTGCCTGCTGGGCTTGTCTTGGTTACAAGCCAGTTGTGCCAGTTTCTGTTGGTGGTTGCCCCGCCCGTTCTCTTTCGCCCGGTGCTAGGCACTTGAGGGCTTGTCCGTGAGACAGGTTGTTACCGTTACCTAGGACCCCCAGCCCCGCGCGTCTGTTAGAGGGAGTTCTCTGGACGGTGGGCGTGCTCAAGTCACAGACTTGGAGCAGAAGGGGAAAACGGTGGGGACAACGGCGTGAGTCGTTTGTAGAGCTCTCTTAGTTGGTCTGTGTCTCCGAGGTGGTGAGGTGCTCTTCCGGTGCGGACCAGCTAGTCCTTCTCACTGCTTTGCTCTGAGTTGGTTCCGGAGCTACGTAGGGAGGTCAGGCGTGGGGCTGTAGCTCGGCCAGGCTGTGGTGGTTTGTGGTGGTGTTCTTTGCTGTGGCTCGCTAGCCTCACTCTACCGGGGAGGTCGTAGGCAGGAGTCGGCGGCTGGCTTGCTAGAGGAGTGGACAGTGGGTCCTCTTAGTAGCCGGTGGCGGTGGCTTGGTTGTACTTACTGTGACGGAGTTTCACATGGTTTTTCAAGTGTGCCTTGTTGCCCTAGCTCGCTCAGAGGTTGTAGCCTGGATGTGTCTAGTTCTGTGGGCTTTATTGGTTTGGCCTCGTGGGCCATGTTTAGTGGCTTCCGCTCATGCGGGTTTCCTCAGGATGCCTTGTGCAGGCATCCGACCGCTGGTTCTCTAGCCGTCCCTTGGTGCTGTCCGTGGTGGCACCGGTAGGTGTAGTTCCCTGACCTTGTGGCGTGTTTGAGGTCCAGGGTGGTTTTGTTTGTGGGCCCTCAACCTTGTGGAGGTTTGAGGTGGCCGTGGTTGTGGTGAGACACTCTTCTCACCTGGTTGCTCGGTGTCTCTTGTGGTGACACCTGGTTGTTCCTTCCCGACCTCGTGGAGGAGTGGGATGTTGGTGCTTGTGTCGTGAGACTCGGTTCTCATGTGGTTGCTCCGGTGTTCCGTGAGCCTCTTGTCTCAACGTGTGTGTGCCGAGGGTTGCTTCCGCATTGTGTTTGACTTCGCTGGTTCTGTGGGAGTCGTGTTTGGCCCGACCCTGGTTGAGGGTTGGGGCGTTGCTCTATTCCGCTGCTTTGTAGTACTCTGCAGTAGGTGTTTCCCGCTTTACTGCTTTGTAGAGTAGTTTACTTCCGCTTTTGTTGGAGTTCCTGCTGCTCTGGCTGGTGAGGGACTGGTTATCCCTACTGAGCCTTGTTCGCGAGGCTCACCCCCCTACTCTCTCCAGGTAAGGACTTGCTGTCATAGGAGTTCGTTGCCGGACGGTCGTGGTGGCGGTTTGTTGCGCTGTGCGTTGCCAACAGTGTGAGTTATGAGCGTGAGCGCTTGTACCATGAGTTGAGAGTGACCTTTTTGCAAGTCCTCGGGGTATGCCCCTTAAGGATTGCACCTTTCTTTCTGTACCTGTACTTTTATTTGGAACATGTTGTACATAATTTCCTTATTAATGTACGAACTTTATTGTTATAGTTATTTGAATTCATTGCTTATCTCACTGGACTAAATTTTAACCCTTCCGAGTCTTCGGATCCGTGGGTGGCGGTGCGACCTTTGGGGGTCCCTAGCGGGGGTCCGAGAGGTCGGGTCATTACAAGATGGATGTAGCCCGGGCTGGTCATTGTTCTCAAGTCCCAGGTCCTGGTGGTGACCTTGCCGAGGATGGCCCAGGAGTCGTCAGGGGCTATGGTGTGAGAGATGAGATGCTCTGACCCCTTCTTGTCTTTGGGAAGCCCCAGCATGAGCTCCAACTCCTCCAGAAGGATGGTGGCTTCAAAAGAAGGAAAGATAAATGTATGGGTCTGAGGATGCCACAATTCCATGAGTGCGGTCATACTATCCTATACATGTACTATCTTATGGTAGTTCTTCGCTAACACCAGGACGGTTGTGAGCTTCCACTCGCGCAGCAAGTTGATAGAAGCTATGGGGAGCACTTTTATCATGGTCTCCAACCATGGGATCTTGGAGAAGCGTCTTCCACCCGGGCGGATCTAGAAGAGAGAGAGGAGGTTGGACGAAGAAGAAGAAGAAGAAGAAGAGAGAAAATCAAAAAGAAGAGAGAGAAAGACTTACTTGAACATCATGTCTTGAACTTAGATGGTCGGGCACGGAGGAGAAGCATTGGAGCTCTTCATAGGTCGTCCTTGCTGCCTTTGGACCACCATAGGTCATGGGGTTGGCTTGGAGAGAGGAGAAAGATCTCTTCATGGCTTGGAGAGAGAGAAAACCAAGAGAGAAGAAGAGAGAGAAGATGAGCTGCGAGTTTAGAGCCCTAAACCCCTATTTATAGAGCTCTAGGGAGGGGTAATCCTATCCTAATTCGTCCATAGGTGTTAGAGTAGCATTAGGTTTGGGTTTAGGAGTCCAATAGGTGCACAACAAGAAAAAGTGGCTTTTCTAACAGACATATTCCATCGGAAATCCGCCAAAAATCCGTTGGAAAAAAGACCTTCCGATAACTTTCCGGTGAACAACCGTTGAAAAAATTGCATCAGAAATTACCGACGGGAAAAAAATCAGTCAGCAATCTGTTGGTACTTCTGACAAAAATATTTGTCGGAAATTCTGTCGGAATTTCCAACGGAATTTTTCGACGACAAAAATTTGTCGGTAAATTCCGACGGAAAGTTCGATCAGGAAATCCGTCGGAACTTTTGACTGATTCATCGACGGACATAACCGTCGGTAGTATGTAACTTCTTACGGAAATAGTAACCGTTAGAAACTTCGACGGTTTTGCCGACGGATAAATTCCGTTGGCAGTCTTGTGTGCCGACATTATTTCCGATGGATACTGTCCGTCGGAAAATCCGTCAAAAATAGCCCACTTTTTTTTAAAAATATAATTAAATTAACAATGATAAATTACAAAACCTGCTAAAAAAATTCACACATTCCACAATAAATAACAATTAACATAAAATCATCAATCACAACAAATATAAATCATACACAATAATAAGAAATAAAAATCAAGAAAGGTCTGCTGCATCGTCTGCTATCCCCGCCTCATGATCGTCAAGTGCCGAATAGAAATAAAAAACAAATATTAGAAACATAAATAAAAAATAATATACAAACATTATTTTCAAAAATTTAAATTTAAAACATATGAACATTCACTAAGTTTAATTAGAAAATATTTATGATCATTTACACTTGAATTTTATTTTAGATTAGTGGTTTGAGCGCCGAATCCAATCCGGGAATCCGAATAGAATTCTGTCAATTCTCACACGTCACTCTCACCCACCAGGTCGTGTCGGAGCGAACGACACGCCGATCGGATCCCTATTCTGATTTTGGATCCCCAGGTTGCATGTTTTGACCCTTTACAGTACTTAGGTTTTTTTTAGATTAGTGATTTGAGCACCGAACCCAAACCGGAAATCCGATTAGGATTTCGTCAGTTCCCACACGTCACTGTCACCCACCCGGTCATGTCGGATCGAACGACACGTCGATCGGATCCGTATTTCTAATTTTTGACCCCGGGTTGCGTGTTTTGATAATTTTCATTTATATTTTTTTAAAGATTAGTGGTTTGAGCGCCAAACCCAATCTGGAAATCCGAATAGAATTCCGTCAATTCTCACACGTCACTCTCACCCACCCGGTCGTGTCGGAGCGAATGATACATCGATCGGATCTTTATTTTTTATTTTGGACCCCGAGGTTGTGTGTTCTGATCCTTTACACTTAAGTTTTTTTTATATTAGTGATTTGATCACCGAACCCAAACGGAAATCCGATTAAGATTCCGTCAGTTCCCACACGACTGTCACCCACCCGGTTGTGTTGGAGCGAACGACACACCGATCAGATCTCTATTTCTGATTTTGGACCCCTGGGTTGCGTGTTTTGATCCTTTTCATTTATGTTTTTTTAAGATTAGTGGTTTGAGCGCCGAACCCAATCCGAGAATCCGAATAGAATTTCGTCAATTCTCACACGTCACTCTCACCCACCCGGTCGTGTCGGAGCGAACAACATGCCGATCGGATCCCTATTTCTGATTTTGGACCCTCAGGTTGCATGTTCTGATCCTTTACACTTAGGTTTTTTTTTAGATTAGTGATTTGAGTGCTGAACCCAATCTGGGAATCCGATTAGGATTCCGTTAGTTCCCACACATCACTGTCACCCACTCGGTCGTGTCGGAGCAAACGGCACACCGATCGGATCCCTATTTCTGATTTTGGACCCTCAGGTTGCATGTTCTGATCCTTTACACTTACGTTTTTTTTAGATTAGTGATTTGAGCCCCGAACCAAATCGGGAATCCGATTAGGATTCCGTTAGTTCCCACACGTCTCTGTCCCCCACCTGGTCGTGTCGGAGTTAACGGCACGCCAATTGGATCCCTATTTCTGATTTTGGACCCCCGGGTTGCATGTTTTGATCTTTTTCATTTATGTTTTTTTAAGATTAGTGGTTTGAGTGCCGAACCCAATCCGAGAATCCGAATAGAATTTCGTCAATTCTCACACATCACTCTCACCCACCCGCTCGTGTCGGAGCGAACGGCACGCCGATCGGATCCCTATTTCTGATTTTGGACCCCCAGGTTGCGTGTTCTGATCCTTTACACTTAGGTTTTTTTTTAGATTAGTGATTTGAGTGCCGAACCCAATCTGGGAATCCGATTAGGATTCCGTCAGTTCCCACACGTCACTATCTCCCACCCGGTCGTGTCGGAGCAAACAACACGCCGATCGGATCCCTGTTTCTGATTTTGGACCCTTAGGTTGCATGTTCTGATCCTTTACACTTACGTGTCACGCCCTTCCAATTTAGCAGCGGAATAAATTGGGGAGACGCGAACAAAGCGTATGGTAACGTAAATTGCGCACACATTCGCAAATATCAGAGCAACTAATGAACAATAATAGCAATAAACTCTTCATTTTATTGATAATTCATCTAAACTATTAAAACCACTAATTCGAAGCCAAAACATAGGCTCAATGACTTCATTACCTTGGAAAAGATAACTAAGCAAATATCTAACTCAATTCTATGGTACTAAGGTCATTCCATCACTATGATTCCAGGTCTCTCATCACTCCAGTCCATTCCCGTTGGTGTGTGTAAGGTCATCATCCGACTTACCTGAAAACACATACAATAATAGCGCAGGGTGAGCGATGACGCTCAGTAGGACTTAATATCTCATGTAAACAGACATGCTTTAAGTGATTAATGTCTTGTACAGGACAGAGTAACTAATGCTGGAGAGAGTCATGCAAGGTTGAGAAAGTAATAGTACAAGTAACATGGTTCAATTAGCACGTGAGTCAAGTATAGCACAATGATTATGGTTAAGTCACGATAGAAAGTGATAACTCAAGATAGCAAGTAACATGTAGAGCAAAGAGAGAGAAAGTGGTTGAACGATAGCAGTGCAACAAGAGAGTACGACAGTAGTCGCTCAATAACAGGACAGTAGCAGTTCAGTAACAGTCAGTGATAGTACAATAATAGTGCAGTACGTCTGAACTAACAGGCTAATAGTAACAGTATAACAGTCAGAGGTCTAGCCAATTCAGTACAGTCCTTCAGAATCGGTGCAAATGCGGACACCGTCATTAGCCCCTGCAGGTATTTTCGGGTGGCTCTTTGCCCCCAGGACTAGATTGGAGCCCTTTGGACACTCTCCGTGCCCTCAGCAATATGCATTCAAGTCCAGTAGAGTCACAAGACCCATTATAGCGCTAGACAGTCAAGAACAGTACAATACAGTAGGAGCCACAAGGCTCAAGGGTACCAAGAGAGTACTAGATGAATAGATGAGAGTGTAGAGGGAACGTGAACAGATGAGAGTACCGAGATAGTAGATGAGATAGGGGTATAATCCTAAAACAATGTTAAACCACGATAGTAACACTTGCACGGCACCAGGTCGGGTACCGTCAGTCAGGTAGAAGTCACATCCGCCTACTAGCCGTGCCATGAACACAGGCTAGACGGTCCAACATGATCCCAAGGTAAGAGAGAACACACTAAGGTCGTTTGGATCGTACTGATCCCTAAAGTGTAAAGGGATTTAAGGGTACAACCAGTTCTTCGGCAATGGATGTGCGCCAAAGTCAAGAAGACTTACGGAGGCCTTAACAAGGAGTTCCTGGTCCAGTCAGGAGTATTCCCGATGGAGAGGTGGTCCATGTCAAAAGAAGGTGTGTAGAAACTAGGGTCCGTCGTGCCTCGAGTGTTCGAAGGCCGAGGGAAACGATCACAGTATTCAAATCATGCGATTAAAATGAAGACAAGTGTAAATAATTAAATAGGGGAATTTAAGTGAATTAATTATACTTAATTACCAGATAGATTATTGAGTAAATTTTATAAGGTCTCATGGCAAACATTATTGTTAAGTGTGTGCAAGTGTAAAAAAATCATGTGAACATGAATAATCATGCACATGGCTTTTAAATTTATAAATTTCTTGTAAATATTACCCATTAATAGTTAACAGGTCGAAATTATTCATGACAGTATTTAATTAAAGCTAATCAGGGTTTAAATGCCATAAATAGCAAGGTTATATAAACAATTTCAGGTTCTGGCCGCAACAGCCAGATTGCGACGTCGGTAGCTGTCACGTTCAGATCGTGACCAGGTTGGCCGACGCATTGACTGGACAGGTTGCGACAAGACTGGCCGATGCGTTCAGGTCGCGACGTACGGCCCGGTCGTGTTCTTCTGAACCGGCCGCTAGGGTGAACCGGGGGCAGGTCGCGACGAGTCGACTCGTCGTGTTTAGATCACGACAGATCCCCGTGTCGCGACCCCCTATGAGATCGCGACGGGTCGGGCCGTCGCGACTCCAGAAGGTGGCCCGAGCCCAGAAAAGGAGATTTTTCCCTTTTGGGTGGGTTCCATCCCTCCAATGCATGATACATAGCACTTCTAAAATCGATATAAAATCACAGGAACATCAAAAAATCATGAGATCAATTTTAAATGAAACTAGACATGTAGATCTACCACTAGACATGAGTAATTAGAATATAAACATGATTAGGGCATGCTTTGATTATGTTACTTTTCGGTGACCTAACCATACACAGTCATGGATCAATGAATTAATTGGGAATGGATACATGATGAAAATTAGGGAAACTGGAGGTGTTTGAAAGCTAACAGCATGTAGTATTTAAGAGAATTTTCGCATGGCATGGAATCAAGTATGCACATGGCTAGAAAGCAAACATGAAGGTTCGGGGGTATGGAGATGATAGGATTTGAAACATTTAATACTCCATCATGGAGCAACGAAAAATAGGGCAATCATGGGGCTTTGTAAGAGGGGATCATGGTCTACCTATGGTAAAATTTAATTAGTTCGTGCTTGAGAGATTGCCTACCTTTTCTTGCTATAATGAAAACCTAGGGTTGATGACGAAAGGAAGAAGAAAAATCCCTTGCTCCTAGCCTTGTCCACCTTGCTCCTCACGTCCACAGCCTTCTCCCTCGTCCTCTAGATCTCCAGCAACGTTTTATGGGTTGATAGGGCCGAATTGAGGGGTGTATAGCTTGCTACAAGAGTCCTACCCTTCTAAAACTCCTTCCTTTCCTTATTTATCTCCCTATTTATTTCCTTTATCTACCTAATAGGGTTGGAAGAGAGCCAATTTCGTGGGTAATGGGTTAGGGTAAGCTTAGGACTCTTTTTAGGATATTTACATCCTATTTTAGTATTTATCTTACCCTTATTTAATTTATGTATTAATTAACTCCGAATTTAGGCTAAAAGATCTTCCATCCAAATTGGGCTCTTCTCATTTGGGCCCATTAATCCATGCTTGAACCCTTAGGATTACTAATTTTACTTAATGGTTTTTTTTATTCCATTTATTCACCCTTTATTCTAATTTAAATCTATTTATTAATTTAATTTCTTATTTTAATTTGATGTAATATTATTTATCCCAATATTTCAAATCTTTATTCCTTATTTGGGCTCTTGCTTTTGGCCCAATAACTTATGTATGGCTTATTTGTACAGCCCATATCCTTTATTTACTTAATGGGTTGAATTATCCTTTTGTTAGAAAATTTAATCATGGGCCAAGATTGTCCATTGGTCCTATTATCATAATGAGCTATCAACCCATATTATTTAAAGCCGACCCACATGTTTATTTTAATTTATAATCCACTTTGACTCATAAAATAATGAGTTCTCCGACTTGTTCCTTAATTATACTAATAAGTCACATAAATACCTAAACTTAGTCCAAATGATTTTTCTATACCCAAATTTCTTGATGGGTCATTAGAGAACATTATTTTAAGTATAACTACTATTTTTACGAAGTTTTTTATATGGGTTTTTACGCATGCAATAATGATGCGTACCCTTTTTAACTAGTTTGAAATTATTAATAGATAAAATTTCAATTTATCTATAATTTTTAATTAATAAATTTTCTAGGGTACTACATACGTTTCTTTTAGATTAGTGATTTGAGCGCCGAACCCAAATCGGGAATCCGATTAGGATTCCGTCAGTTCCCACACGTCATTGTCACCCACCTGGTCGTGTCGGAGCGAACGACACGCCAATTAGATCTCTATTTCTGATTTTGGACCCCCGGGTTGCATGTTTTGATTCTTTTCATTTATGTTTTTTTAAGATTAGTGGTTTGAGCGCCGAACCCAATTCGGGAATCCGAATAGAATTCCATCAATTCTCACACGTCACTCTCACCCATCCGGTCGTGTCGGAGTAAATGACACGCCGATTAGATCCCTAATTTTGATTTTGGACCCCCAGGTTGCGTGTTCTGATCCTTTACACTTAGGTTATTTTTAGATTAGTGATTTAAGCGCCGAACCGAAACCGGGAATCCGATTAGGATTCCGTCAGTTCCCACACATCACTGTCACCCACCCAGTCATGTCGGAGCGAACGACACACCGATCAGATCTCTAATTTTGATTTTGGACTCTCGGGTTGCGTGTTTTGGTCCTTTTCATTTATGTTTTTTAAGATGGGAAAGTCTTATTATCTATCGCAGCTTTAGAGAAGTAGGGTGAAAAGTGAAAAATAGATTTCAATAATTTAAATATTATTACTTTCACTCTACTTCTTAAACAAGTAATAATAATATTTTTCACTCTACTTCTTAAACAATAATTGGGTTTTTTTTTAAGATTAGTGGTTTGTGTGTTTTAACAGTTTAGATTAGTGGTTTCATTTCATTCAAACTATATGAAATTAAAAGTAATACTAACCTCAGGGGCTTGCTGTGAGGGGCTTGCTCCTCGGATGGCAGTGACCACCTACTCGACCATGGCGCTAAGGTGCAGCGGCAGCTGCTGCGACAGCTCTTCCCGGATGAGGGTTCTAATATCCTCTCCACCACTGCCGGGTGTCGCAGCAGATGAACTCGCGTAGGCTAGAGGAGCGATCGAACTCGCATATGAGGACAACACTGGAGTAGTATCCAAGCTGTCCCTAAAGCCGTACACTTGGCCCTTCCTCGGCCCTTTCGCTGCGTCGACCCAGGCCTCCAGATCCAAGTCTGGCTGAGGAGTACCCTCTACATAGCGATCCACCATCATCTTGTCATAGGTCTCCTACAGACAAATAAAAAATGTATTATTCAAATTATGTTTTTTTTATATTAAATTGAATTCAAAAATTATTTTTTGACTTACGGCAATCGTGCGAGCACTCTCGCTGACATAGTCATCCGTCCCCTTCCGCTTATGAGTCCAATCAAATAACTCGCGAAAAGTAGGGGCACACTCGAGCTCGTGACGCTTACAATTCAACAAAAGTAGTTCGTTTCACAATAATAATTAATGTATTAAGCAATTGAACAATAATATGCTTACAAATTTCTGGCTGTGGGTCGCATAAGATACTAACCCACTAGTATGCACATTCTTCTCCAGATGAGCTGCTCGATTGCGTTTAGCCGCCTGTGACCTCTTCTGCCATGGTCCAGTAGCCCATTGTTGACAAAGGGACTCCCAATAGTCCCTCCTCATCCACACCGGGCCATAATCCATCCAAGCCGTAGGATCCTGGCTACATGTGGTCTTCGCTGCCTTGTCCCGGACCTCCCACATCGACTTTCTGAAATTAATCTGGGCAGTAGACTCCCAGACGATTCGTGCTCGAGGGAGATCTTCCGGTGTCGTGAACATGTACCTCCGCTGTTTAGAAATGAATTACTCAACTTTGTGCACTAATAGAGAGAGATAGTAATTAAAGAAATGACTTCAAATCAGTAAACAATAATATATTGTGAACATGTCAAATAACAGATCCCGAACGGGGGAGGGGGGGGGGGGGGCTCTTTCATGAGTCTACTAGTCCTGGAACGTGTGCGTGCAACAACGATGTAATATCGGGAAGCAGGTCCTGGATCTATCTTCCCCCTACAATTGCACATTAATTTTCTACATGAACTATATAACATAAATAACAAATACAGTAAGTTTGAAGTGATCAAGTTTACCCAGAAATCCAGTATAGCTGGCGTCCAGCTGGCTGAGCCACCTCCTTCGCCACTGGATGATGGCTCTCTACATCTGTTGAAAACAATTAAGTACACTATTATTAAAAAAATTGAAAGACAAGAAACATATTAAAGTATGGAAACATACATGTACCTACTGCTAAATGGGATGGGACAGATGACGCTACTGGGCGAGAGGCAGACCCTGCAAAATTTAATGCACATTAGAAAATATAAATATGAACAGTAATATATAGAGTTTTGTGTTTGGGTACATATACATATACCTATCGCCGGGATAACCGGTGTAGTCGGGGAGGCGGACCCTACAAAATTATATGCACATTAGAAAATATCAAGTTAATATGAACAATAATATATAGAGTTTTGTGTTTGGGTACATATATATACACCTGTCGCCGGGACAACCGGCGTAGTCGGCCGGGAGGCGGACCCTACAAAATTATATGCACGTTCGAAAATATAAAGTTAATATACACAAAATATATAGAGTTTTGTGTTTGGGTACATATACATATACTTGTTGCCGGGACAACTGACATAGTCAGGAGGCGGACCCTGCAAAATTATATGCATGTTAGAAAAATCAAGTTAATATGAACAATAATATATAGAATTTTGTGTTTGGGTACATATATATATATCTGTCGCCGGAACAATCAGTGTAGTCAGCCGGGAGGCAGACCCTACAAAATTATATGCACGTTAGAAAATATAAAGTTAATATACATAGTATAATAAAAGAATTGAGTTGAGTACATATATACCTATCGGCGTAGACCCTCGACCTACAAAAGTAGAGGGTGCACCAGACGAGGTGGACCCCCTCCCACTACGTCCTCCACGTACCATATCTCTATTGAGAACAATAAAGATATAACATGTCATCAGCACTAAATTTGAAGTAGCTATTTAATAACATATAATTAGCAACAACACTCAGTTCTTACAAAATTTTATAATATTATCTATATTCATCATCCGATGCTGAAGATATGTCTAATTCAGCGTCATCTTCGCCATCCTCTTCGTCCTCATCATCGGTCCACTCTTCCTCCTCATCAGACTCCACCTCCCGCTCAACAACATGATCGTCAAGGGCATTTGGGTAAACTTCTTCCTCTTCATTATCTTTATATAAGCAAATTGGTTCATTTATATCATCTATACTGAATTGCGTAGAAGGAGCGAACTCTCGTGCGTCACTCCGGTCTGATTGGAAAAAATTGTCATTAATATCTTTGAGCTCTATATCAACCGGGAGAAGCTCATACTCAGGGAATAGCCTTGTTTTCACTCTACAAGTAGCCCACCAATCTCAATTTGAGGGACGAATAGTTCGAATAATAACCTTGTTGGGCTTGTGCCACTAGAATGAATGGCTCATACGTACTCAACTTGGACTTATGTTTGACATTGACGATCCCATATGTTGTGTGATTACGAATAGAGGTCGGATCGAACCAATGACACTTGAAGAGAAATACATTGTTGCCTTGTCCCAAAAATTGTAGTTCAATGGCTTCTTCGAGAATGCCATAATAGTCTACTTCATTTTCATTGTAGGCACTTCCCTTCACACATACGCCGTTGTTCATCGTAGACTTATTCCGTTCATAATCTCTCGTGTGAAATCGGTATCCATTCACAATATAGCTTGGATAGACACATACAATCTTTGAGGGCCCATAACTGATCTCTTGTACTCTTGAATCAGTAATAGCCTTGTTAAACCTATTATTAAAAAAAGAGGCAGACAATGACAAATCACAACAACTAATTATTCATAAGAACATAACATTTATGCATCAAAATATTTAGACACTTACTCGGTATCTTAACCAAGTAGCAAAAGACTTCTCTCGTTCATTTTCAACCTGCACGTCAGTCAGACGTGGATTCCATTGTAGTATGACTGAGTCAAACTCTCTGCAATGAAAATGCAACACAACCTCTAAGTTCTGCGATTTGCAAGCAAATGAGGTACATACATAAAGACATTAGTGTTGAGAGCTTACTCAATGTAAGGGTCTAGTTCTGCATAATTCATGAAGATGTAGATCTTCGCAGCTACCAACTATATGTCTTTGAGTGCGCGAGTAGAAGAATATCTAAACGCTTGTCCGGGACACTTGAATATAGAGAGTCGGTCAGACACATTAGAATCTCCACCATCATCATTACGTGGAGGTTGAGTGCGTCGAGTTCGTATTTTCGTGTCAAAGTACATCAAACAAAAGTTTAATATCTCTTCAATAAGGTACGCCTGGGTAATGGAGCCCTCAACTTGTGCTTTGATGCAGACCTTCATCTTAAGATCGTGCATGCACCTATGACAACAATTCAAATGAATACATATGAAATATAAAAGATCGTCGTAATGTGAATAAATTGAGACATAGGAATATACCTCTCAAACGGATACATCCATCGAAATTTTACTGGTCCTCCGACTCTAGCCTCATATGGCAAATGGATGATCAAGTCCTCCATTGAATCAAAGAATGTTGGAGGAAATATCTTCTATAATTTACAGACTATCTGTACTATATTTTGCTCGATATTTTGCAAGTCATGAAATTTGAGTTCTGATGCACATAAAATCCTGAAGAATTGACTCAGCTCGGTCATTGCTCCCCATATCTGCTTCGACAACAACTCACAAAAAGCAATTGGGATCAATCTTTGCATGAAAACAGGGCAGTCATGACTCTTCATTCCGTATATTTTCCCCTCGTTGACATTTACACAACGGGCAATATTCGAGACATATCCATCTGGAATTCTCAATTGCTTCAACCATTGACACACTTCCTTAATCTGTCTGGCCCCAATCACATATGAAGCTTTAGGTTGAACCACTTTTCCTCTGACATGTTGCAGTTCTAGTTCTGGACATCTGCAAAGCACTTTCAAATCCATTCGTGTCTTAACGTTAACCTTCGTTTTGCCTTTGATGTCCATAATTGTGTTGGACACATTATCAAAAATATTCTTCTCTATATGCATGGCGTCTAGGCTATGTCGTATCAAAAGTGTTGACCAATAAGGCAATTCCCAAAAGATACTTTGCTTCACCCAATTGTGATCCTTCCCAAACCCTGGAAATTGTCGAGTACTACCAGTGAGTTGTGATACAGTCGGTAAGTTCTGGACCCGCCTCGCCATGTTTCCACCAGACACCCGTTCCATATCTACCTCATCCACCACAATTGTATTTTTCATAAATGAATCCTTCTACTTTTGGAAAGTATGGTCACTCGGTAGAAACTGACGATGACAATCGAACCAACATGCTTTTCCCCCAGATTTCAACACGAATGATTTAGAATCCTTCATACAATAAGGAAATGCCAACCTCCCATGTGTGCTCCAGCAAGATAACATGACGTACGCTGGAAAGTCACTTATTGTCCATGTCACGTCCTAATAAAATGTCCATTTATCAGAATGACAAAAATCGGGTAAAAGAAATAGAACTTATATTTTAATCATCTAATATTCACATTGCGAAAGCTTAAGTACATCATACTTCTCATTATTTTCTATAAGAAGAGTAAGGGAAAAAAAAACTTATTTATATTTATTACTACATTACTAAAGAAAAATAAAGTTGTTGAACTTCAGAGGACTGGTTGTCTCGCTCAGCACACTCCCCCCCTTTAAGCATCACCCTCATCTTGATCACCTAAAATGGTAGGATTATGTGAGCTAACTAGCCCAGTAGGATTCAATTCTTCTAATAAAAGGATTAAGATGTCCAAAGATAAGGATAAGAAACCTGACTGTTGTCAGCACTGAATGTCAAGATGATTGAATCAAGCATGTCAACTAAACAATAAATGTAGAACAGAGGTACTGAATTACGAATACATAGTCAAGAATTCATACCACATTCATGTTCTGATTCAAATACATATTCACGCATGAAAAGATAACATGATGACTAATCAATCTTGTATTGATGCAATGCCAAGCATCCACAGATCCTTTATCGTTCCGTATGACCATTAAATGAATTCGGGTGCTCCTCCCAGAACTGGATCAGCCCTATTTGCACAGGCATATATCTCAAATGAGTCTAAAGACCCACAAATTGTCATCATAACTCTTTCTTGTAAAAGATTCAAATGAAGTACATGAGTTCTCAAGATTTCTTATAGAACAAGAGGTTGTAGACAAGTAGGTAACAATTATACTTGAGGTGTTAAAAGACAATCCATAAGGGAGTATGGGTAATATTTGAATGATCTTTCTCAGATATACAATGGTTGGAATCCAAGGAAATCATAGAAGCCATTGGTTGGATTAATACCAAAGTGTCTTACCCTTGATTAGACATGAAACGGATCAAATTAAGCACATCAGACAGGTGTATGTCGACAGCCAGAAGGTAGTTGTCGACAGGTACATGCTTCCATAACCACATTTTTGGAATCTGGACAGTACCTGTCGATAGGCCAGGTTTGGCTGTCGATAGGTCAGGTTCATCTGTCGACAGATAAGAGCCATCTGTCGACAGCTACTGGTTTTTCTAAAGTTTTGGGTTCTGGAAGCTTGAGGCCTGTCGACAGGTGATTCCCAACTATCAACAGCCGCAGGTTCAGCTTCTAGAAGTGGATCTACAGCCACCCTAAAGACCTTTTGAATGATTCCTATGAATCCGAACAGTTTAACAACAACTAGAAAGATTTGTTGTCGTTCTAAATACTACTTTACATGGAGAAGAAAAATAAAGCATGAGAAACACAACCTACACATGGGTGGCCAGAAATTTAGAAAAACGAAGTACTGGAAGTACCATTTATCTAAACAATATTTGCTTGCATCCAATAGGAAGATTTCCACAAGTACACATGCTAAAACATGATTACAGGGAATGGACATACAATTCAGAAGGTGGTTTATGGAGTCAAAGACAAGTGTGTAAGTATTCAAACACCTAAACAAAAGACTCTTTAGCATGGTTAGGAGATAAGAATGAGAAAAGAAGGAAGGAAGGAATGAATGAATGAATCCTAGGTGACTGGAAAGAGTAAGGGTTCTTCTTTTCCTCAACGTAAAAGTCTACAGTAGCAAGAGATGGAAGTAGCCACGGCGAGTGCAGGTGAAGAAGTGGTCACCAATAGGAGAAACAACAGTAGCTCAAGCATGCAGCAACAGCTCAAACAACAACAGTTCCAACAGCTAGGAGCAGGAGAGAAGCCAGAGCAAGAAGTGGAAAAACTCCCACGAAGGGTGAGGGAAGGTTTATATAAGCTCTCAACCCCCTTGCATGCATGGCACGTCGGCTATACAGGTGTTGAGATAAAAACCTCTTTTACCCACCATAGCCACGTTTACCATGCAAGTTTTCCCATGGTTACACCTATTGTGAAACGTGTAGGCAGTTATCTCATGGGATATGAGTTTACGTAGCCCATATACGTAAGCAAGAAAAATCCCAAATAATGGTTACCGTAATTGGGTAATAATTCAACTGGCCCATTTGTCCTTAAATTTTTATACCCAATGACATCCATTCAAGTTTAAATTTCAACCATAAACTAATAAGAAGGTTTTACAAATTATGGTAATTTTAGTTTAATTTTTAAAATTTATTTTTCACCCAGTAAAAATTACCCGAAAAATAGTTGCGTCGGCTTAATCTCAAAATCCACACGTCAACAATTCCGGATATTTACATTTCTGATATCAGCACATTTTTCTAGAAATAATGGTGTTCTCAGATTTTATTTTCGTTACAGAATTTTGGTGTCGCCCTGTCGGAGCGCACACCACTGAGTACGATACTAGAATAACATTTATTATCACCAATTAATCCTAAATTAAAGTTAATTACAACCCATGAAAATAATTATGTTTAACAATCAAGTTATTCACATTTTTCTAGTAAATAAAAATTTTGGGGCGTTACAGTCCACATTAATGCAGCCTTCAAATTGAAATTCTGTTTTCTGGATGCATCATAAGAGAGAACCCCATCTGACCATAACAATTTCAGCTCATCAATCAACAGTCTGAGATATATGTCTATATTTTTTCCTGGACTTTTTGGACCAGGAATCAGCAATGAAAGGAAGAGATTCTCACGCTTCATGCACATGCCTGGCGGAAGGTTGTACGGTATTAGAAATACTAGCCAACATGAGTAAGATGCCACCGTGCCTCCGAATGGATTGAAGCCGTTCGTGCATAAACCCAGCCGCATGTTGCGTGGATCCCTTGAGAAGTAAGGATGAGTATGGCTAAAATGAGCCCAAGCTTCGCCATCGTCAAGATGTCTGATTTCACCATCATCACGATGGACTCTTTCCGCATGCCAAGTCATATGTCCCGCTGTCTTCGAAGACATGAACAACCTCTGCAATCTGGGTGTGATCGGAAAGTACCGTAGTGACTTATATGGAACATCCTTCTGCTTTCACTTGTCTCCTCTCTTAGGCATGAACCCATCATGCTTAAAGATACAACATGATGTCTTATCTGTATCATCTTTGTAGTAAAACATACAATGATGCATCAATTTTCATAAAACCAAGCCCCAGATCATTCACCATCTTCTACGCACGATAAAAATCATCGGGCAACCTCTCTGATTGAGGAAGCATACTCTTGACGAGTAAGAGAAGTCGATCAAAACAACTCTCCCATAATGGCTCATCAGCATCTCGAAGTAACTGATAAAATCTCTGAGCTGTATTATTCGACACTTCTTCATTTGTTTGGTCATCATGAATATTGAACTCCGGACCAGCAACATCGACAACCATGTCTACGTACGTACTTGTGGAGGCAAAGTTGGCCAGTTCATAAGACTGGATATTAAACTCACCATGAGACGACCATAACTCATAATGAGCAACAAATCCTCTCATATACAAATGATGCTGCACATCCCATGTCGATATCCACTTTGTGTTCTTACAAGCCAAACACGGACATCGGATGTTATCCATCGGTTCAACTGCTACTGAATTCCTCAATGCAAACTGAATGAAACTGTCAACTCTGTCTTTAAACTCCTCTGTCACAACTCCATTAACTATTCCACGGTACATCCATGACCGATTCTCATACGACATTTTTCCTACATAGATTAAATGTCATGTCACGAGTTAAAACCCAACTCACCCTCACATCGTTCGAATAAGTCAAAATGAATAGGTAGGACATATTAATTAGATTATCACTTTTTACCTATCCATGAATATTTGATCGCACTCAAATGGTCATTTACTATATGTTTGTATAGTTTGCTAAAAATTTCGGCAGCATCTCCCCACACCTCTTCGATATACCAAAAATATTTATTGATTAAGAAATTTTCTTAAACACTTATTTCTAAGTGGCTAAGAAAATATTCAAAATCAATAAAGATATACCAGAGAGGAGTGAGAAGACGCAACCAAAATTTTCAATAACTGTACAAAGACATATAGTAAATAACCACCTAACTGCGATCAAACATTCACAGACTGTCCAAAATGTGACAATTCAAGACTTTGAGTTAGATACACGTTCTCATCATTGAAAATAAGACTCGTGCACATCAATCCCAAAGTCTTGAACAGGAAGGTTCATTGACACGAGCTTAACACGCTCTCGTGAGGTGTGTGTAGTGATAAATGCTATACATGCATAGATCAAATTTAAAAACCACATAAATATGAAAGAAAAATTAAAACAAAATATTACATGTGAACAAGTGCAATATTAAACCAAATTCATACATACATGTAAATGAATTACATTAAAGTAAGAAATGCAATACTAATCACTAAACTGAAAATAAATAATTAAAAATAATCCATAAAATAATGTCCTATTGAATGAAGTTCGAATCAAAGATCTAATGTCTAGAAGGAAGAGTTGTACTCAATTTGTTTTCTCCTAAATTGGGATATATACCTCACTGGTGTTAAAGGCCCATTTGCATTGCTATGTCATGGAGAGGGACATAATGATTCAATGGGAAGGAACTCTATAAAGTTACCCATGAGGAGGCAACAGTAGCTAAGGAACATTTTCTATGATTATCACCGGGAATAAGGTTGCTAGCTCCCTTGCTATTAGATTCTCACCATTCTTTGCATTTCAGGGTTGGATATCAAAGACGGGGAGCTGAGAGAGTTTGCAATGGCCGGACAGGTGAGATGATGCATTGTCTGATTTTTATGGGGCTGACATTTTATCAGAGGCTGATTCACATGGCAGAGGATAAGGTGAAATTCAAATAATGGGCTAGTTTTCCAGAAAAAAAGGGATGTGTTTACTGTTTTCTAGAGTTCATTCTATCTCTGATCTATCATAAAATACCATAAATAGTACAATCTAGAAGATTGTACAAGGTCTAAAGATTAACATGGGGAAGGCAAGGGAAGAAAGCATGTAAAGAATTGGATTCATGGTTAAAAGCCTATAAGCCTATGTGGTCAAGACCAACAAATGAAGTATTTCCAAGTATGCTCAATCGATAAGAAGGCTACAAGAAGAACCTTAACTAGAGAACATATTCAAACAAATTCAAATTCATGTCAACGTGCAAGATGAAGCTCAATGGATAGAAGTGTAACGGCCCTGGATATTTATACCCAATAAGGGTTCATATCCAGATCTGTCTCCCGCGAACAGACCGAAGTCTCGCAAGGGATAGCTCGTATACGTGTCCAGGAAGAATATAAAAGACAAACCACAACAGTAAGAGACACAAGAAAGGATATGTGCTCATATCTGCATATACAATATACAACTGTCCCATTACATTATTACCTGCCTAAATTAAAAAGAGTACAACTACCTGGGGCATACCCCGAGGGAGCACAAGCTCGCACAACTCTGCTAACACTACTGCTGGTGGTACAAGTCTGTCACAACACCTCCTCAAGCGACACCAACGGTAAATCCTGAAAAGAACTGTAAGGGAGTGAGCCTCAACAAGTCACTGGCTCAGTAGGGAACCACCCAAAACCACAGGAGAACCTCAACCCCAACGGGTCTCACTGGCAACACCGTAAGCCAAACCATTACATGCTCACAGTAAAGCGTAATTATATCAATTCAAACCAATTCTGGAAATAAGATGAGACAACGGCAGGACTAGCTCCACGCTACTAGTCTGCCCACTAACTGGAAAACCTAGGCCACAAGCCTCACAGGCATACCACCTCAACAGCTGGTCGCCTAAATTGTAAGCCACACAAGCAAAGTATTGCCTAAGCTATTAGCTTCACTGGCAAGCCTCTAAACATATGGGTAACATGATTTCTAACCAAGAGCTAATCCTTTATACCCTTAAATTCACGGTGTATCGAATAACACACTTAAGAAACAGGACTGGCTACCACGATGCCATCCATCGTACACTAAATCATATTCGAAAACTTACCCAAGGAAGGGTAAAACATGACAAGTGGAAGGTCTCACTGCATGACCTCCATTTCACCACCTGAAAAGGCTAGTACTCAGTGTACTACGAGAAACCATTATCCATAAAGAGTACAGGTACCTACCACCACAAGGTACCACCACTGAAACACAAACACAACTGTGCCACCACCTGTGCACATCATACATAACCAGTCAAACCACAACTAGTGAGTCTCCGTTCACCAACCACAACGACAACAGTGCCAATACCATGGCACATATCAACAGGTAAAACTACAACTAACCCACGCTATAGTCAATAGCAAAGCACGAGCCGGAAAGCACGACGCCACCACACGGGACAGACTACTAGTTCATGACGCCAGTATCCAACCCGGACAACACAGCACAAGAACTACCTCTCAGTCTCGCAGTCACGGACGTAAGGTCCAACTGCAGCTCCACAACACAAGTAAAGCCAAAGAACTGTGGAGACCAACCAAACCACCACAACCTACAGCTCACACACCCTGCAGGCCCATGCGTGCACCTTTAGAGGACTCTGGCCTGAGCTCTCTAAAGTGAGGCACTGGTAACAGGACTAGCCAGGGCCCAGTACGTCTACTGGTGTCCGTAACCCCCAACTACGAGCGCGCTACAAGTGACTAAACACAAACTCTCACAAGTCACTGTCCCACTGCGTCTTTCCCCAGCGGACGACAACTCCCCGAGAGTGAGGGTGTCCAGGAAGACGACAAGACCTCGACGGTACCACTGTATCGGGACAAACCCCAAGCACACTCACGTGCCTGGCTCACCTCGGAACTGGGGCTCCCAACTGAAGAGGCATTCCGGAATAGGCGCCAGACCACCAAACTCAGCAACGCACTAATCAATCATAAACTCATACAATCTTTATTACAAACCACGGTACATAGTAAGGACTAGCTTGACTTGGTCACTCAGGCCCACAAGCTAACCTACACAAACACACACATAAATCACGGTAGTCAACCATACCTGGCCTATCATTGGTCACAAGGGACCTCCATTGCCCGTTAAACTCTTTACTCGGTAACACTTAATAACCATACTTACACTCCATTAATTAACCATCTTAACCAATCTATAATCACATATTAGAAAACTAGGGCTATTACGACAACGGTGCATGTACCATGCACACACACACAAACGAAACACACCACATTGGAGTATGTGCCATGCACATCCTCAAACACGTAAACACACACGAACTATTTAAATGACACACTTTAGAGGTGTTACAGGTGCCAATGCACCTCACACCACGATACACCACACCGATTATGTAAACCACCTACTAACCATGTGGGCAACCTGCTCACAGAGTTTCACGGGTGTCAATGCACCAACACCAAAACTATGCACAATAAACGACGATAATCGGATAACCAAAACACAAAAGCATGCAAAGCAGACCCCTCGCTGTGATCGCGAAAGAGGCCATGACTGCCTCTGATCGCGACGCCATGATATGTTGCAATAAGAAACCCTGTCGCGACGGGTCGGCCTGTCGCTACCTGGTCGCGACAGCAGGGTCCGTCGCCTTCTCAGGCGAAAACCCTAATCCGGGAACCATCTCCGGATTTTCCATGCAAACCACCCTAAACATGATTTCAACCCGGTTTTCATGCTCATTTCACCTCCTAGACATGGTATCTACTGTTTTTAAAGCAATAAACAAAACAATATGTAATCCACGTAACAATCAAGGTAGAACTCCCTACCTTCACGAAGAACGCGCAATCCATGCATGGCGCGGCGTTTCTCCCACTCCTCGCGACGTCCTCACGTTGAGAGCGCGTCGAACACCACGCCGAAATGCCGAATCGCCCGCAGCAGCTCCTCCCTTGGTCGAGCGGAGCTTGTGAAAGCTCTGTTCGGCCAGCCTGCTTAAAAACCGCATAGCGGTTGGGATTGCGACGTACCTTCTCGTCGCAACCTTGTCGCGACAGATTAGGCGTCGCCTTCCCAACCCTGACGTCAGCAAACTCACCATGCGCGACACGCGGCGCACATGCAGAACGACCCCAGCAGCGGCAACCAAAACGGACCCCTACTGCCGTCGCGTTCAGAATGCGACCTACACCCCCGTCGCGTTCACATTCCGTGAAGCAACGGGCACCACGGGCCTAACTGCCACCCACTAAGCTCCACACAGCGCGCGAAAACCACAACAAGGCCAATGACCCCATTGGTCATGAGCACCATACCAAAACTAGTAACACAGATCCGAACTACCACTAATCAACAATCCACGAAGATTCGAAAAACGCGCTACGTTACATTACTATCACCTAAAAAGGAATGTCGTCCTCGACATTCAAAATGAGCGACAATAAACCACACTATCTCCTAAAAAGAAACTAAGCCATATGCAGAGCTTCCTCTGCATCTTTCTATTATTACTCATTCCATACTTGCTCTGCCTTCCCTTCTTTTTTAATTATTCCACCATACTTTATTTTATGGATCCATTCTACCATTCCTTACCTTTCAATTATAAGTGATTTACCTTGCTATTAGCGCTTTATCTCCTTGGACTGAACTATTTCCACATTTTTTCCTGGTTATGATTGCAACCTTTCTTTCTGGCCATTTTCTTGCTTAAGTCCTTTCACTTTACATTATTTAAAATTTTAAATTTCCTGATGTTATTTCACTATTATTATCACCACTAACCATCATTTGGCTCAATTGCGCACAAGACTTTAAATTCTCCTTTAATTACTTAACTTCAGATAACTTCTGAATATTAAATCTTCCACGCTTCCACTGCGCTACTCTGATCATACTAAACCTTTCACCAAATATTTCATGAATTCTGGATTCCCTTAATTCATTAATAACTTATCTCGCTTTAAATTATACTTTCCAACTAACTTTACATTTCTCTTATCATACATCAATAAACTAATTGACTCCACTCATATTCTATCCTCTGCTATATTTGCTTCACACTAAATTCTAAATCTTGGCATATATCAATATTGATATACTTTTCCCTTTATATATTATTCTTTGCTTTAAACAATATTCTCTAATTGATTTAACAAAACCAATTCATATCTTTTCACATCTTCCCTTCTCATTGCTACACATACCCGAAAATTCACCTTTACCTTTATTCAAGCCTTTCTCAATTATATGACATCAAATCTTGAAATTTCTTTACCATTAAACTGATGATATTGCTCCTCACTTTTTCTACTCTCTTTCACTATACCTTAATCTGCTCACTACTCCTTAATGATTATTATAGCTTTACTTCAAATTCTAGAAATATTCTTATAACAAAATTTATTTATTCATCCAAATCACCTAATGCATATCATTACGTAATTCTTATTGCACATTTCCTGAATCATTTAATTATCACCATTTAATATCTCCATATTCTTTTCTTCACCTATCATTAATACCAAACTTTATCTTTACTATCATTAACATAACACCAATTCTGCAAAATATTTCTCTTAACTAGTTTACTAGCTGACTAATTTTCAGGTGCCATTTATGCTACAAATTCTTTACTTTCCATCATAACTATAAACTAAAATTATTTCTTTAAAACACAATGATTTATTCTACTTAATTTCTTTATTCCACATTACTAATTTATCACCAAATATAAACATTTTCACTGTTACGCTCATTCCCAAATATCCATCATAATCCACTTTGCTATTCCTCGTTACTTTTCAATGGCTAACTTGTCCATTCTAACTTACATAGATTCAATTTACTTTAATTATTTAGTTTTAACCTCAATCTGCCTCTGACACCAATTTCCCTTCTCTGCTTCCGCAATCTACACACAAATGCTGGCACCACTACTCTTATCTTTAACACTGCAACAACCTTATACAAATCTTTCTACGAAATCTTTATCCACTGCCTTTTATTAACAAACATCTTTCTTATAAAATTCTCGAAAAAATCTGACTTCCCACTGCTCTTTTACTCTCTCTTTAACCAACCGATCACCATTACATCCACTTACATGAGTTTCTATATCAAACTTTCTATTATCCTTATTATTTGTATCAACACTACCCTTAAATTCGTTACTGCAATTATTTCTAATCACAAATCACATTTAAGAATCATCTTAATCACTGCTCCTCTCTTAGCAGCCCCTCATCTCAAGCTAAACTACCTCACTAAACTAACATGCCATTAATCATATTATTATCCAAGCAACTTTTAACACTTTATTAACATAAATTCAAACACAATAACTATCACTGCTACAATTCTCAACCACAATTTACCCATTTAACAGTTCTAATCACAAAGCCTATTTCTCATCATGATACAATTCCCTCTATTATTCCATCACATCACTACTTTATACTTTCTCTACCAACTCTGATTCACTTTTTAGTGAATTTCATAACTGAATGCACTAATTCTTTCAATTCTATATAAAGAATCTTTAATCAATTATACTTTAACCCAAATCCAATAATCAGTCATGCTACACCACCAATCTATCTGCTATTACCCAAAACTACTGATCTAACACTATACATACAATTCATATACCAAAACTCATATAGAAATCGTACTAAAAAGCACAGGAAACTACAAACTACTACCAACAGTGGACATTAATCATGTATTGGGACATTGTAATCTTAATGTCTTTTCATATTCTAACTGGACCATTGCTCTGATACCAACTGTAATGGCCCTAGATATTTATACCAATAAGGGTTCATATCCAGATCCGTCTCCGCGAACGGACCGAAGTCTCACAAGGGATAGCTCGTACACATGTCCAGGAAGAATATAAAGACAAACCACAACAGTAAGAGACACAAGAAAGGATATGTGCTCATATCTGCATATACAATTTACAACTGTCCCATTACATTATTACATGCCCAAATTAAAAAGAGTACAACTACCTGGGGCATATCCCAAGGGAGCACAAGCTCGCACAACTCTTCTAACACTACTGCGTGGTACAAGTCTGTCACAACACCTCCTCAAGCGACACCAACGGTAAATCCTGAAAAGAACTGTAAGGGAGTGAGCCTCAACAAGTCACTGGCTCAGTAGGGAACCACCCAAAACACAGGAGAACCTCAACCCCAACGGGTCTCACTGGCAACACCGTAAGCCAAACCATTACATGCTCACAATAAGCGTAATTATATCAATTCACACCAATTCTGGAAATAAGATGAGACAACGACAGGACTAGCTCCACGCTACTAGTCTGCCCACTAACTGGAAACCTAGGCCACAAGCCTCACAGCATACCACCTCAACAGCTGGTCGCCTAAACTGTAAGCCACACAAGCAAAGCATTGCCTAAGCTATTAGCTTCACTGAAAAGCTCTAAACATATGGGTAACATGATTGCTAACCAAGAGCTAATCCTTTATACCCTTAATTCACGAGTGTCGAATAACACTTAAGAACAGGACTGGCTACCACGATGCCATTCCATCGTACACTAAATCATATTCGGAAACTTACCCAAGGAAGGGTAAAACATGACAAGTGGAAGGTCTCACTGCATGACCTCCACTTCACCACCTGAAAAGGCTAGTACTCAGCGTACTACGGGAAACCAGTATCCATAAAGAGTACAGGTACCTACCACCCGAGGTACCACCACTGAAACACAAACACAACTGTGCCACCACCTGGGCACATCATACATAACCAGTCAAACCACACTAGTGAGTCTCCGCTCACCAACCACAACGACAACCGTGCCAATACCATGGCACATATCAACGGGTAAAACTACAACTAACCCACGCTATAGTCAATAACAAAGCACGAGCCGGAAAGCACGACGCCACCACACGGGACAGGACTACTGGTTCATGACGCCAGTATCCAAACCGGACAACATAGGACAAGAACTACCTCTTAGTCTCGCAGTCACGGACGTAAGGTCTAACTGTAGCTCCACAACACAAGTAAAGCCAAAGAACTGTGGAGACCAACCAAAACCACACACCTTGCGGCCCATGCCTGGCACCTTTAGAGACTCTGGCCTGAGCTCTCTAAAGTGAGGCACTGGTAACAGGACTAGCCAGGGCCCAGTACGTCTACTGGTGTCTGTAAACCCCAGCTACGAGCGCGCTACAAGTGGCTAAACACAAACTCTCAACAGTCACTGTCCCACTGCCGTCTTTCCCTCAGCGGACGACAACTCTCCCCGAGAGTGAGGGTGTCCAGGAAGACGACAAGACCTCGACGGTACCACTGTATCGGGACAAACCCCAGCACACTCACGTGCCTGGCTCACCTCGGAACTTGGGGCTCCCAACTGAAGAGGCATTCCGGAATAGGCGCCAGACCACCAAACTCAGCAACGCACTAATCACATCATAAACTCATACAATCTTTATTACAAACCACGGTACATACGTAAGGACTAGCTTGACTTGGTCACTCCATGACCCACAAGCTAACCTACACAAACACACACATAAATCACGGTAGTCAACCATACCTGGCCTATCATTGGTCACAAGGTGACCTCCATTGCCACGTTAAACTCTTTACTCGGTAACCACTTAATAACCATACTTACACTCCATTAATTAACCATCTTAACCAATCTATAATCACATATTAGAAAACTAGGGCTATTACGACAACCGGTGCATGTACCATGCACACACACACAAACGAAAACCACCACATTGGAGTATGTGCCATGCACATCCTCAAACCACGTAAACACACACGAACTATTTAAATGACACACTTTAGAGGTGTTACAGGTGCCAATGCACCTCACACCACGATAACACCACACCGATTATGTAAACCACCTACTAACCATGTGGGCAACCTGCTCACAGAGTTTCACGGGTGTCAATGCACCAACACCAAAACTATGCACAATAAACGACGATAATCGGATAACCAAAACACCAAAAGCATGCAAAGCAGAACCCTCGGCTGTGATCGCGAAAGAGGCCATGACTGCCTTCTGATCGCGACGCCATGATATGTTGCAATAAGAAACCCTGTCGCGACGGGTCGGCCTGTCGCTACCTGGTCGCGACAGCAGGGTCCGTCGCCTTCTCAGGCGAAAACCCTAATCCGGGAACCATCTCCGGATTTTCCATGCAAACCACCCTAAACATGATTTCAACCCGGTTTTCATGCTCATTTCACCTCCTAGACATGGTATCTACTGTTTTTAAAGCAATAAACAAACCAATATGTAATCCACGTAACAATTCAAGGTAGAACTCCCTACCTTCACGAAGAACGCGCAATCCATGCATGGCGCGGCGTTTCTCCCACTCCTCGCGACGTCCTCACGTTGAGAGCGCGTCGAACACCACGCCGAAATGCCGAATCGCCCGCAGCAGCTCCTCCCTTGGTCGAGCGGAGCTTGTGAAAGCTCTGTTCGGCCAGCCTGCTTAAAAACCGCATAGCGGTTGGGATTGCGACGTACCTTCTCGTCGCAACCTTGTCGCGACAGATTAGGGCGTCGCCTTCCCAACCCTGACGTCAGCAAACTCACTCCATGCGCGACACGCGGCGCACATGCAGACGTCGACCCCAGCAGCGGCAACCAAAACGTGACCCCTACTGCCGTCGCGTTCAGAATGCGACCTACACCCCCGTCGCGTTCACATTCCGTGAAGCAACGGGCACCACGGGCCTAACCTGCCAACCACTAAGCTCCACACAGCGCGCGAAAACCACAACCAAGGCCCAATGACCCCATATTGGTCATGAGCACCATACCAAAACTAGTAAACACAGATCCGAACTACCACTAATCAACAATCCACGAAGATTCGAAAAACGCGCTACGTTACATTACTATCACCTAAAAAGGAATGTCGTCCTCGACATTCAAAATGAGCGACAATAAACCACACTATCTCCTAAAAAGAAACTAAGCCATATGCAGAGCTTCCTCTGCATCTTTCTAATATTACTCACTTCCATACTTGCTCTGCCTTCCCTTCTTTTTAATTTATTCCACCACTACTTTATTTTATGGATCCATTCTACCATTCCTTACCTTTCAATTATAAGTGATTCTACCTTGCTATTAGCGCTTTATCTCCTTGGACTGAACCTATTTCCACATTTTTTCCTGGTTATGATTGCAACCTTTCTTTCTGGCCATTTTCTTGCTTAAGTCCTTTCACTTTACATTATTTAAAATTTTAAATTTCCTGATGTTATTTCACTATTTATATCACCACTAACCATCATTTGGCTCAATTGCGCACAAGACTTTAAATTCTCCTTTAATTACTTAAACTTCAGATAACTTCTGAATATTAAATCTTCCACGCTTCCACTGCGCTACTCTGATCATACTAAACCTTTCACCAAATATTTCATGAATTCTGGATTCCCTTAATTCATTAATAACTTATCTCGCTTTAAATTATACTTTCCAACTAACTTTACATTTCTCTTATCATACATCAATACCACTTAATTGACTCCACTCATATTCTATCCTCTGCTATATTTGCTTCACACTAAATTCTAAATCTTGGCATATATCAATATTGATATACTTTTCCCTTTAATATATATTCTTTGCTTTAAACAATATTCTCTAATTGATTTAACAAACCAATTCATATCTTTTCACATCTTCCCTTCTCATTGCTACACATACCCGAAAATTCACCTTTACCTTTATTCAAGCCTTCTCAATTATATGACATCAAATCTGAAATTCTTTACCATTAAACTGATTATATTGCTCCTCCCTTTTTCTACTCTCTTTCACTATACCTTAATCTGCTCACTACTCCTTAACTGATTTATTATAGCTTTACTTCAAATTCTAGAAATATTCTTATAACAAAATTATTTATTATTCATCCAAATCACCTTACTGCATATCATTACGTAAATTCTTATTGCACATTTCCTGAATCATTTAATTATCACCATTAATAATCTACCATATTCTTTTCTTCACCTATTCATTAATACCAAACTTTATCTTTACTATCATTAACATAACACCAATTCTGCAAAATATTTCTCTTAACTAGTTTACTAGCTGACTAATTTTCAGGTGCCATTTATGCTACAATTCTTCTTACTTTCCATCATAACTATAAACTAAAATTATTTCTTTAAAACACAATGATTTATTCTACTTAATTTCTTTATTCCACATTACTAATTTATCACCAAATATAAACATTTTCACTGTTACAGCTCATTCCCAAATATCCATTCATAATCCACTTTGCTATTCCTCGTTACTTTTCAATGGACTTAACCTTGTCCATTCTAACTTACATAGATTCAATTTACTTTAATTATTTAGTTTTAACCTCAATCTGCCTCTGACACCAATTTCCTTCTCTGCTTCCGCAATCTACACACAAATGCTGGCACCACTACTCTTATCTTTAACACTGCAACAACCTTATACAAATCTTTCTACGAAATCTTTATCCACTGCTTTTATTAACAAACATCTTTCTCTTATAAAATTCTCGAAAAAATCTGACTTCCCACTGCTCTTTTACTCTCTCTTTAACCAACCGATCACCATTACATCCACTTACATGAGTTTCTATATCAAACTTTCTATTATCCTTATTATTTGTATCAACACTACCCTTAAATTCGTTACTGCAATTATTTCTAATCACAAATCACATTTAAGAATCATCTTAATCACTGCTCCTCTTCTTAGCAGCCCCTCATCTCAAGCTAACTACCCTCACTAAACCTAACATGCCATTAATCATATTATTATCCAAGCAACTTCTTAACACTTTATTAACATAAATCTCAAACACAATAACTATCACTGCTACAATTCTCAACCACAATTACCCATTTAACAGTTCTAATCACAAAGCCCTATTTCTCATCATGATACAATTCCCTCTATTATTCCATCACATCACTACTTTATACCTTCTCTACCAACTCTGATTCACTTTTTAGTGAATTTCATAACTGAATGCACTAATTCTTTCAATTTCTATAATAAAGAATCTTTAATCAATTATACTTTAACCAAAATCCAATAATCAGTCATGCTACACCACCAATCATATCTGCTATTACCCAAAACTACTGATCTAACCAACTATACATACAATTCATATACCAAAACTCATATAGAAATCGTACTAAAAAGCACAGGAAACTACAAACTTACTACCAACAGTGGACATTAAATCATGTATTGGGACATTGTAATCTTAATGTCTTTTCATATTCTAACTGGACCATTGCTCTGATACCAACTGTAATGGCCCTAGATATTTATACCCAATAAGGGTTCATATCCAGATCCGTCTCCCGCGAACGGACCGAAGTCTCACAAGGGATAGCTCGTACACATGTCCAGGAAGAATATAAAAAGACAAACCACAACAGTAAGAGACACAAGAAAGGATATGTGCTCATATCTGCATATACAATTTACAACTGTCCCATTACATTATTACATGCCCAAATTAAAAAGAGTACAACTACCTGGGCATATCCCAAGGGAGCACAAGCTCGCACAACTCTTCTAACACTACTGCTGGTGGTACAAGTCTGTCACAACACCTCCTCAAGCGACACCAACGGTAAATCCTGAAAAGAACTGTAAGGGAGTGAGCCTCAACAAGTCACTGGCTCAGTAGGGAACCACCCAAAACCACAGGAGAACCTCAACCCCAACGGGTCTCACTGGCAACACCGTAAGCCAAACCATTACATGCTCACAATAAAGCGTAATTATATCAATTCACACCAATTCTGGAAATAAGATGAGACAACGACAGGACTAGCCACGCTACTAGTCTGCCCACTAACTGGAAACCTAGGCCACAAGCCTCACATGCATACCACCTCAACAGCTGGTCGCCTAAACTGTAAGCCACACAAGCAAAGCATTGTCTAAGCTATTAGCTTCACTGAAAAGTCTCTAAACATATGGGTAACATGATTGCTAACCAAGAGCTAATCCTTTATACCCTTAAATCACGATGTATCGAATAACACACTTAAGAAACAGGACTGGCTACCACGATGCCATTCCATCGTACACTAAATCATATTCGGAAACTTACCCAAGGAAGGGTAAAACATGACAAGTGGAAGGTCTCACTGCATGACCTCCACTTCACCACCTGAAAAGGCTAGTACTCAGCGTACTACGGGAAACCAGTATCCATAAAGAGTACAGGTACCTACCACCACGAGGTACCACCACTGAAACACAACACAACTGTGCCACCACCTGGGCACATCATACATAACCAGTCAAACCACAACTAGTGAGTCTCCGCTCACCAACCACAACGACAACCGTGCCAATACCATGGCACATATCAACGGGTAAAACTACAACTAACCCACGCTATAGTCAATAACAAAGCACGAGCCGGAAAGCACGACGCCACCACACGGGACAGACTACTGGTTCATGACGCCAGTATCCAACCCGGACAACATAGGACAAGAACTACCTCTTAGTCTCGCAGTCACGGACGTAAGGTCTAACTGTAGCTCCACAACACAAGTAAAGCCAAAGAACTGTGGAGACCAACCAAACCACCACACACCTTGCCGGCCCATGCCTGGCACCTTTAGAGACTCTGGCCTGAGCTCTCTAAAGTGAGGCACTGGTAACAGGACTAGCCAGGGCCCAGTACGTCTACTGGTGTCTGTAACCCCCAGCTACGAGCGCGCTACAAGTGGCTAAACACAAACTCTCACAAGTCACTGTCCCACTGCCGTCTTTCCTCAGCCGGACGACAACTCTCCCCGAGAGTGAGGGTGTCCAGGAAGACGACAAGACCTCGACGGTACCACTGTACCGGAACAAACCCCGAGCACACTCACATGCCTGGCTCACCTCAGAACCTGAGGCTCCCAACTGAAGAGGCATTCCGGAATAGGCGCTGGACCACCAAACTCAGCAACGCACTAATCACATCATAAACTCATACAATCTTTATTACAAACCACGGTACAAACGTAAGGACCAGCTTGACTTAGTCACTCTGTGACCCACAAGCTAACCTACACAAACACACACATAAATCATGGTAGTCAACCATACATGGCCTATCATTGGTCACAAGGTGACCTCCATTGCCACGTTAAACTCTTTACTCGGTAACCACTTAATAACCATACTTACACTCCATTAATTAACCATCTTAACCAATCTATAATCACATATTAGAAAACTAGGGCTATTACGACAACCGGTGCATGTATTATGCACACACACAGACGAACACCACCACAACGGAGTATGTGCCATGCACATCCTCAAACCACGTAAACACACACGAACTATTTAAATGACACACTTTAGAGGTGTTACAGGTGCCAATGCACCTCACACCACGATAACACCACACCGATTATGTAAACCACCTACTAACCATGTGGGCAACCTGCTCATAGAGTTTCACGGGTGTCAATGCACCAACACCAAAGCTATGCACAATAAACGACGATAATCAGATAACTAAAACACCAAAAGCATGCAAAGCAGAACCCTCGGCTGTGATCGCGACAGAGTCCATGACCGCCTTTTGATCGCGACGCCACGATATGTCGCAATAAGAAACCCTGTCACGACGGGTCGGCCTGTCGCTACCTGGTCGCGACAGCAGGGTCCGTCGCCTTCTCAGGCAAAAACCCTAATCCGAGAACCATCTCCGGGTTTCCCATGCAAACCACCCTAAACATGATTTCAACCCGATTTTCATGCTCATTTCACCTCCTAGACATGGTATCTACTATTTTTAAAGCAATAAACAAACCAATATGCAATCCACGTAACAATTCAAGGTAGAACTCCCTACCTTCACGAAGAACGCGCAATCCATGCATGGCGCAGCGTTTCTACCACTCCTCGCGACGTCCTCGCGTCGAGAGCGTGTCAAACACCATGCCGGAACGCCAAATCGCCCGCAGCAGCTCCTCCCCTGGTCGAGCGGAGCTTGTGAAAGCTCTGTTTGGCCAGCCTGCTTAAAAACTGCACAGCAGTTGGGATCGCGACGTACCTTCCCGTCGCAACCTTGTCGCGACAGATTAGGGCGTCGCCTTCCCAACCCTGACATTAGCAAACTCACTCCATGCGTGACACGCGGCACACATGTAGACGTCGACCCCAGCAGCGGCAACCAAAACGCGACCCCTACTGCCGTCGCGTTCAGAACGCGACCTACACCCCCGTCGCATTCACATTCAGTGAACCAACGGGCACCACGGGCCTAACCTGCCGGCCCACTAAGCTCCACATAGCGCGCGGAAACCACAACCAAGGCCCAATGACCCCATATTGGTCATGAGCACTATACCAAAACCAATAAACACAGATCCGAACTACCACTAATCAACAATCTGCGAAGATCCGAAAAATGCGCTACGTTACAAGAAGCCTAAAAGAACAAGACACAATAGATAATACTAAATAATCCAAATAAGAAGGCTTCAATAAGCATTGGTGGACCAAAGCTTACTGTCAGTCGACCAGCCAGGGGTCCTAGAGTTTCTAGAAGGATTGGTCGACTGGCTATAGTTTTGGTTGACTAGTGGTTGACTTGTGAAGGTCATCAGTCGACCGATGACCCTTGTTTCTGGTTGGCCAAAATGTCTGGGGCAGATCGATCGGCTAACCATAGTTTATGGTCAACTGGTGCCCTATTTTTTGTCCTTGAGCTTGGGCTTTGAACCATTTTTCTCTTTCCTTAATTCCTAAGATTTTGGCACACTTCAACACCAAATTGGACCCTAAAAATATATTTAAAATGTCAATCTTATGAGGAGCATAATTTAAATCTTTTTCATATCAAGTCATCACACAAATCAACACTTCATATATAAGAAATTCATCAAATCCAATGTTTTATTATTATCAAAATATACCAAAATACAACAAAATAGATGATATGTTCAAAGAAATGACATTCCTTTGGGGACATTTTGAAGGTAGACTGCCCCAATTAAATATTTTGAAAACAAAATGGGCATTTCTTGTAAGTTTCTCATAAATATTCATTTTCATACTAATGAGTTTCACTTTATGCATTGGGAGCGGTGCACTACGCTGATGCACCACCTACCCATTGTAGACACGCGATTTTGACTCCACCGCGGGTAAATTTCATGTTGCGCCATAATGCCACAAATGACCCTCCTTTTTGCTTTGCGAGAGTAGTTTCCCAACATTTTTGGATCTCACCCATTTCTTCCCAGTGCTTCCTCTTCATTCTCCAGGGCTTATAGGGTGCTGTGGATATCATTTATTCGCGTATGATACAGTGGACACCGTTTAGGAGGTTTTGATCTGCGGCGGGAAAAGCTGATGCGCATCACACTTGCTTTTCCGTAAGCTACTCTCTTTTGATTCGCGTCCGACCAAGCCGCCGCGATTCAGAACCTCAACCGAAGCCATGCCCCTAAAGCCGCGGCATTTAAGAGCCCCCACGTCTCGAATCATGACAAAATAGAATTGCGTCCACTTAAGACGCCGCGTTTCAAACGCATTTAAGAGCCCCCACATCTCAAATCATGACGAAATGGAATCACGTCCACTTAATTCGCCGCGTTTCAAACCCTCCCGTCAAATCAAGGACGTTTTTGTCAAAAGATCGATTCTGTTAGAAAACACGGCGGTTATACCAGACGCGATTCCCAATCATAGCTATAGGCTATGATCGTCAAATCAAGCGGATCTTTTAAATAGCGGCGCTTTAGTCGGACGCGATTCATCATATAGGCGTCCACTGTCTCTGATGCGATTCAAGGAATTTTTTCTATAAATGAACCCCCGAGGCCATTATTTTGAAAAAAAAATCGCTAACCATCACGGCGAAGCCCTGCCGGATCGGCGATTCAACTCCGAGCTAAGGAGGTCTTCCACTCCAATCTACACCCTCCTTCCTTGGTGTTTGGAGCCGTCGTCTTCTTCACGCGCATTGGAGCGAAGCGGGAGGAACGCTCTTCCTCCTCTTCATCCATTCAAATTCCAGCAGCGGCTATAGCGCCATCCATTGGGGAAGCACCCCCTCCTTCTATCTCTTGTTCATATCATCTCCTCCAAGCCCCACGTGGCTCCTCCCTTTTATTTTCCCTTTTTTTATCAACACATATGCATGCATACACACACACACCTACATTTCTAGGGTTTTAAAAAAGCCACCACCAAAGGTGTGTTCTTCTCCTTTTATTCATGTTATTTGTTTATTTTGAGAATTGCATACTACACGCATTATTTGGCTAATCCCCTATTCTTATTCACATCTTTTTTTACAAGAGTAATCATCGAGAAAAGCGTCTTCTACCACGGCCGGCCGTGCTCGTAGAAGAAGAGGAACCCACGTCCCTATGCAATCTCCCTCCGCACCGAAAGGTATTTTTCACGTGATCAACTCTTCCCCTTGCACCCACGCGTTGCACCTCCTTCGGTACCCTCGCGCACCTGGCGATCACGGTCTTTCCATTTTAGGAGTTGTGCTCCACTTTTCTTTCTTTATTTTATTCCATTTATTTTCCCCCTCAGTATCTCTCTTTGTGGATGCTCGGAGTTCCTGACGAATGAAGAGCTGTGTCTACACCCATACATCCTTTTTTATTTAATCGTTCAATGACATGTCAAATTTCATAGATATATCTATACAATTTGATCATTGATTTGGCAATTAAAGAAAAGATACTGCCATTACTGGGCTGAAGAGATTAAAGTGATTGACCTATCAACTAGGTTATTCGATTTGTTTTCTTAAGTTTTTAGACCATGACATCAAGGATTGGATTGTTCAGATACACAGCCTGTAATAGAATAAAATTAAAAAAAAAATAAAAAAGGGTTGGCAAAACCGAATTTTAGTGCATTAGCCCAATAGGCCTCCATCAGTGGATCGACTGTGCAGGGGGAGGGGGGGAGGGGGAGAGGAGGGGGACTGTGCAGGGGAGGGAGGGGGGCAGTCATCGGGAGGGGGAGGGGGGGGGACTATGGGGGGGGGGGGGGACAGTCATCGGGAGGGGGAGGGTGAGAGGAGGGGGAGACTGTGTAGGGAGAGGGGGGAGGGTTGTTGGGAGGGGGGACTGTGCAGGGGAGGGGGGGGGACGGTCGTCGGGAGGGGAGGGGGAGAGGAGGGGGGGATTGTAGGGTGGGGGGGGGGGGGGGGGGGGGAGGAGGGTGGTAGGGAGGGGGAGGAGGCATATCGGCGGTGAGCTGGAGGGGGCGGCACGGTGGGAGGTGGCGGTAGGGCGGCGAGTCGGAGGCGGTGCGGCGGCGACCGAGGGAGATACCGGCGGTGAGCCGGGTAGCGGTGTCTCGTCACGGAAGAGAGAGAGAGAGCGCAAGTGAGGAGAGAGAGAGAGAGAGAGCGAAGGAAAGAGAGAGAGTGCAAGTGAGAGAGATAGAGCACAATTTTAGAAATTTGGGGGCCTTAGCGACGACATTTCCAATGGATATAAAACCGTCGAAAAATTTGTCTGTATTTTTCGACAGTAAAAGTTATGTCGGAAAATCCGTTAGAAATTTTGACATAATTTTTGACAATCATAATCCGTCGTAAAAGGCCGATGAATATTCTAACGGATCTTATCCGTCGGAAAATGCCGACGGAATTGCCGACGGATGATTATCCATCGGAAATGCCATCGCTAACTCCGCTTTCTCTTGTAGTGGTGTTAGGATTAGCCTTAGGATAAGGATAAGGCTCGGTTTCACTGTTTAGCACACAGAACAACGTCGCAATGCCCCGATCCGATGCATTAAGGTCGCGACCCGCTATGGAGTTACGACAATGTCGCGACCCCCAGAGGCGTCGCGTTTATTAGTTTTGTGTTTTCTTGTGTCTGTGCATGTTTTACTTGTGATAATGTTGTGTTTGTACATATTTTATTTATTCTTCGGTCAATTATTGCTTTGTGTATTTATCAAAAAACCACACAAAAAATCACAAAATCACAAAAAATGGAGCCTCACAGGTAAGAACAGGTATGATCTTTTTATCCCTACTCCCTTGCATTACTATATGGTAACATTCTCATTATAGCATTTCAAGGACCAGCTGGTTCTCAATGTGTTCTGAGATTTGAGTTTCCCTTCAACAAAAACAGTGATAATCTAGGTGCATGTTGTTAATCGCCAGATAAGCCGTTAAGCTAGATAAGTCTGGGGATGATGGACTCTGTCTTGCACAACGGTTGTAAGAAGATTCTCGACCCACTATTGTCCGGTTTAGCAATATTATCCTTGATGTATTTTCTATTTTCTCCCTTCTTTGCATTTGATTTGAGGTTTTCTTTTCCTTTTAGCCCAGCATGCATCATATACAACTTTGAGCTATCATGACTCATCCTTGGCTAATGGTGAGCTCTTGTTGAGTGCCCAATTGTTCTCCATGTTCAGAACAAGAAATCCTATTCCACTCCAAATTAGAAGGTTTATCTCTGAGCGAGTTGCTCTTGCTAGTCTGTTAAGAATTTCCCTATCTAGATTCTCTATCCAATTTTCATCCTTACTCCTTTTGATCCATTTTGGTTGCGAACCGCTCCCAGGTCTGAGTCAGAGTTACCTGCTGGCACGCACATGGCCCTCCAAAATGAAACCTGCAGGCCAATCGGCTACGGTACCTCTCAATCGAGGGGTTGATTGTCCTTTTCTCTCTCTGTAACGACCCGACCTCCCAGACCCCCGCCAGGGACCCTGAAGGCCGCGTCGCCACCCACGGATCCGAAGACCCAGAAGGGTTAGAATTTAATCCAGTGAGATAAGCAATGAATTCAAATAACTATAACAAGAAAGTTCGTACATTTAATCAAGAAAATATGTACAACATGTCCCAAATAAAAGTACAGGTACAGAAAGAAAGGTGCAATCCTTAAGGGGCATACCTCGAGGACTTGCAAAAAGGCCACTCTCAACTCACGGTACAAGCGCTCACGCTCACAACTCACACTACTGGCAACGTAAGGTGCAACAAACCGCCACCACGACCGTCCGGCAACGAACTCCTACGACAGTGAGTCCCTACCTGAAGAGAGTAGGGGGGTGAGCCTCGCAAACAAGGCTACGTAGGGATAACCAGTCCCTTACCAGCCAGAGCAGCAGGAACTCCAACAAAGCAGAAGCAACTACTCTACAAGCAGTAAAGTGGGAAACCCTACTGCAAAGAGCTACAAAGAAGCAGAACAGAGAAACGCCCCGACCCACAACCAGGGTCGGGCCAGACACGACTCCCGCAGAACCAACAGAGTCAAATACATGCGGAAGCAACCCCCGGCACACACCCGCCGAGACAAAGAAGCTCATGGAACACCGAAGCGACCACGTGAGACCAGAGTCTCACGACACAAGCACCAAACACCCCAGACCTCCACGAGGTCAGGAAGGAATAACCAGGTGTCACCCCGAGAGACACCAAGCAACCACGTGAGAACGATGTCTCACCACAGGCACGGCCACCTCAGACCTCCACAAGGTCGAGGACTCACAAGCAGAACCACCCTGCACCTCGAACACGCCACAAGGTCAGGGAACTACACATTTCAGTGCCACTGCAGACGGCACCAAGGAACGGGTTATAGAAACTGCAGTTGGGTGCCTGCACCAGGCACCCCAACAGAAATGGAAACCACTAAACACGGCCCACGAGGCCAAACTAACCAAGCCCACGGAACTGAACACGGCTAGGCTACAACCCCCGTGCAAGCTAGGGCAACGAGAAACTATTCTTGGAAACAGCGTGAGAGACACCGTCACGCAGGAGCACACAAACCACCGCCACAGGCAGCTAAGAGAGGGACACAAAGTCAACCCCTCTTGCTCTCCAGCCGCTGACTCCTGCCTACGACCTCCCTAGGTAGAGTGAGGCTAGCGAGTCACAGCAAAGAACACAACCACAAACCACCGCAGTCCGGTCGAACTGTGGCCCCACGCCTGACCTCCCTACGCGGCTCCGAAACCAACGTAGAGTGAGGCAGTGAGAAGGACTAGCTGGTCCACATCGGAAGAGCACCTCAACCACCTCGGAGACCCAGACCAGCTAAGAGAGCTCTACAAACGACTCTACGCCGCTGCCCCCACCATTTTCCCCTTCTGCTCTAAGTTAGAGACTTGAGCACGCCCGCCGCCCGGAGAACTCCCTCTAACAGACGCGCAGGGCTGGGGGTCCCAGGTAACGGTAACAACCTATCTCACGGACAAGCCCTCAAGTGCCGAGCACCGGGCGAAAGAGAACTGGCGTGGCAACCACCAACAGAAACAACACAACTGACTTGCAATCAAGACAAGCCCAGTAGGCACAGGCACGCAAGGCACCCCTTCCGAAAACCCCCAGAAGGGCCATCGGCCAACGCCGGCACACAAGGCATGGCCCGAGAAACCGTCACACCACAGACAGAACAGAAACCATCGATCTTCTAATAATCGATTGACAGACAGACAATCGATTATTAGATAGACGCGAGCCTCCTAGCACAGCCGCTAGGACACGGCCACGAAGGTGTCACCTTCGGTCACTGAACGCAGCGAACCAACTTGCCGCGTTCACTACCAGAAGGTCCGGAGGGCAACCTGCCTTGGGGCACAAGCTAACACGCCAACCGCGGCAATGAAAAATGCCTGAGGCAGACCAGGTCTTGTTGCGCCCTCCTAAGCCGTCGCGATATGATCGTGACGGTCAGGACCACCGCAACAAGACCTTGTTGCGACGGGGAAGTGGGACGCGACAACAATGCTGTCGCGACAGGAAACCAAGTCACGACACCCTTGTTGCGACGGCCGACCAGGCCGCGACAGCAACATTGTTGCGACGGCCAATCGGGTCGCGACATGACCCTTATCGCGACGGCCAACCACGCCGCGATAAGGTCGCATCGGATCGGGACGATGCCTTCTCTGATGTCGTGACGCGCTCGGCGGTCGCGACATCAGCTGGAAGGCCGACCGCCGGAATGCTACATCCCGGGGTCGCCACAACTACACTAAGCACACCACAACGAGGAGGGGAGCATGGGGAAAGCAGTAAACACAATCATTCCACAAAATGGACTCCCAATCCACACCAACAAGAAAGGGCACAAGAATCCCTACAGGAGGACGAAGAACCAACCCACAAAGGGGCCTTCACGATGCCACAGCCGCCTCCTCCTCGCTCCCACAATGCCGCTCCCACTCCGTATGAGCCGCCGCCGGCGCCATTAAGCCCCAAGCTGCCGGAGAAGAGAGGGGGAAACCTTCCCATCGGATAGGAGGGAAGGAGGAAAAAACCAAAGAAGGGGAAGGGAGAGCCGGCCAAGGCTTTTAGCCTTCGGCCCTCAGAACGCGATGGGGCGGGGCGTCGTGATAACAACCTTTTCGCGACGGCCGCCCCATCGCGACTAGAACGAGCCCATCCGGGGCGCCGTGACAGCCTGACAGGTCGCTTTGACCCGCCTGCCACCCTGACAGGCAGCAGACGCCTGTCAGAAGACCAAAAGTAGAACCCTGTCGCGATCCGTTGACCGGGCGCGACAGGAACGTGACACACCTAGTGGTCGCAACAAGGATGACTGTCGTGACAGACACCTCCGTCGTGACATGGCCAGTCATCCCACACACAAACGGAAAGCCGAAAACCCAAGATGTTACACTCTCTTTCATCCAGACTTGTGTTTTCCTTACATTCTGCTCGAGCAGCTAACTCGGGGCTTTCAAGAAGATTCCAGTTGCTTGTTGGTTAGATCGGATGTCTCTTTACCTTGGCTCCCATCTTTTCAGTCCACTCCACGTCATCTCCGCTTCATCGTCATTTCATCACACCTCCGCTACACTTCCACTACGCTCCCTTGCAAAGTGGAAGCCAAGGAGCGCAATCTATAGACACCTGATTCTGACCCATAAGTTGAATCACATTTCTTGTTCTCTTAATGAGCCCCAAATTGGTTACTCACCTTGAGCCCATCTGTTAGCCATGTTTTGAGCCCATTAAAAGCCCAATTTTCACATTATCCCGTCCAATTATCCTTTCAAGATTCCATGTGCTTAAATAATTGATTTTCTCCTAAATAATTGATCAAAATTGAAGAATAATCGATCATCCTTAATGCGACGGGTCGTAGCGTCGCGTTAGTCCAGGTCGCGGCACCCTTGGCCATCGCGACAGCCCATGCATATCCATTCACGTACCTTCATAGTCGCTGAAACGCGCGACATAGTTGACTGTGTATTTTCGTTGTCCAGAGTTCCTCGCACAAGTCAATATGCGCACTTCCTCTAAACTGTCTCACAAATCTAAAATCACCAAGATGAACTAATATAGTGGTGAGCACAGGTCATATCCATAGAGAGGCTGAATGGAATTTGAATTAAACTACTTTGAATTGAAACCATTCTAACGGACACATTTTCACCAAAATAATATTGTAATAGAGTTACTTCTATGAACAACACCAATCTAACAACACTACGAACTATAAGATGAAGAACAAAATGAGAACACGATGTAATAAACTCTAGATTAAGAAACGATAAAAGACATTAAACTGTAAGGCCAAAAAAATAATGCCAAAAATCCGGATCTGATCCCCTTACAAATGTCGAATTATCTATCAATGCTCAACCATTAGAGCAAGAACAGAAGAATTAAACAAATGCAATGGATCGAACTTTAAGCACAACAGAATTGAAAAGTAAATGCAACACATTGGATCTATCTATTCTAAATATAGAGAAAATCAAAATTAAATGCAAACAACATCACTGGACCGAACTATCTAACAAAGCATGAATGAACAACTAATTGCAGAAATAAGAAATTAAAATCTCTGGATCGATCTCTCCACACCAACCTCACAACTCTCACAGTAGCCGAACTCCCATAACAGAAGAACAAACACAACAAGACTCCAACCCCTTACAGAAGAATGGAAAAACTCAAAAGAAATTTATAAAGTGCTTCTCCCCTGCAATCATCTGAACAGAAGTAATCCCCCAGAAGCACAGAAAGACAGTAGAAAAAACTTCAGGCCATCACAGAGCAGCGAAAGCAAAAGGAATCGCCCCTGGCAAATCCACATAACCTAACCAAATTATCTCATTCAATAACAAGGCAACTCTAGAACAACAAAATAGATATGGAAGAAGACATCTCGATTCAGAAGAAAGAAAAACCATAAAATTCCAACAGTCGAACCCTTCTCCTTCTACTGTCTGCTGAAAAGAAATTACAGGAGTAAAATGGCAAGAAAACAATCTCAGGAATTTGAACTGACGAAGCTCCTCAACTCTGGAAGAACAAAAATTACAAATCAAACTCTCCTAATTCTCCAACCTGTCTCCCTCTGCTGAAAGAAAAAAAAACACAGAAATAAACTTGCAGAAAGGAAAATCTCTAAGAACTCCAACCCCCCCATGCTTCAACCAGCCGAACCAGCAGGAGGGAAGAACATAAAGGAAACCCAAAAATTCTATAAAAAAAACTCCCACAGTCGAGCTCCTAAGAACTGGAAGAACAGAAAAATAAAAATATTAAAAATTCTAAAAAAAACTTGAACTCCCGAGCTGAGGGCCTTGGGGTCCCTTTTATAGGTGCCCGGGCCTCCATCTCCTTCCCGCCCAGATCTGGTTGCCGCCTCAACTCTGCACCAGGATCGCCACGCCAGCCTCACTTGGATCGCCATCTCAGCACCACACGCCTTGGCCATCGCCTGCCAACCCTCTGCCTCCAGCTTCCGCAATGGCCAGATCCACCATCGCTCCCCAAATCACCATCTGCCGTACACGTTGGATCCTGCTTCGCACTGCTGCATCAGCTTCCACAGCACAGCGCCACATCGCCTGCACAACACAAACCTCAGCATCGCGCCCAGCTCCACCAGATGCACGGGCCGGATCGCCTCATCGCCAGCCAGATGCCATCGCCATCGCACCTCAGTCAATCCACACCGCTGCTGCACCTCACTGCCACGCACGGCAGATCACCAACCAACCTGGGCCGCTTCCATCGCCTGAGTGCACCTGGGGGCTGGCCGCCAGCTGCTCTTGTAGCGCTGCACCATCCCACACACCCCAGCCGCTCCACCATACCAGCACAGCCGCCCCAGCTTCCAGGAGCTTCCACTGCTCTGCCTTCACACGCAGCAGCTGCAGCTGTCCCAAATCACCACCGCCTTTGACCTGATGGAAAGAAACATAAAAAGAGTTAAGAGAGGTGAGTGGATGGGTTAGGTGTGTATTTTTATTTTAATGGGATTTGGTAGGGTATGTGGCACAATGTGATTAAAACGATGTTTTAGTAAAAGTTTTATTTTTTACACACTATTTTCCAACTGCAATGTATATAATTATTTACAAAATTCTTCATTTCCAAAATATATCTGTGAGACCTAATTAATCAATCTAAATGACTTATTTGAATCTAACATGTGTATTCTAAATATCAACTAATATAAGAGTCTAATTAGTATTTACAAGAATTATTTATGAAAGTATAAGACCAAGAATTATTTATGTACAATGTATTTTACAAAAAGAGAAAACACTTTATTAATCAAACTATTCTAAAGGCATTGACTTTATTAGATGAACATCTAACTAAGTGTTCTACCCAAAAATTTAACTAAATGTTTACAAATTTGTTTCTGAATGAAATGGAAATTAAAATCAAATTGCACCATATTTACAGATAAAAGATGTTTAAATTACTATATGTATGACATTTAACGTAAAAATTCATGTAGTTATCACCCCCCTACTTAAACATTGCTAGTCCCTTAGCAATAAAAATTACTCAAAATATAGGACTAGAAGATGTAATATCTCATGCTAACCAGCCATCATGTAAAAGATTCATGTAAAGACATATCTTTCCTAATTGTAAAGGCTTATGGCAAGAAATTAGTGCACAAATGGTAGCTCACTTAAGAGTTCACATCAGCCCTTCTGAAGCTCCTCTGCCTCAACTAGTAATTGAGATTAGATTAATTCGAGGGAGAAGAAAAGAATTGTGGAATAAGATCCTTGCTCAGTCAGATCGGGTTGTTTCTCTCAGTTCCATTCTGCCCATCTTCCTTGAGGATTATTTCTCTGAGTTGAGGACTTTGCCCCTTTATTTGCACTTTGTGCACTCAGAATTTTTTTCTTTTTCATCCATAATGCTGCACAACCCATCACTTTTCAAGAGTAGCGAGTCCAACTTTACTCAGATCCGGGGCATTTTTCATGGATATTTTTTTCTTTTGCTTTTGCTTTTTCTTTTCTTTTTCTCTTAAAGGAAGGATGAACAGTTAGGTTCCTTGATCACATGCCTTCACCTCCTTCACAATTCACTTAAGGGGAAGGGAGAAAATCAATCACCTCTCTCCTACTAGCCTTGACAAATTTACTACATTCGGGTTCAGCTAGTCTAAGTGGCTGTGAAGTGTGTGTATGAAAACTTCTTGCCATAAATCCTTACATAAGGTAGACAAGAAGTACATGTAACCCTTTACTAGAGGCTACCTAACATGGATACTTGCAAGGGAATGTGACAACCACAAAATTTTAATGGTTAAAGATCACACACCTAGTTTGGGATGCGCAAAGCCACGCATTTTTATTTCAAGATGAAACATTGTGAAATTTTTATTTGCATATGTACAAGCTCAAGAAAAAGAAATGAAGCAATGTTGGGATGAGGACTATGAATGTGTGCATATTCTACCTCTCCCCCCTACTTATTTACAGGAAAAGAAAGTAAGACAGAAAATTACCTGATAAAAGAAATCTGTACACTTGGGTTGCCTCCCAAGAAGCGCTAAGTTTATCGTCTTCAGCCGGACACAATTAGGCTCCATTTGGCTCAGGTAGCTTGGTAGAATCCGTTTTCAAGAAATGTGGGCTTTCAAAGAAATGCTTTAACCTTTGCCCATTGACAGTGAATGAATGTCTAGTTTTTGGGTCAAGAATAATGACAGCACCATTATCACAAGCTTTGACAACAGTGTAAGGACCATCCCATCGGGACTTCAAGTTTCCACGAAACCTAGAATTAAATAGCCAGACCTTATCATGCACTTGAAAAATTTTTCTATGAATGTGTTTGTCATGGAATGCTTTGTCTTTGGCTTTATAGATTTTTGGCTTTGGCTTTGGATTATTCTCTCCTTTAAACCCTAGAGCACAGGGTTGGTCTACTGCTTTTTTTACACTAGATTCTTCCAAGAAGTCTACCACTAGACAACTCTCTCCTTGATCATGGTGCCCAGATGCCTTAAAAATATTGATACTAACCCGCTCATCCCCAAATGATATATCCATCATCCCGGTAGCACAATTAATGTTAGCCCTAGCTGTGGCCAAGAAAGGTCTACCAAGAATGATGGTGGACTGAGTTAAATCCTGAGGAGTGTTCATGTCCAAAATGATGAAATCGGCAGGAAAGTAACAATCATTGATTTTTGTAATAACGTCCTCAACTAAGCCTTTAGGAGTGGTAACAGACCGATCAGCTAGTTGAAGGACGACAGAAGTGGGTTTCAATTCTCCTAACTTGAATTTCTCAAAAATAGCATAAGGTAGGAGATTGACACTGGCTCCCAAATCCAAAAGACTGCTTTCAAAAATGACTCCACCGATGGTGCAAGGAATTAGTGGAGTGCCTGGATCTTTAAGCTTCTTAGGGAGTTGGTTCAAGATAACGGCACTCACAGTTTCTGAAAGAATGATTGTTTCAATTTTATTCCTCATTTCATGTTTTGGAGTGCACATTTCTTTTAAGAATTTGGCATAAGCAGGCACATGCTTAATGGCATCAAGGAGAGGAATGTTGACATGAACTTGCTTAAAGAGTTCCAAGAGTTCTTCATTATCAGTTTGCTTGTTTTTGGGTTTTGGCTTTAAAGCTTCAGGAAAATGGACTCTTGGAATGTAACAGTTTGGGTCTTCATTTATTTTGACTTTGTCTAGGGATTCTTCTGTCATTTTCTCTTTTCCCTTGGATTTTTCTTTTTCAACATTCTCTTAAATTTCATTTTCTCTATCATCATTCAATGTTGACATGTGTGGGTGAGGATTTATCAAGATTTTTCCACTTCTTAAAGTTGACACAGTTTTGACATCTTCCACTTGGGGGCCCCTAGCTTGGGCAGGTGGATGGTCCTGTTGTATAGGTTGATTCTGATTTTGTGGTGCTGGAATGTTCTGGACAAAAACTTGTTGTTGGTTTTGTGGTGGAGGGGCATTTGGTCTAAAAGGTGGTCTATACCCCTGAGCTTGATGGTATTGCTGGTTCTGATAAAATCGGGAGGGTGTTCCTTGGGTTTGCTATAGCTTGACTTGGCAGCTGCCCTGGTCCCTCCTATGACATACATCAGCAATCTGGGACTCTATCCTTGTCAAATTTTGTTGAAAATTTTGATTTTGAGTTTGTTGTTCTTGCACAGTTTGGCATAGAGTTGCCATCATGTTTTGGAGTTGGTTCATTTTATCATCCCAATTAGGTTGAGGAGGTGGTGGTTGATATGAAGGTTGTTGGAAATTTGTATGAGCAAATTGATTGGAATTTTGACTTCCTGGAATTGTGGAGGTTTTGAGTTAGAAGATTGGCCAAATCCCGATTCTGATTGGGATATGATTGACCGAACATGGATTGCTTGAAGGCAGGTTGGGAAACTTGTTCAGATTGATTTTTCCATGAAAAATTCGGGTGATTTCTCCAACCAGGGTTGTATGTGTTAGAGTATGGATCATAGGAGGGTTTGTAGAAGCCTTGAGCAGCTTGGACTTGTTCCTGAATGAAAGGGGGTAATTGGGCAGTAGTGGGACAAGCACTGGTGGGATGAGTTGGGCTAGCACACATAGCGCAAGTTTCAGATGGTTGAGAAAATTTAGGTGTGGTTTGCCCAGTCAAGAAGACAGTAATTGATCAAATTTTTGTTCCAACTTCTGCTCTAATCTCTGGTCAAGTCTAGCTAACATGTCTTCTACCCTAGAGTCTGTTCTCCTCTCCTTTTACTTCATACATCCCTGCCTTCTTTACTGGTCCTAGTGCTCTCTCATAAGAGTGGAGTGAGGCATGATTGATAGAATTCTCACTCAATGTTTCAAACAGATCATATGCCTCATCCTCGCTCTTAATCATGAATGCTCCTCCACATGAGGCATCAACCATCTGCCTATTTGATTCAGTTAAACCTTCATAAAAAGCTTGAACTATTTGCCACCTCGACAGACCATGATGGGGGCATTTTCTAAGCAACTCCTTCAATCTCTCCCATGATTCGTGCATTAATTCTCCCGGGTGTTGGGAGAATCCGGTTATTGCTCTACTCATTGTGTTTGTGCGGCCAATCGGGTAAAATTTCTTCAAAAACTCTTGCTGCATTTCTGGCCAAGTTGTAATGGTTCTCCCTATGGTCCCTAACCAATGTTTGGCCTTGTCTTTTAAGGAGAATGGAAATAGGGTCAACCTTAAGGCATTTTCAGTGAAGTTTTGGATCCTCACAGTGGAACAAATCTCTATGAATTCATCTATATGCCTGTAAGGGTCTTCATTGGGATTGCCATAAAAGGATGGCAACATCTGAATGGTTCCAGGTTTGATCTCAAAATGATTTGCCAGAATTTTCGGCCTGATACAAGTAGCAGGTTGATAGTTAGAAGGAATAAAATACTCCTTCATCTGTCTGGGTGCAGCCTCTTCTAAATTTCTAGCAACTTGGTTCTGGTTTTGGTTGGCCATCCTATGAAAGAATCTTTCAATCTCGTCTATAGGTTGATCTAAATCTAAGTTCTGGGAGCATCCACCAAGCATGCACAGATGAAATGCCTTCTATTTATGATTTTGAATTTTTAAGATTTTTATTGATTTTTGATGAATTTTTAAACAAACACAAACAAACAAACACTTTCAAATCAAATTAACCTACCACTAAGTGTTCCTTGGACTTATGTTATTTTTCTTAAAATCAGATTTATGCTTGCTTAAATCCAATTCAAACTCTTCTTGTACTGGCCAGGTAAGAGGTGGAGTAGAGGGAGCCCCCCCTTGCTTTCTCAAGGACCCAATTAAATAACATCTAGCTCACTTAAGCGTAAGCTTTTTAACCTCTAATCCTAGACACCAGACTAAAAGAGAAGTCTTAGAATTAAGAAAGAACAAATCTAATTATGAACCCTAGGGCCAAGTCTACTGGTTTTTATTAAAAGCTGAGGAAAATGCAAGAATGTGGAATTTTTTTGTGATTTTTGGGCAAAGGAAAGGGTGATGAAATCCCTCACCTTATCTTTTTATTTCTAATGGGTGAAGCCCTTAAGCAGTCCCATTTTCAAATGTGAAGTGCAACAAACAAGTTCAAACTAGAGATTATCTAATGCATGAATCGAGCGATGGAAGTCTTACCTTTCCCCCGCACTCTTCAATGCAAGAAAAGAGATGACAATTAAAATGACAATTAAGATGATGAATATCCTAAAACATGAGATTCTAATCTTGAGAAATGAAATTTTTATTTACAAATCAAACGGCTAATATGAAAGAACGATTTGGAAAATTTTTTAGATTTTAGATTTTTTAATTTTTATTTGGTTTTTGAATTAAATGAAATGAAGCTAAGAAAATATAAAGTGGCACTATATAAACTAAATCCAAACAATTCAAACCACCAAAATGCCAATTATTACATGCCAACAAGAAGGAAATCTCTGTACATGCACAGAGAGTACATGAAAATCTCACTACAAGCTTCTCTCACACTCCCCTATCTAAAAGACTGAATTAAAAACAAGAGGGAAAAGAAATCAGCAAGCTCCTCCAATGGGCTTCAAATGTCAAGCCCATCTCCAAGTTCTCCTTATGTGCAAATCTGAAATAAAAGCCAACAACAAGTCAATGTAAAACCAATAGAAATGAAATCAAATCAAAATAGATCTAAATCAAACTCTAATACCTCCCCGGCAACGGCGCCAAGATGAAACGCGCGACATAGTTGACTGTATATTTTCGTTGTCCAGAGTTTCTCGCACAAATCAATATGCGCACTTCCTCTAAACTATCTCACAAATCTAAAATCACCAAGATGAACTAATATAGTGGTGAGCATAGGTCATATCCACAGAGAGGCTGAATGGAATTTGAATTAAACTACTTTGAATTGAAACCATTCTAACAGACACATTTTCCCCAAAATAATATTGTAATAGAGTTACTTCTATGAACACACACCAATCTAACAACACTACGAACTATAAGATGAAGAACAAAATGAGAACACGATGTAATAAACTCTAGATTAAGAAACGATAAAAGACATTAAACTGTAAGACCAAAAAAATAATGCCAAAAATCTGGATCTGATCCCCTTACAAATGTCGAATTATCTATCAATGCTTAACCATTAGAGCAAGAACAGAAGAATTAAACAAATGCAATGGATCGAACTCTAAGCACAACAGAATTGAAAAGTAAATGCAACACATTGGATCTATCTATTCTAAATATAGAGAAAATGAAAATTAAATGCAAACAACATCACTGGACCGAACTATCTAACAAAGCATGAATGAACAACTAATTGTAGGAATAAGAAATTAAAATCTCTGGATCGATCTCTCCACACCAACCTCACAACTCTCACAGCAGCCGAACTCCCATAACAGAAGAACAAACACAACAAGACTCCAACCCCTTACAGAAGAATGGAAAAACTCAAAAGAAATTTATAAAGTTCTTCTCCCCTGCAATCATCTGAACAGAAGTAATCCCCCAGAAGCACAGAAAGACAGTAGAAAAAACTTCAGGCCATCACAGAGCAGCAAAAGCAGAAGGAATCGCCCCAGGCAAATCCACATAACCTAACCAAATTATCTCATTCAATAACAAGGCAACTCTCGAACAACAAAACAGATATGGAAGAAGACATCTCGATTCAGAAGAAAGAAAAACCATAAAATTCCAACAGTCGACCCTTCTCCTTCTACTGTCTGCTGAAAAGAAATTACAGGAGTAAAATGGCAAGAAAACAATCTCAGGAATTTGAACTGACGAAGCTCCTCAACTCTGGAAGAACAAAAATTACAAATCAAACTCTCCTAATTCTCCAACCTGTCTCCCTCTGCTGAAAGAAAAAAAAAAAGCATACAGAAATAAACTTGCAGAAAGGAAAATCTCTAAGAACTCCAACCCCTCCCCTGCTTCAACCAGCCGAACCAGCAGGAGGGAAGAACATAAAGGAAACCCAAAAATTCTATAAAAAAAACTCCCACAGTCGAGCTCCTAAGAACTGGAAGAACAGAAAAATAAAAATCTTAAAAATTTTTAAAAAAACTTGAACTCCCGAGCTGAGGGCCTTGGGGTCCCTTTTATAGGTGCCCGGGCCTCCATCTCCTTCCCGCCCAGACCTGGTTGCCGCCTCAACTCTGCACCAGGATCGCCACGCCAGCCTCATCTGGATCGCCATCTCAGCACCACACGCCTTGGCCATCGCCTGCCAGCCCTCTGCCTCCAGCTTCCGCAACGGCCAGATCCGCCATCGCTCTCCCCAAATCACCATCTGCCGTACACGTCGGATCCTGCTTCGCACTGCTGCATCAGCTTCCACAGCACAACGCCACATCGCCTGCACAGCACAAACCTCAGCATCGCGCCCAGCTCCACCAGATGCACGGGCCGGATCGCCTCATCGCCAGCCAGATGCCATCGCCATCGCACCTCAGCCAATCCACACCGCTGCTGCACCTCACTGCCACGCACGGCAGATCACCAACCAGCCTGGGCCGCTTCCATCGCCTGAGCGCACCTGGGGGCTGGCCGCCAGCTGCTCCTGTAGCGCTGCACCATCCCACACACCCCAGCTGCTCCACCATACCAGCACAGCCGCCCCAGCTTCCAGGAGCTTCCACTGCTCTGCCTTCACACGCAGCAGCTGCAGCTGTCCCAAATCGCCACCGCCTTTGACCTGATGGAAAGAAACATAAAAAGAGTTAAGAGAGGTGAGTGGATGGGTTAGGTGTGTATTTTTATTTTAATGGGATTTGGTAGGGTATGTGGCACAATGTGATTAAAATGATGTTTTAGTAAAAGTTTTTATTTATTTACACACTATTTTCCAACTGCAATGTATAGATTTTATTTACAAAATTCTTCATTTCCAAAATATATCTGTGAGACCTAATTAATCAATCCAAATGACTTATTTGAATCTAACATGTGTATTCTAAATATCAACTAATATAAGAGTCTAATTAGTATTTACAAGAATTATTTATGAAAGTATAAGACCAAGAATTATTTATGTACAATGTATTTTACAAAAAGAGAAAACACTTTATTAATCAAACTATTCTAAAGGCATTGACTTTATTAGATGAACATCTAACTAAGTGTTCTACCTAAAAATTTAACTAAATGTTCACAAATTTGTTTCTGAATGAAATGGAAATTAAAATCAAATTGCACCATATTTACAGATAAAAGATGTTTAAATTACTATATGTATGACATTGAACGCAAAATTCATGTAGTTATCAGTCGCGACCACCTTAATCATCGCGACAAGCCTTGTCACATCCCTACGACCCGTCACGACATGATCTGCATGCGCTGGCCTCCGCAACCACCTCCACTTTATCCTCCTTTGGCCTTATCTTCATCCAAACAACCCCCCACAACCCCCAACCACGGTTTGAGGGTCCATCTCTCCTTGGAACCCACCTAGGACTCTTCCCATCCATATTTACATGGCTTTTATCACTTTTATGGGTGATTATCACTTAAGGACGAGATTTTCTCTCTCCCTTCTATATAAGTGACACTCCACTTTCAGTAGAAGAGGAAGAGCCCATTTTGCCACGAAGTGCTGCCAGAATCCTTTCAGGACTTCCCCTTAGCTCGTGGTTCTCTCATTCCCACCCATTTCCTCTCTATCCTCTTCATTAAGCCATGGCTTCTTCTTCAAGTATGGAGCTTGGTGATTGAGGAGGCAGCTTCCCTACACATCCAAGGCTTCTGCACGACCAAGATCACCATACCATGGCTAGGGAGTCGCCCCATTGGGGCTCTTTCTTCTTTTCTTCTTCTCATTTTCTTTTCATGCATGTTATTGCTTTTCTTTTAGATAGGAAGATATCTCCTTCTTTCTCACGTTTTTATACAACCCAAGGGGTTTAAAAATCACCCCCAAGTTCGTTCCCTCCATGCTCTTCCCTTCTCCTTTCATTTTGGATAGGTATTCCACTTAAATATGGTCTAACAGGGTTTCTTTTGTTGTTTTCGTTGTCTTGACAGGTACCTAAGCAAGGATAGATGAGGAGCTCTTGCTCTCTAGCTGGCTAGAGGGTAGGAAGAAGGTCCCCCCATCACTCTCCTGCACTGCAGAGAACGCGTCGGCCACCTGCGTCGCGGCATTAAGAACGCACCCGGTCGGGGCATCGCGACAACGACAGTATCGCGACGGGGATACCCGTCGCGACACCAGTAAGTGCCCGGTTCTCATTCCTATTCCTAGCACGTTAGCCTAATTTCAATCATGTTTTAGGACAACTTGTTAGGTGGCGATCACATTCCTTAATCCATGCATTGAATATTTTAAACATGTTGTGTGTTTCGAGGGGCGCACAACCCCGTGATTACACATGTTCATGTAACATAGGTCGGCTCTGGCCGGAAGACATCCAAGGTGATTCTGGCCTAAGAAGGAGCCAAGACGACCAAGCAGTGGAAGTGCTTCCAAAGTCCACCTAGCTGACTTGAGACGCATGTTCTGAGCTCCAACTTGACTTGCAAAAACTCGCCGAGAGGTCTCGGCGAGGAGACACTCCGACACTCTTGTCAGTCGCTAGCCGAGTAGAATGGGCTAGCCTATGAAGTAGAATAGTGTACCTGCTCCTATGGAGTGTCTGCCTCTTTTATAGGGTTAGGATACCCATGTAACAGCTGGATGACCCCATGAATCTCGCAAGGGATCTCTGTGATTCTCGCTGGATTGTGGTCATAACTGACATGCCAGACCATTCAGATCGTGGTCTTAATGGCCGCAATTACCAGACACACTATTCTCGCACATTGCCATGTCAGTTATTGCTCTGGCCATTACGCGAGCCATGCTTCAGGAATCTCGCGGACAAGTTGGTCACCGCATCGAATACAACCAAGCAGACTAATCCTCGTCCTGAGCCGAGCTTAGGTGGTCGGTCTGAGAAGGTGTAAAGTGGTCAAACTAGCCAATCTGAGCTATTGGCATAGAAGAAGCCTTCGACTCGCCCAAGCCACGTATGGACATTGGCTTAGGCACTAAGGTCGGCCGAGCCGAAGATTCAGCTGACCTGTTGGGAACTCCCTGTATCACTAGCCCCCCAGGTTCACGTCGAACTAGGAATGTGGGCCGAGGTGAAGCTGTTGTCCGGAATTTCTTCGTAAAAGATACATGTCCCGCCACGTGACTCTGCCAGCCCACGTGGCCTACTCCGCGTCACATCGCCAAACTGTTAGTGTCGGCCTGCAATCGGTCATATCATAATGCCGTTAGTGCCGGCCTGCATCGTGTTGTACTTCTAGGTTGCTTCGATTGCCGTGCGGTGACACCAATCGTCGCGTCGTCTCCTCGACTCCCGCACGTCATCATGAAGATCCTTGCCAGCCGTGCCCGTCAGAATACGAGGAAACGCTCGGTGGCCAATCTATTTCCACCACGTGGCAAGATGTCGTCCTTTGCCGAAGATGATGAACACCTATCGTTGGATCTGATCAGCACCCCAGTACTATAAATAGTTGGGTCTACTGCCGAAAAACCACCCTTGCTTTTGTGTGCAAGCATTCATCTCAGGCGACCAGCCGACGTGCCGATGATCTTCGATCGACTCCGAGCTTCTGTTGTCTCCTGCTCTCCAATTGCTTCCTTCAGAGGTAAGCAATGAGCTCCTCCTCGTCTAGATCATTTACATCTTCCTCCAGGGGTTTTCCTTCTAAGAACTTTTCTGCTTTGGCATCGTCCAAAGCCGCCTCTCCTCCTCGTCTTTTTGAGAACAGGATGTCGCTTCCAACGGCTACTCAGCCTGATGATTATATGTCGGATCAAGCCGATAAGTCATTTGTTCTGGAGGTTAGTCCTGGGACTTATGTTCCCAAGAAACCTTCATCCCATACCTCAGGATCGCGTCGGCAAGCCGACACCGTGGCCGACGCGCAGTGTGACACCGACGAGGAGACCCTCCAATGGATGAAAACACATCCTGGTCTCGTATTTCTCGAGGGTTCTACCTTGTACTCTTCTAAACTGCTCCGAGCCCACTATACCATGGAGAGCGAAGTTTGCATCTATTCTAAGGCCATCCGCACAAGCCTCCATTTTCCTCTTCATCTATTCATCATTTTTCTTCTTCTTAAGTTGGGAGCCGCTCCATCGCAGCTGACCCCCAACTCCTGGAGGTTGGTTGTCGACTTCCTGGAAGTATGTGCTCTGGCCGAGGTTCTTCCGACCATACGCCTCTTCTTCCACAGTTTCTCCGTAAAAGCCTTCAGAGACTGGCTGTACTTCGCAGCTCGGTCAGGTCGGCAAATTCTTGGCCGAATGCCTTCCTCTGTCCACAACTGGAAGAAAAACTATGTCTTTGTCCATTTCCCAACTTGTTGGCCTTTCCTGACCACTTGGTCGGCAATCAACATCCGAGATAAGGCTTTCCGCCCTCCTACTCTTGTTGCATCCAAGTTCTCGGAGTTCGAGTCTCTACAGCCAGTGGAGCCTCCCGACCTGTTCGAGCCTTTTGAGAAGTTGTTTGAGTTGATTGCTAAGGCCGAATGAGGTCTTACTTCCTCGCCGATGCTTCCCTTTGGCTACTATTGAATTATTCAGAGAACTAAAATTTTCTCCTCTCGTAGCGATGGCCGATCAGGCAAAGTCATCGGCATCACCGAATAGCTACAAGCAGAAGGGAGCTTCCCTCATCGAGAGGGCCCTCGAAAGGTTCTCTTCTTGTGGGGGTAAGAGGAGAGCCTCCAAGCAACCAAAGCGACAGTGGAAAGACAAGCAGACGACGACTCCGCTCCTCCAGCAGTCACACAAAAACACCGCGTATCGGTGCAGCAGGTCGTGCCATGGTCGGATGATGTACAAGTGCCAATCTCAGGCTCCCAATCACTGCGGTCAGTGCAACCAGTGGAGGAGCCCTCCGCGATCGAGTGGGGTCGTCTGGCAATCCCAGCCAGTGCAAAGGCCAACAACTTGGGCAAGAAATCCAATGAGGTCGTCGAAGACCTATACGTGACCATTCAAGACCAACTGGTGCTGGTCGGGTCCTTGCTGCAGAAGGTCGAGACAACCAAGACCAACGCCTTGAGATGAGTGACTGAGGCCGAAAAGAGGGCCAAGTCGCTGAGAAGAGGGCCGAAGAGGCGGAGAAGCTTCTTTTCGAGGAGCAGCAGAGGGTGAAGGATGCCGAGGAGAGCGTTGCTCGGCTGAAGCTAGTAGCTGAGAAACTTAATGAGAACCAATGAGCTGAGAGGGATGCGAATGTGGTGGTGACGGCCGAGAACGTGAAGCTGCTTAAAGAAGAGCGCGCGAAGGCCATTGCCAAATGCCGCTCATCCGAGGAGCTCAACGAAGAGATTGACAAACTCTTCCAGACAAGATATAGCCACTGCCTCAAGCGTCTCCGAGAACGCCATCTCGAATACGACCTGTTAGGTTTGGTGGACGACGCCGAGAACGCCGATGCCGAGGACGAGAACATCGAAGAGGCCATCGACGATGTGTTGGTTGCCACTTTCTAAGAGGGCCTCGAGGCAACTGCTGAAGCAGTCATCTCCGACATGCCAATCGTGCCTGACACCGTGGAGACTCCGGTCGGTACCGATGACGTCATAGAGGCTTAGGTGCCCGAGCAGACAGATGTACTCTTCGTTCCTTGGTGTTTCTCCAAGACCTTTTGTATCCTCTTTTTATCAATACAACTCTTTTTCATTGCAACGATTCTCATGTTCATGTCGTCGGGCGGTGTTGAGAACTCATTTGTATTGTCGGCCTATTTCGAGAACTCACCCTCTTGACGGGATTTAATTCTGGGCAACCGAGAACATGCTAACGTATTTTGATGTGGCTAACCGTAGCGACTTCATGTGTGCTCGATAAGTTGAACATTCATTCGATCAGGTGGTCGGAGAGGCCAAGAGTGCTGAATAGACCTCTCGCCGCCACCGTCGACATCTCAAACCTTGTGTCAAGGCAGCATTGTGGGTGACCCCAAGTGCCTACACAATATGAATAAGCGACGATGTTGTAGAGCGACTCGTCATCAACCCTGAAGGACATCGAGGAGAATGTTACTTGGCTAAAGCTAGCAGCCGAGAAACTTAATGAGAACCTGCGAGTCGAGAGGGAGGTGATTGGCGGGTTTTTTCTAGTCAAGTTGGAGATCGGAACACGCGTCTCAAGTTGGCTAGGTGGACTTTGGAATCACTTCCACTGCTTGGTCGTCTTGGCTCCTTCTTAGGCCAGAATCACCTCGAATGTCTTCTCTGCCAGAGCCAACCTATGTTACATGAACGGTAACAATAACTATTATATAAGTAAATTCCATAATTGATAAATGATTACTCCAATCACCTCCAAATCTCAATACACAAGTACGACACATATCTTCAATGATTTGATTTACTCTTTCTATTTGGCCACCAATTTGAGGATGAAAAGAAGTACTGAACTTTAATTTTGTTCCCAATGCATCTTGTAGTTCTTTATAAAAATGCAAAGTAAACCTTGTGTCTCGATTAAAGACAATGAATTCCATGCAACCGAACTATCTCCTTCAAATATAAGGCTGCCAGAATATTAACTGACCACTTATTATTAATAGCTAACAAGTGGGCTGATTTCGTGAGTTGATCAATTATTACCCATATGGTGTCATATTCATTACGTGTCCTGGGTAATCCCATGATAAAATCCATACTATACTGTCCTACTTCCACTTTGGTATTTCTAGGGGTTGCAATTTTCTTATTGATTTCTGATGTTCAGTCTTATTCTTCTGACAAGTTAAACATCTTGCAATAAAATCTACAATTTTATTTTTCATATTACACCACCAAAAATTCCTTTTCAAATTCTGGTACATCTTAATAGCTCCAGAATGAATGTTGTATCGAGATTGATGCACTTCTTCTAGTACCTGTTGTTTTATCTCCAAATTGTCTGGCACACATATTCTATCTCGAAATTGGAGATTCCCATGAGAATCTATGTTAAATCAAGTCTGGAATTTAAATTCTCCTTGACCTCACTAATGTTGGATCATTATCTTGCTGCTTCTTAATCTATCTTAAGAGGTCAAATCAAAATTTTAAATTATTTATGATGACATTACCCGCTTGTGGTTGAATTTCTAAGTTCAATCTAGAAAATTCATCTAGTAATTTCCACTTCTTCATCATTAAACATGATACATGTATAGTAGGATTCCTACTAAGAGCATCAACCATTACCTTTTCCAGGGTGATATTGAATCTTAAAATCATAATTCTTAATGTACTCCAACCAACTATTTTCTTTGTCTCATATTAAGTTCCTTCTGTGAGAACAAGTATTTCAAACCCTTGTGCTTCGAATATACTATAAATCGACTTCTATAGAGATAGTGCCTCCAAAGCTTCAAAGCAAAGATTATTGCTGCTAATTCCAAATCATGAACTAGGTAGTTCTTTTCATGATTTCTTAGTTGCCTAGAAGTATATGCAATAACCTTCCCTTCTAGCATTAAAACACATCCTAATCCAATGGTAGATGCGTCCGTGTAAACTTCAACAGTTTTTCCTTCCACTAGTAAGGTTAAAATTGGTGCAGATGATAGACATTCCTTTCACTTCTAAAAGGCTTGTTTACAGTTTTCATTCCACAAAAATGAGATTCCTTTTCTTGTAATTGAGTGAGAGGTAAAGCTATTTTGGCAAAATCTTTGATAAACCGACGATAGTAACTTGCCATACCCAGAAAGCTTCTAATTTCTGTAACAGTCTTCAGTTGTTCCCACTTTTGAATGATCTCAATCTTGGATGAATCCACATTCAATCCTTGTCTAGAAATAACATGTCCTAAGAAAATCACTTGTTCCAACCAAAATTCACATTTGTTGAGTTTGGTATATAACTGATGATCTCGCAGAACTTGTAATGCAATTCAAAGATGGGTCTCATGTTTTTCCATGCTTTTGGAGTAAATCAATATATCATCTATAAATGCTATCATGAATTGATCTAAATATGATTTGAATATATCATTCATCAATTGCCTAAATGCAATAGGAGCATTAGTCAAACCAAATGGCATTACTACAAATTCGTAGTGTCCATACCTACTTTGAAAAGCTATTTTATGAATATCTTCCTCTTAAATTCTTAATTGGTGATATTCAAATCTAAGATTAATTTATGAAAAATACCACGTCCCAGACAGTTGATCAAATAAATCATCAATTCTGGAGAGTGGATACTTGTTCTTTATAGTTAACTGATTTAATTGCATGTACTCAATACACATCCTTAGTGTTCTGTCCTTCTTCATAACGAACAATACTGGAGCACTCCAAGGAGATGTACTTGGTCTAATGAATCTTTTTTCTAATAGCTCCATCAATTGTCTTTTCAACTCGTTTGGTTCATCCATCGACATTAATAAGGGGCTTTTGAAAGTGGTGCAACTCTAGGGTTCAATTCTATGGAGAAGTTTCCATATGGCAAATCAGGTACCTCTTCAAAGAACACATCTTAAAATTCTTTTACCACTAGAATATTCTCAAATTCTATAGTATGTTGGTTCATTATCATTACATATGCTAGATGACCTTGACATCTTTTTTGTACTAGTTTAAGTGCTTCAACACCGATATGAAAATTGGTTTATCGGACTTACCAAGAGTCAATGGTAAAGTTTTGGTACCTTGAAAAGTTATTTGCCCCAATCGGCAATCTAGACTAACATGGTGCTTGGATAACCAATTAGCCCTAAGAATAATGTCATATTCTCACATTTCAAAGCATAACAAATCTCTAAGAAAATTATGATTTTTCACCAAAATTTCACTGGCTAAATAATACCGATCAAGTTCCCTTCCTTCTCTGAGGGGTGTGCTTACTTCAAGACTCTCTAGCAACAAAACTAACTTCCCAAAAATTAAATATTAATTCTAAAACATTATAGTATATGAGTTAAAGTAGAAGAATGTAAATGAAAGTTACCCAATTAAAGTAGATGACAAAATTGGTAAAAATAAATGAGAAAATTAATTAAAATATGAATACAATGATCATACATACTTTTTTTTGTTGGAATGGCCTAGTGGCCCAAGCCACTAGGAAAACCCTCAGCCCTGGCTGGGTTCGAACCCGGGCCCCTCCCTCCCACCCCCCACCCCCGGTATACATACTTAATGATAAGAAATAAAGGTGCATATTAATTACATAGAAGGATAAAATATGAAACAAAATAAAGGATGAAACTGTCTTCCAAAGACTGATTAGTAAAATCTACTAAAAGCATAATTATTTGAGACATCTTTTCTAGATAGAGATTAGAAAAATAAATCTATCTATTGTCAGAGATCCCTAATTAATTTTACTAATATTTATTATGGATGACTTAGCTCAACATAGAAAGGCTCACATTTGCTGCCCGAACTATGTTAGATGGAGGGACAAAACTGGTAAGGCAAACAACCAACCTTCCAAGAAGGCACGGACAAAAATTAAGGGAACAGAAAGTTGAGCTAGACTTGTCGAAGGAATGTGGAAAAAAATTAAGACTAAAACAGGACGAAAGAAGTGAAATACATGGCTAGTTCCTATTGGTTATAGAATTCAGCCGGAAACAATATATTTCAATGTGACATATGCATTTTACATTACCGTTCATAAATACTTTGGTTAATGAAATAGAATATACCATATATATAGGCCTTTTTGGACCGTTTTATCATTACATTGAAAAATTAATTGAAGAATGCTCTCATTCAATTTTTGAACATAAATATAATAATAATAGTAATAGTAATAGTAATAATCTAAAATCAATGAACAATTGAAGAAGAGAGGTAATTGATTGGTGAAGAAATCTCTAATTGATGAAGATAGGCAATTGATTGGTGATGAAAGTTTCCAATTGAGGAAGAGAGGCAATCGATCGGTGATCAAAACCTTTTAATTAGTGAATAAAATCCTCCAATTGATGAACAAACATTCCAATTGGTGAAGAAAGCTTTCAATTGGTGAACAAAATTTCCAATTGATGAATGAAACTTTCAATTGATGAAAAAACCTCCAATTGATGAACAAAACCATCCAATTAGTAAACAAAACTTCCAATTGGTAAAGACATATTATTATTTTTCTTGTTTATTATTGTTCTTCTCTTTTTTTTTTTATCTTGTGTTCATCATATCATCATTTATTTTCTATGTCCACTAAAAATCCTTGGTTTTCCCATTGAGGCACCAACACATCCAAACCTTCAACTCATTTGAGGAGGTCATTGATTTATTATTATTTTTTTGAACTAACACAAACATTTGTGGACATTCAAATACATATGCAAAAATTAAATAAACAAAAAATTTGATTAAATTTTGACACCATCTCCCCCTATCTTGAGTTGTGTGGGGGGAATGCAATAGGTACTCATCCATGAAGATCCGAGATGGCCCCAAAATTTTAAGGTGTGTGGCTAGCACAACACCCGATATTATCCTGGGATCATTCCCTCGAGGGCTTGCGTACGAGTGGGATCGAATCACCTGATTTTTCCGACGAGACATCATGTGTGTGCCCGTAGACAATGCTCTTTGATTTATCCTCGTGCTTTACTGTTAACCAAACAATGGAAGTTCTTAAAAGACTCTGTTGGCCACGGATGTGAGCATGGGCAAGAAAATAAATTGGCGTTCCCGGGTTGATGCATTGACGAAACACGAAGACTCGAATCCGATGAGATATGCGAAGGGGGATCGGGAACCCCGACAATTCTAGGAGTCCTAGCTTACTGGGGGGCGATATTCCCTCTCACACGTCGGACTCGTGGTCTTCAGATCGGACTATGATGAAACATAAACAGAATAGACTCGGTTAAGCATAAGATGACATCGGGGTGCATGAAGGAGGCACGAAGGCCCATGTTTAATCACATTGGGCTTGGAATCATGTCTATTCACTAGACAAACTCCAAATACCCAGATCTGTAATTAAGGCTCTTAACCGTCTTCAACTTTCCAAAAATCAAAGAAAAATGATGAAAAAAAGACATACTGTCGGCCATGGGAAAAGGGGTTTATGAAGAAATCAAAATGATAGAATCATAGGAAGAACACATAGCATGCAAAGAACATGGGGAGGGGATTTGAACAAAGGATAAATCAAATGTACATAAAAGGGGCCTAAGTAACCCATCTCATTGCATTCTCATAAAGTAAAAATATACATGTACATGGTCTTGGAGCATAGAAAAGAGGAAGAAGAAGAAGATCCTACTTCTAAACTCCTTTCACCCTCACCTCTCTTTCTCTTCTCTCTTGAAAACACAAGTGGTGGATCTCTTCCCTCCTTGGCGAATTCCCTCTCTTGGAATGTGAAGATGGAAGAGGATGAGGAGGTGAATAGGAGTAGAGAATGGGAAGAGGAGCTTCGGAGGTGGGAAGCAAGAGTGAGGGGAAGAGTAAGTGGAAGTGGAGATGTAGTACTTCAGAAATTTTATTAATTAAAAATTATAGATAAATTAATAATTTATTGATTAATAATTTTTAACTAGTTATAAAGATACACATCATTATTACATGTGTGTAAACCCATATAAAATTTCATAAAATAATAGTTATACTTTAAAAATAATATTATCTAATAAACCATCAAGAAATTTGGCCATAGAAAAATCATTTGGACCAAGTTTAAGAATTATTGCGACTTATTATAATAATTAAGGAATAAGTCAGAGAACCCATTATCATATGTACCAAAGTGAATTATAAATCAAAATAAGTATATGGGTAGACTTTAAACAATGTGTGTTGATAGCCCATCATGGGAATTGGACCAATGGACAATTTTGGCCCATAAATAAATTCTCTAATTTAAAAGGGGTAATTAAAACTATTTAGTAAATTTAATATATGGGTTGTACAATCAGTCCAAATAAAAGTTATTGGGCCAAAAGCAAGAGTCCAAATGATGGATGTGAGATAAATATGCTTAAATTCGTGGCTAAATTATTGGTAAATTAAAAAGGATAAGAAAATCTCTTTACCACTCATGTAATTATCCTAAAAAGAGTCCTAACCCTAGTCTAACTCAATAGCAATGAAATATAGCTCTATCCTAATCTAAAAAGGAGATTTAAATAAGAGAAAATTGTGATAAATATAGGAAACTCCTATTTAAATGAGTTTAGAATGACATAATAAAAGAAAATATTATAAAATTCATAATTACATTAACTCCTAATTAAAAAGGGTCAATTAAATCACAAATAAGACTCATGTATATCTAGAAAAGAGTCCTAACTCTACTCTAACCTCTTGGCTACGAAATTGGAGTCCTATCTAACCCAAATAAGAGGATTTATACTAGGAAAAAGCTAGATAAATATGAAAAATTCGGAGTTGAAAGAGAGGTAGAGTTATATTAGGAAATAACATTACATTACCCTTAAATAACCCCTCAAACCCTCATGGCTGACCCTAATGATCATTTGAGATCTCTTGGATGTGGGAAGGAGGCTAAAGGAGGAGGAATTCGTGAAGGAGAAGGCTTGGAAGGAGAACTTCAAGCATTCTTCATGTTCTTGCCCTAGGATCACAAAAGCACTCAAAGGTAGGCAATCTCTCAAACAAAAATAAATTAAACTCGTCCATAGATAGTCCATGATCCCAGTAACAAAAGTCTCATGTTTTCTCCAATTTGTATCATGCTTACATGTAGAATTAAAGCCCCAAGTTTCAATTTTTGTGTTTATACGAGCTGCATCTTCTTGATATTGTATCTCTTAAACCCCTAATCCAAAATTCATGACACTTTGACTGAAGATTCTTCAACATGTTAGGGACAATTCCCCTCCATTTTCCCCAATTTTTATGCATTGGTTTGATCGTATTAAGCATTTTCCAAGCATACAATGAATTAGGGTTTTTTTGGTCATAAAACTGAAATTCACGCATCCCTAGGTCCAATTTATTCAAATAAAATATATAGAGACCTTCTGCATCATGTTTAGAACAAGTTTTATGTTCAGAGTTTTTCCAAAAACAGATTAGATCATTGCTTTCGAAGGCAAGAAGCAAATCACGTTTTGTAGAAAAATATGTTCTATGTTGGGCGCACAGAACGCACTTTGCTTCCCATCTAGTCCGGTCCAATGCACCGAAAGCCCTTCTAGTGACTCATTAGCTATTCCATGTGCATCGGCGCATTGCGCCGCGCTTTGTTACTATCCAATTTTTTAATTATTCTTTTTCTCTTGTCTTTTGCTCAGAAATCCCTGACCTCTAGTTATTTTGTGGAATAGGCCGACCAATAATGTTATTAAGCACTATTTAAGCCTGTTTAGCCTGATTAAGTACTGTTTAATTTTAATTAAGTCATATTAAGATTGATTATGTATTGTTTAAGTCTATTAACTTTAATTAAGTCTTATTAAACTTGATTAAGTCCTATTTAAGTATGATTAAGTCTATTTAAAGTCTGATTAAGTGTTATTAAGACCTAATTAAGTCTGATTAAGCTCCGATTAAGCTTGATTAAGTTTGATTAAGCTTGAATAAGTTCTAATTATGTTCAATTAAGCTTGATTAAGCCATGATTAAGTTCTATTAAGTTTTATTAAGCATGATTTTCATACTTCCATCAATATAAAATTTGTTTAATGCATTTGTAAAGACATTAAGAACTTGAATCTTACTTTAATATTCCTATTAACACGATCATCTCTCTTTTACTATACAATGTTCTCTATCATTCCCCGTTGTTCTAGCTTGATATAAAAGTAGAAACTTAAACATGCTATAATCCTCTCTTTTTTAAAAAAAAAAAGGACATGCTCACGACCATCTCATCTCTTGATTTTCTTCACATGCACGTACTGAACATGCATTGTTGCCATGAGACCTTATAGAAAATTACTCAATAATATATCTGGTAATTACGTGCAATTATTTATGTAAATTTCTCTATTATTTTAAAAGGACTCGCCATCGTTTTATTCGCTCGCTTTAATACCATTATCGTGACTCCTCGGGCTTTGAGCGCTCAAGGCACGATGAGTAAATGTTTTCTATACACACTCTATCTTGGCTTGGACGACCTCTTCGTTGGGAATACTCCTAACTAGACCAGGAACTCTTTGTCGAGGCCTCCATAAGACTCTTTGGTTTTGGTGGACGTCTATTGCCGACGAGCTGGTTGTACCATCAATACCTATTTTACCCTTAGGTATTAGTATGATCCAACGGCCTTAGATTATTCTCTCTATACCTTGAGATCACGCTGGACCTCTAGCCTGTGTTCGTAGCACGACTATTGGGCAGTTGTGTCTTCCATCGAACTGCCGGCACACGATCGTGTGTGTTGTGCAACTGTTACTATCGCCTGTTTAACGACGATTTACGGTTACCACTCTAGCTCTCATCTACACTCTTTACACTCTTGTCTATTCACGTTTTCTCCCCACTCTCATCTATTCTTCAATTACTCTCATCTATTCTTTGTACTCTACTTGACCATCATTTGATTGTCTAAGATAACAAACATAACCATGCCAAGCAACATTATAAAGGGCCCGATCTAGTCCTGAGAGATGCGCCTGAAAGGCTATTAACTTGCGGGGGTTCAATGTTCAGGGTGTACGGCATAACATCCAAGTGCCATACTATCAAGATTTAATAGAAGACAATCAATCATTATACTATGTTCTCTTGGTTGACAAGAAGATCGACCAAACATTATATGCTCTCTCGACTAGTGTACTTTTGTGCAATGTTATATGCTATCTCGTTATATGGTCAATCTTTTATCATGCTAGTTTTACAATATTCTTTTCAAAGTACTATCGTTCTCTTGCTATCATGTGCTATTACTCTCTTGACTATACTTGATCGTTCTCTCTAATTATCCTGCTTTATAAGAGATTAATCACTTAAAGTATGCCTATTTACACGAGATATTAAGTCCTACTCAGCGTTATCGCTCACCCTGTGCTATTTGTTATATGTGTTTCAAGTAAGTCGGATGATGACATTACACATACTAACGAGAATGGACTAGAGTGATGAGCGCCCTGACGTCATAACAATGGAATGATCTTAGTATCATAGAGTCTAGTTAGATATTTACTTAAATATCCTTTCCAATGTAATGATGTCTTTGAGCATTATGTATTGACTCAGAATTAGTAGTTGTAATAGTTTAGGTGATTTATCAATAAATTAAAGAGTTTATTACAATTATTGTACATTAGTTGCTCTGATTTCTGCGACTGTACGCGTAATTCACACTACTATATACTTTACTCACGTCCCCTCGATTTATTTCGCTGCTAAATTGACAAGACGTGACAGAAGAGGAGTGGGAGGATGTGTGTGTGGGATGTTTTGTTTTGTTTTTTAGAATGGGAAGAGGGGTTCGGATGTGGTGAAAGTAAGAGAAGAGGAGTTTTTTTTGTGTTGGAAGAATTGGAGGGGGAAGAGTGGAAGTGGAAGTAGGAGTAGGAGTGGGAGTAGGTGGTGGAGTGGGACTGGGTAGTGGGTGGTGGAGTGGGAATGGAAGAGGGAGTGGGAATGGAAGAAGAGATGGAAGAAGAGGCTTAGGATTTAGGATCTCTCCAAGAGAGACCTAAAAAAACCCAAAAAAGGCTCCTCCCTTTCTTGACCATACTTGACCCATTCTCAGACTTTTCATCAACTTTTTTGTCCTTTTGTCTACTCTTGAGGCTTCATGCATGACAGTGACATAGCGGCACATGCCGACTGGAGGCACTCCAGTGCAGAGGGGGTTGGAGGACTCGGTGCTCGGGTTTTTCACATGATCGACTGCTCGACGTTTCTGCGTCATCCATTGCTCGGTCTTTTGGGTGCTCCGATACTCGAGTTTTTCGAGCGTTCTCATAGTCGGATTTTTTGAGTGCTTTGATACGTAGATTTTCCGAGTGCTTGGTTGTTTGACTTCCAAGTGCTCCGATACTCAGATTTTTCCCAACCAAACTGGCGCCCGATCTCATCTTTTGTTTGGCACTAAGGCCATGCGACTTGATTCGCTATCGGTGGCTGTCTCATAATATTTGGTGTTACTTCTTTTAGTGTCGACAAAATTGAATATGAAATCAGAAAAATATGATGATTTTAAAAATATGAACATCGAGAATTATTGAAGTACGGATATCGAGATAATTTAATATATTAATTTGTGAAGTAATTTTTATTCGATAAAATTTTATTTTAAAAAATTAAATTACAAATATCATAAAATGTATTACCGTTTAATTAATTTATGTTTGAAATTTATCTTAGTTAGATATTATTTAAATATAAAATATAAAAATTAATTTATTTTCTTAAAAATTCTTGCTGCATTACACATGAAGGAAGTCGATATTGTTTTATATATTTTTTAAACAGTCATGCACGCGTAAGGGTCATAAGGTTATTGATCTGAAACCAACGAACATATCATTTATGCCCACGCCTCCAACCTCTAGAAGCGAGGTGGAGTCGGCGAGCCATGACGTCAAAATTTTCCGGGTAGGCCAACCGCCGACATGATTTCGACGGCTATCTATCGCCGTGACGTCGAAGTCAGCCGTGTAGTCGTGTCTACCGGGGGGCCAAAATATTGGAGAGCAACGGCCACAGAGGCGGAGGAGAGCTGGGGAACATCACAGACGGGCACACGGGGTCACAGATGAGGTACCCACGGATAGGTCCCCGCATCACACAGCACAAAAAAAAAAAAAAATATATATATATATATATATATATAATGTCACTTATTGATCACGCATTATTTCAAGATATTTGAGTCTTATTCAAATTTATATTTTACATATCAAGACGGAATATAAACTAACTAATATGCGTTTGCATTATCAAAAGAGGATAAAAGAACAACTATTTCTAATATATCCATCACAGATTGGTCAAAGATATTTTCAATTTTATACACTCATAATGATATATCTTACATGAATATACGAGGTGTTTTATTAAATTTAAAATAGATTATTTTATATTATTAATATGTATTATTTGATTATATTTTTTGAAGACTTGACGAAAGATTTCGATAATTACATATGAAATATGAAATTATAAAATTATTTATTAAAAAAAAATGTTGATTTAAAATACGAAAATCGATATGAATATCGAGAAGAAGCTGAGTTAATGGATATCGAGATTAATTTGATATATTAATTTATGAAAATTAATAACGTAATTTAATAAAAATAATTAAATTAATACTTAAATCACAAATAAAAATTTTATTATATTTGAAAATTGTTTTAATTAATTGGGTCGCGCCAACTGACTGTCAAAAGGTATACGATTAAAATTTTTAGTGTGCTATTCGACTAATAACGTTTTCAAAGAAAACCTTTTAAAATGCTTCTGGACGAGGGGCAGCGCTTCTCAGAGACCTCCTCTTAAGGCTCTTACACACCGTTCTTTGCGCACGCGGTAGCTGCTGCCATGGACTCCGACCGTCGCCAGCTCCACATCTTCTTCTTCCCACACATGGTCCCCGGCCACACGCTCCCCTTGGTCGACACGGCCAAGTTGTTCGCCCGCAGGGGCGTCCGCGCGACCATCCTCACCACCCCCGCCAACGCCATATCCGTCGCCGCCTCCATCAGTCGCGCCTCCGAGGCCGGCTACCCCGTGGAGACCCTGTTGGTCGAGATCCCCCCCGCAGAGGCGGGCGTGCCGGAGAATCTGGCCGACACCAACTCGGCGGATGCGCAGATGAACGTCCTTTTATCGACGGCCCGTCTCCGGGGTCCATTCGAGCTGCTCCTTCGGGAGCACCGCCCCGACGCCGTCGTCTCCGATATGTTCTTGCCCTGGTCGGGGGAGGTGGCGGAGGAGCTCGGAGTGCCGAGGCTGGTCTTCCACGTGACCAGCTTCTTCTCCCTCTGCCTCTTCGACACCCTGTTCCACCATCCTCCGCCGGAGAGCTCAGATGGGGAGGAGGGCGAGCTCTATGCCGTCCCGGGGCTCCCCCATCGGATAGAGCTCGATCGGAGCCAAATCCCCGACTTCCGGCAGCATACGCCGCAGTTCGCGGAGCTCTTCGCCAAGGCGAAGCAGGCGGAGAAGAAATGCTTCGGCGTCGTCGTGAACAGCTTTTACGAATTGGAACCGGAGTATGCCGACCACTACAGGAAGGCCGTGGGGATGAAGGCGTGGCATGTCGGGCCCGTCTCCCTCTGCAACGACCACCACGGCGACAGGTCTGCGAGGGGCGGCGCCGGCGTCGACCCAGACAAATGCTTGAGCTGGCTAGCCTCCAAGGATCCCAGATCCGTCACCTATGTCTGCTTCGGGAGCCTGTGCCTCTTCACCGACGCCCAACTGCGCGAGATAGCGCTGGGCTTGGAGGCCTCCGGCCACCCCTTCGTCTGGGTCGTTCGTGACCTCGCCGGAAAGGGCGGTCCGTCGTCGGAGCCCTGGCTGCCGGAGGGATTCGAGGAGCGGACGGTGGGGACGGGCATGGTCATCAGGGGGTGGGCTCCTCAGCTCCTCCTGCTCAACCACGAGGCCGTCGGGGGCTTCGTGACCCACTGCGGCTGGAACTCGTGCGTGGAAGGGATCACGGCGGGGCTTCCCATGGTGGCGTGGCCCATGTTTGCCGACCAGTTCTACAACGAACGGCTGCTGGTGCAGGTACTGGGGGTGGGTGTGTCGATGGGCGGGGCGATGCGGTACACGCTGCGGGAGGAGGAGAGGCCGCTGGTGGGGGCAGAGGAGGTGGCGCGAGCGGTGAAGGTGTTGATGGGTGGTGGTGGCGGGGAGATGCGGCTGAGGGCGAGGGAGCTGAAGGAGGCGGCGAGGGCGGCGATGGGGGAGGGGGGTTCATCCTACGGCGACATGGGGTTTCTGATAGAGGAGCTGCTGGGGAAGCAGACCACGCCGGAGACGAGTCGAGAGCGCAGAGAATGATGGGTAAACAGTGAACTATTATTATCATTAGTAGATTTCTACCCGTGCGATACGATGGACGTTTTTTTTCTCTCAAATAGTATTTAATTGTAATAATATTATAAGTTAAAATTAGATTTCACAGGATTGTTATTGATAATAATTTTGAGTATTGAAGGAAGACATATAACATATAATAAACATAACATTTTATCTATCTTAAGTTGAAAATATATGAAAACATTCCAAATATTAGTTCTATGTGCCAATACATGGACAATCTTTGAAGATTTTCAAAATTTAAAAGACAAATGTATGATTTCTAAATAGAAGTTCTATTAGAAATATTATATTAGACATTAATTGATTTTAAACAGAAATATTATATGCATTAGTTATCCACAATCAAGTGATAATTAAACATCAGATAAGCTCATTGGGTGTTTATTGTGTACTTAGTGTTGTGTACCCTGAGCTCTTCAAATCGGAAGGTGGAAGGTCTGCTCAAATTGTCACAGATTAGCTTCAAGGATTGCTCCCTGATAGAAACGATAGAAAAAAAAAAGTGTTTTTAGATTACAGTATAGTGATGAATATAAAAATATTTAACGTATTTATGTCATTAAACTGTGTTTTAGATTGCAGAACATTTAACATATACCTATTGATGAAGTATTTCCGGTTGAATGACAGGGAGATAGCTTTGCTTTTTTGTGATCTAACACCAACAATTTAGAAGGGTTGAAATTAGATTAAATAAAGATGTTGAACATGATTATTTACAAACAAATAGTACTCTAACATAATAATTCTATCTTCCTAAGGCAGGTTTTGTTGCCCATAAAATAATATTTAGAAGTGTAAAATGAAAATAATAAATCTTTTTATTTAGCACTTCTTAAATCGCCAAAAAATTATGCATCCCACATTAAAGATGAATATTAAGCGACACCTCATATATATGTTAGCATGCTGACATTAAGAAAAATAATGAATGGTCAATTGTTATGACACGGAATATAAGTAACACCTTAATATATATGTTCGCATGCATGACATAAGACAAAAACATAATGAATAGTCAATTGTATTGCATGGCGGATTTGTTTAAAAATAAACTATAGTTTGATAATCTAAACTATATACTGCATAAAAAAATATATATTATTTAGCATTTTATGGAGCATGAAGTGGATAGGGTGGGTAGGGTAGAGAAGATGAAGGTGAAGATATGCGGCGATTGGTTCTTACATGGCGCAGGGCCAAGTAGAAGGTGGCAGAGATAGTGCAATAATAATAAGAACATTTGAGGTACCACTAAATCATATTTACATCACATTTTTCTACGATGGACAATGACGCAATAGTGTGTTTGGCGAGTAACAGGTCACCGTTCGGGTCTCGGACCCGACGCACAGTAGTATGCACAAATTTTTAATGATTTTTTTATATTTAAAAAAAACTATAAATTGGAAAACATAATGTTACATAATCAGTTTTTTTTTAAAAAAAAATTAAAACTAAGTAGGAAAAAAAGTTGAACCGTCTTCTACTGTAGCGCTACTAGCGCTACTAGCGCTACAGTGATCGCAAAGTTTTGAAAAAAAAATGTCAAACTCACACTGCATGCGGCCGGCTGCTGCTCTCCTGCTCAACAACGGTGGTCCCTTTAAGATTACATTAACCAGAGTTTTTGCACTGTCACCGTCGCCAGTTGCCAATGGCGGGGATATATTTCATGTATATAAAGATTTTGAAAAAAGTTCTCTGGAGTTGGAAGAGCGTGGGTAGAGAGAGCATTGCAGAGCCTAGAGAGAGAGAGGTGTTTGTGGGTGACGATGGGGTCACGGGCGTGCAGTTGGATTCAGGTAGTGTGTGCAGGAATGTTGAGTGAAACAGAGAGAGAAGAGAAGAGTGAGAGAGAAAGACACTATCCAGGTGCTGCGAATGTGGTGGCATCCGCACGACCCCAGCACAGCGAGAGAGAGAGAGAGAGAATGAGAGAGAGAGAGAGAGAGAGAACGTTAGAATACATGGATATGGGTTCAGTGACTTGGCAGAGAGAGGGCGAAGTTATCTGTCTGAAGTTATCATGTCTGACGGGTGGATTCATATACATATAGAGGGTTGCACTGTGGCAGGTTGACGGTGGGGTCATCGGCGCCCGGTACACAACAGACTCAGTGCAGTTGGAGTCGGGAGGGTGGGGAGGAGTACTATTGAGAGAGAGAGAGAGAGAGAGAGAGAGAGAGAGAGAGAAAGAGAGACGACTGAGGTGCATGCAGTCATGTAGAAAGGGGTGGCATCGGTGGAGAGGTTAAAGTCGAGAGAGGTACTAATTGGGGATTAGCGTGCAGAGGGAGAAAAATATGTTGGCGCGACGCCGACGCCAGTGATGGCATAATAGCATGCGGAGTAAGCGGAGCAGGCCGGTACTGTGATTGGCTGCGGCAGGGTCACCGGCGTGCATATACGCAATGGAGTCCACGTGGCAGTTGGAGTCGAGCAGGGCTGTTGGACTCAGAAGGGAGCAGAGAGGGATTTAGAGAGAGAGAGAGAGAAAGAGAGAGGTTTGTGCATATTTGGAGCCCGATCGGTGGCGAATCCGGTCTCAGGTGACAGGAGTAGAAGTTCACCTTATCCATTCGTTTGTGTGTGTGGGGCGTTGGAAGGGGAGATGAAGAAGACGAAGAAGAAAGGGGATTGAAAGAAAAGGAAACATGCATGAAAGAAATGGAGAGGAGCACGGTCGAAGAAAGCAAAAACGGAGAGGACGTCGAGGCGAAGCACGGCGAGAATGCACCGAGGCACCGCGCGGGCTTGTGAAGATGGTACGGCACGTAGTTGAGAGTAACAACAAGAGAAGGTAGAGACAGGGGACGCGCAGTAGAGGAAGATGCTGCAGAGGAGATAACCCGCCTCCTTTGCGGTTACTTTTTTTAAAAAAAAAAGTGGGAGGGAACTTTTTGTGGCCTGATTGGTTTTTTGAAGATAGATGAGCCGGTTTGATTTTAAAAGGGAAATACTTAGTGCACACCCATGGTGTGCACTAAGTTGGCACACCTAATGAGGTGTGCCACCATAGACGTATCTATTGAAGAACCAGTGGGGTCACGTGACCCCACTGGAATTTTAAAATTCTATGGATGAGTTTAAAATTTTTATTAAATTCATTTGATTGAAATTTTTTTAAGGAGTGATCCCACTGAATTTTTTTTTGGATCCGTCTATGTGTGCCACCAACCCTTAGGGTTGGAAAACTAAGGGATGGGGGTATTATTAAAGAGTAATGCTAGGCTCTCGGCATGCCGGGAGCCCAGCGTGAGCTGGAGGGGCCGCGCCCCTCCACACGCACGCCGCGTGAGAGGGGGGCGGGCCCCCAACATTAAATGCTGTTTTTTTTTTTTCTGTGCACTATTTGTGCACACAAATGACATCATTTGTGTGCACAAATTGTAAAAAAAAATAGCATTTATGCTGGGGCCGCCCCCTCTATGCGGCGTGGGTGCGGGGGCGCGGCCCCCCCAGCTCAGCTTTGCTCCCGGCCTGCCGGGAGCAAAGCATTTCCCTTATTATAATAGCCATCCCTTGACGTGGCACACCTCATAGGGTGTGCCCAACTTAGTGCACACCAAGGTGTGCACTAAGTATAACTCTTTTAAAAAACAGAAGAAGCGGCGGTCAGTGGCGGCCCTCCTTATAGTAGTGGGGTCACGTGACCCCTGACTTGGAAGAGGTGTCTTAAGGAAGTAGAAATTTTCCCTGTTATTTAGGTGTGCAAATGAAAGGTGACCCCACTGAATTTAAGGGTGACCTCCTTAGACTTAAGTGACCCCACTGAATAACTTTCAGGATTGCATGGCGGCGGTTGAAGTGGAGAGGAGAGAGAATACGAGGAAAGAGAGGTGGAACTGGGAAGAAGGTTGCTGAGTGGCGTATAATGGCCAGAGTTAAATTGAGTTTTAGTAGTATACTAGTAACATCAATGATAATACAAAAAAAGTTGATAATAAACAGATGATTAATAATAGTGGAGCCATGATCGATATGCTATTACTAAAGTCAAAATATTAACAAGTTGTTCACGGTACATATGGCAACAGTCTAATAACAAATTGAACATGGTTTTATAAAGTAAAGTCTGTAAATATATAAAATCACAATCTCTCATCTATCAAATCTTTTTTATCCTCATCTGATTTTCTTATTTTGTTGCTTGACATTTGTTAAGGGAATTTCTTCTTCAAGTAGAATTTATTGAAGATCATTCTATGAAGTTGATACGGTCGTCGTCAGCCGACAAATTGGGTCGACGAGATCAAGGATCGGCCATACCGACGATCCGACAATTAAGTTGTCGGAAGTCGTCGGCACAGGTTAGTCCATCACTGCGAAGAACTAACTCAAATAAGCACTAAGTCCGGGCGTCCCCAGCCGGCGCCAGGTCACGCTTGCCCTAGGTACAGACGAGCCCCGTAAATCACGACCCCCAGCTGGCCCATACCCGCTTTAGGCAAGCGGCTGTCAAGGCAGGACTCTCCCTGTCCAGCTGGCGAGGGTTCCCTGATTAGCGCCCCTGCCTCACGGAGGCTCGTCCGCCACCTTCCTTGTCTGTCCAAAGGACCAGGCCCTTATAAAAAGGATAGAGACCCACAAGGAAAAGGTACGCTATTCGTAGCACAAAAAAACTCTCTCTCTCTCTCTCTCTTAACGACTTTCTAACTTGATCGTCGGAGTGTCCGACCACCGAGGAGTCTCGGTGGTTCTTTGCAGGTTGAACTCACTCCTCTGACGACTGCGCGGCGCGACCAATCCCTCGGGGCCCACCCTGCTTGGCTCCGGCCGACGATCCTTGCTGATTTTCTCAGCAACATTTGGCGCCGTCTGTGGGAAGCGATACAAAAAGCTGTTCCTCATGGCACCCAAGGGAAAGGTCGCAGTTCGCCCGTCGGAGGAAGAAGTCGCCCTTACTAGCATTGTTGAAGGGGCAGCAGCTGGAGGAGCCTCGGGCGCGGGGGAGCAGGATTCGACGACCTCGTCGCGGCTCGATCGGGTCGAGCAGACACTGATGCACCTTCAGCAGATCCTTATGAGGATGGAGCAGAATCAACAAGCTCACCCTCCTCGAGGCGAGGGCTCGACTCGCCAAGTAGAACAAACCCAAGGTAATCAGGGTGATACGGAAGCTCTCCACCAGCAACAAGCGCCTCCGGCGGTATCGGCAAGTCACGCCGAAGCGCAACCGACGATAGTTGGGACTCCCGCGCCGGCAATTAACCACGCCGACAACGCTCCTCCCGTGACGCCGGTAGCCGCAGCCGGAAATATGGCTAGGGCCGACCTAGCCGACCACTTTACGGCGGAGTCCACCGCTATCACCATCGGCGAGTCCCCGCTCGATCCTCGGTGGAAGAGCGATCTGCGGGAGATGAATCGGAAAATAGAAGCCCTACAGCTCGGCACTCGCGCCCCATCCGTGGCGACGCTTCTCTCCTCCTCGCCTTTCACAGAAGAAATCACATCGGCTTCGGTCCCACCGAAGTTCCAGTTGCCAAAGTTCCGACGCTACAACGGAACAACCAACCCAGTCCACCACCTCGATCATTTTCAGGGCCAGGTGGAAATGATGAATGTGACTGACGCTCTGAAATGCAGGGCCTTCATGTCCACTCTTGATGATGCAGCACTACAATGGTTCAAGGCGTTGCCGGCGCGATCGGTCTCCCGCTTCTCGGACCTGGCCCAAAGGTTCCTCGACCACTTCTACAACACGGTGCAGCACTCATTGTGCACCGACGACCTGTGGCTGGTATCTCAAAAAGAAAACGAGATGTTTCGAGACTATGCGAAACGCTTTCAGATCGAGGTGATGAAAGTGGTGGACCTAGACTTGAGAACGGCGGTCAACATTCTGACCAGGGTGTGCACGGACGGAGCATTTGTGGCGTCGATCGCCAAGAAACCACCGGTAAGCCTCTCCGACCTCCTCTCTCGGATGCAGAAATACGTCCGCCTGGAATCAACCCTGGGAGCCGCTGGGCGACTGAAGCGGCCGCTGGAGAGGGGAAGCACGAGCTCGGAGGCTAGCGAAAAGAGGCCAAGGAGGGAGGAAGCGCGCGGAGACAGGCGCCGAGACTCAGAGAACCGACGAATGGCTGACCGACGACCCGACGAGTATCGTCGCGTAAGGGATCTCCCCCGGTTCGGGAGGCCACCTTCAGAAATCCTCCCCGTCATCAAAAAGCTACCAGAGTTCAGGCGACCGGAACCCATCACAAGGCCTCCATCGGGGACGGGGGCCGAGCTATACTGTGAGTACCATAAAGGTTTCGGTCACCTAACAGACCAGTGCAGGAGCCTGAAGATGGAGATATCGGAGATGTTGCGCCGAGGGATAATCGGTAAAGACGTCGTCGACGGCAAACCGAAAGACCGCGATCAAGACGAGGATCGCGAGCGCGAGGGGAAAGGCGCCGTCCTGGTCCTCGCCGGCGGATCTGCGGGTGGTGGCGACAGCAGCAGGAAGAGGAAGGCGTACGCTTCAGCCGTCGTCCTCGGGATTCACCAGCCCAATCTGGAGCCGATCACCTTTTCTGCCGACGACGCAATTGGGCTAAACTTTCCTCACGACGACGCGCTAGTCATTCATGCCGACATCGACGGATACACCGTGCATCGCATCCTCATCGACAACGGAGCAGCGCCCGATGTCCTCTTCTACGACTGCTTCCTGAAGATGACGAACCTGAGCACGGAGCTCAAACCGGTCGCCACACCTCTGTTGGGTTCAGCGGAACTCCAGTCACCGCCGAGGGGTCCATCCGGCTCAAAGTAACACTGGGAGCCAGTCCTCGGCAAGTAACGGTTGAGGTCGACTTCTTGATTGTGAAAGTAAAGTCGGCCTACAACGCGATCTTTGGGCGCGGTCTGCTCGGGAAGCTCGGAGGGGTCCCGTCAACATACCACCAGAAGCTGAAATTTCCAACTCCAAGCGGGGTAGGCGAAGTTGTCGGGAGTCAGGCCGAGGCGCGCCTATGTTATGTTAACTCTATTAAAGCTAAAGAACCAACTATTCCTGAGTACGTACCTGCTGTGAATGACGCCCCAAAACACGAGCCAGTAGAACTAACTAAGCAAATAAAAATCGAAAGCGGACTTCTAATCATCGGGACCGAACTCAAAGAGTTGGAGGCTGACCTCACCACATTCCTCGGTCAGAGTGGCAACGTTTTCGCTTGGTCTGACGACGATCTTCCAGGAATAGACCCGAGCATTATCCAGCACCACTTGAACGTGGACCCCAAGGCCCGACCTATCCGGCAAAAGAAGAGGCCCCTGTCAGCCGAACGACAGGAAGTGGTTGAAAACCAGTTGACAAAATATTTGCATGCAGGAACCGTTAGGAATTCATTCTATCCAACCTGGGTCGCCAACGTCGTCCTAGTACGAAAGGCAAATGGCAAATGGCGAATGTGTGTGGACTTCACCAACCTAAACAAAGCCTGCCCAAAAGACAGCTTCCCCCTGCCGCGGATCGACCAGCTGGTCGACTCAACTGCCGGGCACGAGCTCTTAAGCTTCCTCGACGCATATTCAGGCTATCACCAAATAAGAATGGCCCCAGAAGACGAAGAAAAGACATCTTTCACCACGGAGAGAGGTTTGTATTGCTTTACCCGTATGCCGTTCGGATTGAAGAATGCAGGAGCAACATACCAAAGATTGGTCAACAAGATGTTCGAGAAGCAGATTGGCAAGACCATGGAGATATACATCGATGACATGCTGGTAAAAAGCCGACAAGCCGAGGACCACGTCAAAGACCTAGCCGAAGCTTTCGAAGTATTGAAGCTCTACGGGATGAAGCTGAACCCCGAGAAGTGTGTCTTCGGTGTCCGAGCGGGGAAATTCCTAGGGTATCTCGTCTCACAACGAGGCATTGACGTCAACCCCGACAAAGTCCAAGCCATCCTCGACATGACGGCTCCGAGGACAATCAAAGAGGTACAAAGACTTAATGGCAGGATAACTGCTCTTAGTAGGTTCATGTCCAGGTCGGCGGAACGTTGCCGGCCTTTCTTCGAGATACTGCGGAAGGGTCGCTTCGAATGGACCGAGGAATGCCAAGGGGCCTTCGACGAACTGAAGGAACACCTAGCGAACGTCCCGACGTTAAGCAAGCCATGCGACAACGAAGAACTGCTGTTGTACCTATCTGCGACTGACTATTCCATCAGCTCGGTGCTCGTCCGAGAAGAAGATCGAGTCCACCTCCCGGTGTACTATACGAGTAAGGCGCTACGAGGAGCCGAACAGCGCTACACCAACCTGGAGAAGCTCGGTTACGCTCTCATCATGGCAGCCCGACGACTACGCCCGTACTTTCAAGCACACAAGATCGTTGTCCTAACCGACGCTCCGCTCCGACCAATTTTCGAGCGACCCGAGTCCTCGGGGAGGTTGGCGAAGTGGGCCGTCGAGCTCGGCGAATTCGATATCGAGTTCAGGCCCGGGTCGCCATCAAAGCCCAGGCCCTCGCGGATTTTATTTCCGAAGGCACCGCCGGGCAGCGATGGACGAAGAACCCAACGAGAGTTGGAAAATTTTCGTCGACGGTGCCTCAAATTCCAATGGAGGCGGCGCAGGCGTCGTAATGCGCTCTCCCGAGGGCCTCGACTTAAGGTACGCAGTTCGTTTCGGTTTCGAAGCATCTAACAATGTGGCAGAGTATGAAGCGGTGGTGTCGGGGCTGAAAATGGCAAAAACCCTTGGAGCAAAGAGGATACGCATTCACAGCGACTCCCAACTGGTCGTCGGCCAAGTGTCCCACACGTTCGAAGCGAAGGAGGCGAAGCTCGCCTTGTACAAAGCCGAGGTGCTAAGGATGATGGCAGAATTCGACTCAGCGGAGCTCATAAAGATACCGAGGTCCGAGAATGAACAAGCCGACGAGTTATCGAAGATAGCTTCATCGGCACTAGAGGCGCCCCCATCACTGCTGATAGAAGAGCTGACGATTTCAACCATAGCGGCCAGAGATATGATGATCGTCGACGTAGGGACGACGTGGATGACCCCATTAATTAATTTCCTCAGGGACAACGTGGTGCCAGAGGACAAAGACGAGGTCGAGAAGACAAGGAGACGATCGGCCAGGTTCTTCATCCTCGGCAACAATTTATATCGAAAGGGATTTAGCTATCCATACCTCCTGTGTGTAGATCCCACTGAAGCCGAAAAAATCGTCGACGAAATACACGAAGGTACGTGCGGTTCCCATGCAGGCCCCAGATCCTTGGTGAGGAGAATAACACGACAAGGGTATTGGTGGCCGACGATGCTTAAAGACGCCGAAAAGTATGTCAGAAGTTGCCGACAATGCCAACTATTCGGCAGAATCGACCGACGACCCCCGTCAGAGCTCGCCAGCATAAAACCCCGTGGCCATCGCGCAATGGGGAATGGACATCCTTGGGCCATTCCCCCCAGCCACTGGCCAAAGAAGGTTCATTATCGTCGGAGTGGACTATTTCACTAAATGGGTCGAAGCCGAGCCCCTGGCCAAAATCACTGACACCAACTCTTGGAGCTTCGTATGGAAGAACATCATCTGCAGGTTCGGCCTACCACGAACGATCATCACCGACAACGGGAAACAATTCGACAACATCAAATTCCGTAGGAATTGCGACGCACTCGGGATCGAGCATAGGTTCTCCTCAGTGGCTCACCCCCAATCCAATGGGATGGCCGAGGTCACCAACCGGACGATCTTGGACGGGCTGAAGAAGAGAATAACAAGCCACAAGGGAGCTTGGGCCGACCAGCTTCTACACGTGCTTTGGGCATACCGGACGACCCCAAGGGAGGCAACTCGTGAGTCGCCTTTCGCGTTGGCCTTCGGGATGGAGGCCGTATCGCCTGTAGAAATGCTCGTCCCTTCATTGAGAGTTCTCGGATTCGACGAAGAAAGTAACAACCGATCCCTACGCGCCGAGCTCGACCTCATAGACGAGAGGCGGGGGAGGGCCTCTACGAGGATGGAGGTTTATCAAAGAAGAATCAAGAAAAGCTTCGACCAAAAAGTCAAGCCACGGCGCTTCGGCGTGGGAAGCCTCGTCCTGAGAAAACTCACCGTCTCCGAACCAAAGTCAGCTGTCGGAAAGTTATCGCCGAATTGGGAAGGACCTTACAAAGTCATCGATGATCTCGGACAAGGTGCGTATCGCCTATCAGACCTCGACGGGACGACCTTGCTGAGGACATGGAATGCCGAACATTTACAACAATATTTCCCATAATGAGGTCGTTTCGGCACTCAACGTAAGCGAGGTCGCTTCGACAACGACGAGGTCGTTTCGGCACTCAACGTAAGCCCGAGGTCCCTTCGGCACTCAACGTAAGCCCGAGGTCCCTTCGGCACACTCAACGTAAGCCCGAGGTCTCTTCGGGCACAACGTAAGCCCGAGGTCTCTTCGGCACTCAACGTAAGCCCGAGGTCCTTCGGCACACTCTAAACGTAAGCCCGGGTCCCTTCGGCACTCAACGTAAGCCCGAGGTCTCTTCGGCAACGAGGTCTTCGGCAAACGTAAGCCCGAGGTCCCTTCGGCACACTCTAAACGTAAGCCCGAGGTCCTTCGGCACTCTAAACGTAAGCCGAGGGCCTCTTCGGCACTCAAGTACGAGGTCGCCTCGGCACTCTTACAATGCGAGGTCGCTTAGGCACTCGCTAACGTGGTCGATTAGGCCCCTCACCGACGAGGCAATTCTGAGCACACATGTCGACAAGTTCATTTATACAAACGCAATGGAATAGACAGTCGTCGGCTAGAAACTAAAAACCGTGTATTCTCAGTGACGAGGATTACAGAGTACATAAAGGAAGGCGACTATTCCTCATTCAAAACAGCCTCAGCTGCCTGGTCGAGGGAACGATCAATAGCCGACTCCATGGCCTCGTCCACGACAGCGGCGAACTCCTTGCCTCCCCCCTCGGTGACCTGGTTGTCGCCGTCGTCGTCTTCAGCAAGAGTAGCTCCCGACAAATCGAGGTCGGGATACAACCCCTTAACCTTGGCAAGGCAGTCGTCGTATCCACCCTGGAAGAGGTCGGCGATCTCATCCTGAAGCTCGTCGGATTTGCGGTACTCCTCAATCGCCTTCTCCCTCTCCTCAGCAACGAGACGTGAAAAGTTGTTCTTCGTCTCCTCGTGGGCCGCAATCTCGTCGTATTGCGCCTTCTTCACAGCTTCAAGGGCCGCCTGGAGGGCGCCCTCCCTCTTCTTTGCCTCCTCCTCCAGGCGGAGACTACGGGCCTTCTCGGCGGCCACAAGCTCCTCGGCCTCGGCGATACGCTTGTCGCAGGCCAGCCTCTTCACCTCAGCTCGGTGCACGAAGGCGTCGAAGGCGGCCAGCTGGCTCAGCATACCATGATAAAATTCATGTACGAGCCGACGTGCGGGGCGGCCAAGCGTCTCAGCCTTAACCTCGGGTGGCAAGGCTTGTCGGCCCCACTCGACGGGGTCCAAGGAATAACGAGCCTGAGGCGGAACTGAAGCGTCGGGTGCCGTACCCGACGACGCTGGAGCTGGGCGCTTCTTCGGTCTTTCTTCGGTCGACGGGACGGCTCCCGAGCTCTGACCAGGCGTCGGCGCCGTTGGTGGCACGGCCTCGGCATCGCGGTGTCGCTTCTCGGCGCGGGAAGCCATCTTCTTCCCCCTTGATTGGGCTCGGCTCTTGGCCTGATCCGCGAGCGACGGCCCCTTTCGCGAGGAGGGGCAGAGCCAACCTTGTCGGCCATAGCTGCAAACGCCGACCGTTAGCTAAGGAAGCCGAGGATGGAGTAAAAAATACGACGACGAGGCTGGCAACCTTGTGTGCCCTCTTCGATCAGCTGGAATAACTCGTCCGAGATATCGATCAGGTTGGGGGGCTCCACCTCCTTCAAACACTTAAGGTCGTATAGCTCGGACGAAGTCAGCCTCGGCGATCCAAAAGCTTTGCTCCGGACGTCAACGGCCGACCACTTGGTTGGGAACGGCCAACCCGAGGAACTATAAAACAAACAAAGTTCCTCTTCCAGCCGTGAAGCGAGGAAGGGAGTCTCCGAGAATATGCCGACCATTCCTCGCCGCGAAGTAGAACCAGTCTCCGAACGGCTTGATAGAGAACAGGTACAGGAAAAGGCGCGAGGTCGGAGGGACCCCCGCCGAATAGCACAAGGAGAGAAAGCCGACGATTACTCGCCAGGCGTTCGGAGCCAACTGGGAAGGAGCCACCCCGAGCTCCAAGAGAAGAAAGATGACGAAGGGGTGGAAGGGGAAACAGAGGCCAGCCCGGACCGCCTCAGTGTAAACCGAGAACCCCCCGTCCAAAACATAGTGAGCCCTAAAATCCCTGTTGGCGCACACAAAGGCGTCGGCAGGGAGAACGAATCTAGGGTGCTTCCGTAGCCACTTGAAGGTCCCAGGGGAGGTCTCACAACGGGCTTCGGCCACGTTGTCGGCTCGACGGCGTGCACCGGAGGTATGGGCCGAGGGTTCCTTGGGAACATAGGTCCCGTGGACTAATTCAAGAACGAAGGAATCGTCCACGGGCCCCCAGATCTGGGTTTCTATAGACACCGACCCCTCCCCAAGGCTTTCAGAAACATGGTCGGGAGCGTCGACGGGAACATGGGGGTCCCTAGATTTTGCGGACGAGGAGGAGGAGGAAGCCTCAGGAGAGGTGGAGGAAGAGGAAAGGCTCATCGTTTACCTCGAAAGGAAGCAAGCAAAGACCGTCGATCGACTTCGTACGAGGACACGATCGTCGGATCGTCGGCAGACGTCGGGGCGGCAGGGGTCGAAAGGCGCGCGCGCGAGGCAAAGGAACGTCTGTTTCGTATCGAACCTCAGCTATTTATAGCACCGCGATGCCAATGCAATCGGACGGCCCAGAAATCCTGCGCACCAGGATTCCGCCACGTGTCGGAAGCCCGACGGCCTGGAGACGTTCACCGGATCCGTGGCGTGCGCCCCGAAACCGGGCGGCGTCATCATGGCGCAGAGCTCAGAGGGGAGTACCTGACAAGCCGTCATCAGAAGTACCGCCATTATGACAAGACCACGACCTTCATCATAACAGTGGCAGAACGCCCCCAAATTCAGCGCGCGGAATGCGAGGCGGCGCCAACGCCCGTACGAATTCCTGAGAATAATAAATGGCTTCTCTTCGAACCGAGGACTCGCCTCGAAAAGAACCCGGGGGACTAGTGATACGGTCGTCGTCAGCCGACAAATTGGGTCGACGAGATCAAGGATCGGCCATACCGACGATCCAACAATTAAGTTGTCGGAAGTCGTCGGCACAGGTTAGTCCATCACTGCGAAGAACTAATTCAAATAAGCACTAAGTCCGGGCGTCCCCAGCCGGCGCCAGGTCACGCTTACCCTAGGTACAGACGAGCCCCGTAAATCACGACCCCCAGCTGGCCCATACCCGCTTTAGGCAAGCGGCTGTCAAGGCAGGACTCTCCCTGTCCAGCTGGCGAGGGTTCCCTGATTAGCGCCCCTGCCTCACGGAGGCTCGTCCGCCACCTTCCTTGTCTGTCCAAAGGACCAGGCCCTTATAAAAAGGATAGAGACCCACAAGGAAAGGTAGGCTATTCGTAGCACAAAAAAACTCTCTCTCTCTCTCTCTCTTAACGACTTTCTAACTTGATCGTCGGAGTGTCCGACCACCGAGGAGTCTCGGTGGTTCTTTGCAGGTTGAACTCACTCCTCTGACGACTGCGCGGCGCGACCAATCCCTCGGGGCCCACCCTGCTTGGCTCGGCCGACGATCCTTGCTGATTTTCTCAGCAACAGAATATTCCTCTTAAGAGGGTGTCATGCTACTTGTAGAACCTGAAATGAAGTAATTGTTCTATAATAAGGAAATGTTAGTTGTAGAATGGTATGAAAAGAATAAAAATTAGGTCTCAAGTTTTAAAATTTCTATATAGTGTGAATTGGAAGGACATTATCAAAGTTTTGAGTTCATCAAGTGCTTTCTCATTGTTCTCATGATCAGAATGGGTGCGCATCCTCAAAGTAAAGAGAATTATATCATATAATTGGGTGTATAATAGAAAATGAAGATATATTAAAGATTCTAAACAGATGCTAAGAATATGCACATTGAGTTAGCTATGAAGCTTTCAATCTGGGGCGTACAGTAACTTACCGTTTTTTTGTTTTTCCTTTCTTAGTGTTTGATTTAAATATTTTAAAAATATATAAAAATACATATAAAAATAAATTTTTTTATACCTAGCGGTGCAGTCATTAGAGAGTTACTTGCGTGTTCGTGATGGGGAAGGTGTTTTTTTTCTTACATTGCTTTAGATCTTTACACTAAAACAAAGTTGATAGTTTGAGATGGTCACTCCAATTTCAATATGTGTACGTGCAGGGGATACATATGCAAAATAAAGAAACTATTCATAAAAGCGGGAAAAAAAAATTTACAGACAGGTGATAATGATACTGATTTTAGAGCTCGAAGAAATGGATGCCACTTGCTGCCGTCGCCGGCTGCACCCCCTGCGACATCAAATAGTAATAGTTATATATGCATGCCCAGTGCGTGTTGTGTGTATAATATCTGTACTGGTTTCCATATATATAAACAACATGCAATTATAATAGACGGTAGAAATGTATAAACCCGCCCAGTGCAGTGCACGGTTTCAACAGGTAACAATGGCGACGGAGCATGCATGGTCGATCCACGACGGTGATAAGATTTTGCTATATACAACCTTCTAAAAGCACAGGTGACTCGGTGGTTCACAGTGATTTCCGATCCCCTGTTTTGGCGTTGACATCCTCTATACAACTGCTATTCGTTGTGTCCAATGTGTTGGGCTTTTGCTTTGTAAAAGGATTAATATAGCTCCTCAAGTTCATTTTTTTGTAGGGTGGCACATATCAACAGGACAACTCACCTCCTTCATGGGATGAAGAAACGTTGCTGGGAATCCTTTTTTTTCTTTCACGGGAGTGCAGTAGGCCGGTGGCCATAGGTAGGGCATGGCGGTTAAGGGAGGGAGGCAAATAGTCCGCCAGACTGCAGTGGGACGAAGTTAAAGGGGAGGGAGGGAAGGAGGGGATATTCTAAATATGCATATTCTCTAACACCATGGACACTCTCCTCTCGAGGGAGGGTGTTGGTGGTCGAAAGTCCTACAGCAGGCATGGCGCTGGATTCGTAGAGACCGGGTGCAGGCGCGGGGCGTGCAGGGGGAAAGCTGGTGCGACCCTCCCGTTGCGCGCGTGGAAGAGACCGGGTGCAGGCGCGTGCCATGCACGGGAAAAGCTGGTGCGAGGGAAGTGGAGGATACCGTGGCGGACTGTTCCTGGCGCGCAAGGGCGGCTGCGAGGGTCGCTCCGCGCGGTCAGGGGGGGCACGGTTGGCCGCGCGCAGGCGGCAGAGGGGAAAATGCGCAGGCACGACGGTTGGCTCCAGGGTGATGAGCAGGCAGGCCTTAGAGGAGACGATGTGAATGGCAGATGTGTCGGGGGATCGACAGTACTCCTCCAGCCTTTGTCATGTGTAGAGAGTTGCATGCATGCACGAAGAAGATGTAGACTTAATTACCTCAAGTAGAAGTAGAAATCTTTTTGTGCACTGTGATAACGAAGACGATGGGGGCAGTTGTACGCCTGCGGAGAAGATGAGTAGCAAGTGGAGTTGCACGGCAACGCTGTGTGGACGACTGGGTGAGTTAACAATTGAGAGAATAATGCAAGTCATACACGGCGAAGAAGAAGACTTACCGGAAGAGAAAGAAGTTTTTTTGGGCAGGGGAGCGCAGTTGCAGGGGCAGAGAAGATGAGTTTGTGAAAGAGAGAGAGCGGCGGTTAGAGAGAAATTTGGAAGAAACGGGTTGTTATTTTGTGCGTAGTGAGAGGATGGGAAGTGCGATAACGGTTGAGAGGGGAGAGAGAGCAGAGGTTAGAGAGAAGTGGTTGCTGACGCGGCACTCTATATGGTCAGCGTCAAACTGAATTTTAGTAGTATATATAGTGTTACTGCTATAGTAACATAACTCGGCTCCAATCGATGTGACCGTTGAGGCGCTTCTCGACAGACGGAGCCGAGACGACCAAGTCGATGAATCTTTTTGAGGCGCGCTTGGCCGACGTGCTAAGCTGCTCCCGACCTCCCGACCTGGGGGAGACACTCCGATGCTCAAGTCAGTCGCTAGCCGAGCAGAATGGCGTAGCATGGGGGAGAACATCGTACCTTGGCCTGTGGAGTGTCTACCCTTTATATAGTGTTAGGACGCGTACGTGTGAGCTGGACGAGCTGCCAATCTCGATGGGAGTTACCGAGATTCCCGTCGGATTGGGTGCCGTTATTTCTGTTGAGTTGCGATGATCGTGGTTGCCACCTGTAGGCCTGATCGCTGAGATCGTGGCCTTAATGACCGTGACTTGCGGTTCCGTGATTCTCGGTCATTGCCTCATTCGCCTATTGACCCTGTGTGGGCTGCGATGGGGCACATGAGAGTGCCGAGCTCAAGGTCGGCGCGACCCGAGCTTCGATGACCCGAGGTACAAGAAGGTGAGTTCTCGCTTGTTGGATTTGCAAGACTGCCTGGGCCGAGCTGTAGACAGGACCGCCTGGGCCGAGCCGTGGACGCCCGAGACGTACAGACCTGCTGACGTATAGCTAGGTGAGAGCGTAGACTGGATGTCGGACAATGGCCTTTATGAGGTCGGCTGATCTGAGGCCCGAGATCCGAACTGGTTCCCATCCGAGGTGAGGTTCATGCCAATCAGCCACAGCTGCTGAATGTCGGACTTTCCTCAGATGTGGTTGGCTATACTCGGGGTTAGCCGACCTGCCTGGAAACCCCGTAACATATAGATATAGATATAGATTAGAAAAAGGTTAATAAACAGTTATCAGATTGCTAAACGAGTATTGCTATTACTGTACATTGATAGAGTGATGCAATTGCTTATTATGGCAAAGAAAATCTCTATTAATGTGATTATGTGTCTCATTGTTTAATACTTTTGTGTTAATCTTTTTGTTTAAATGTTATATTTTTCTCTTCAACAATCGTGTATCTCCTTTTATACATGAATAAATGATGTTAAATTGAAGATAAAATAGTAATAATTCTATATATCTTTTTTTTTTGATAACGAGGAAACCCCGCCCGTGTGCTTAGTGGGCTCAGGGATTGGTGTTCGTGGGCCCAGGTCAGAACCTGGCAGCCCCTAATTTCCGTGTACCGTATCGCCTCACCCCACTTGACCGAGAAAACCCCGGGCCTACACCCTCGAGGATTGAGTGCAAACCAGGTAAGCCCCCCCCCCCCGGGAGTCGAACCAAGACCTCCCACCCGTAGGTGAGCGACCTTGCATTCGACCCACTCGGGGTCCTCTATAATTCTATATATCTTATCACATCACATTAAAATTATATTTTTATAATTAGGATAAATTAATTATTAGTCTCATGAGACTGTAATAAGGGAATTCTTACTGTAATAAAATTTAACGTATAATTATAAATATAAGTTAATTAAAAATCTCTATTAAATATTTAACTTATTTTTGAATCCCAAACAGAGCTGTAATTATACAATTGTGAGAAATTTGCCTAACTTTGTCAAAAAACAAAAAAAAAAAAGGCTCTCATGTGGAAGAGTCCAACATATTACTATCACACACTCCTCAAGCTACATGGACCAAGGACAACACCAGCTTGTCATATGAGATTGCAGTCAGTAGTTAATATGTAAAGACAAATGTTTAGTGACACGGATAGCTCCCACTGGTCGGGCCAAGTCGTGACCGTCCGACCACTCGACACCTTTTGATCGATGCCTAACATTCGACGTATATTCTGCTCGGTCAGACGTGGTCCCGTGGAGAGGAGCGTGGCATACATGCGAGATTTTCGGGAAGTGGCTCGCGGGCGATCAAAGTTTCCATTAAACCAAGTAAGGTCCAGCGATCGCGCCATCAAAGATATCGGCCTTAAAAACCACGATCGTGGCAAGTCTGACTTGCCGATTATAGCTACGATCCTGCATCAGTCACAGGGATCCCTTGCGAGATTCGCAGAATCCCTAGCGATCATTATGCATAGGCTACAATTATAAAAGGGGCAGACATTCTATAGACACATGTACTAAAAATCTCTGAGACTTCTTAACTAGTCGACCTCTTCTTACCACTGACTTGAGCGTCGGAGTGTTTACCCACCGAACTATCTCGGTGGATCTGCAGGTCAGGTTCGACATCATCTTCATCGACAACGACATCTCCTTCTCTTGGTCTCCTCGATCTGAGCTGACCTTTGTGACACTAACAGTAACATTTAGTATAACTTATATTTCAACTGCAAAAGTTTTTAAAAAGTTTCAAAATTTTTGAGTTGGATTCATAAATATTTAATTCAGATTCACTAATTTTAATATATAAAACAACGTGTCAAAACACATTACACTATCTAAGATAAATAAACAGGAGCTTTTCTTGTAATTGAAATATAAGTATGCTCTTAAATTAAGTATTTTTTAAAAAATAACTTTCTCAAAAGTTCAGTCAGATGGGAAGGAGTGGGATGGCTTTAGTAAGTAATTGGTGTGAAAGTTGTGAACCCCCAATCTGTGAAGATAATAGTGTGTGAATTTTGTTGTGATAAGATTTTCGGATATGACACCGATCTCTTGTTCAACTTTTACAGATGGCACTAATAAAATTAACATGAAACTTCAACCTGCCGTCAATATATATTATCTCTTTTTAAGATTTTGTCTTTTTTTTAAGGAAAATAAGAAAAAGAATAGATCTTACATTTATTTTTACTATTTTTGATGTAAAATTAAACTGTGTCCATACTGACATATTTTATAATTTGCTGAAAATGTATATAAAATAGAAATGCTAAAAGAATTTATATAGAAACAGAAAGTGTCTATAAACAGAGTATCCAGTGACACTCCCCTTAAATTGATGCGGAGAATCTTGAAGCATTCTTGTGAAAATATCAGCACTTTGATCTCGAGACTTGATATAAGAAAGAGAAATAATCCGACGATCAAATGCACCTCGGATATATAGTGACGGTCAATCTCGGAGCACACGTCTTATGTCAGCTAATCAGACCTTGGCTCGGCCATCTAGGTTTAGCGTCTCCGCTCGAACGTCTCGCATTAGTCGTCTCGACGATCACCTCGACTTGAGTCGACTTCAATGTTACATACCGTAACATTAAATATTCTATTTTGAATTACTTTATATTAGGATAATATATTACAATGTAGTATCAAAGTTTTGATTTGGACGAAAATGAAAGTTTTGATTTGGCCAAAAATGAATAGAAGTTCAAAAAGTTTTTCTTTCTTTCGACATGTACAAATCAATTTGGTTCGATGCGAAAAAATTATACTTTAAAATGACGAGGATAAAAGAGGAAAATATGTAATCATAGATCTAAAGATACCAGAAAAGATAGAAAGAATTGCACGACATCTGAAAAAGAGGAAAAAGGTCGATTAATTTATTGAAGAGCGGTGGCGTATGGGGTCCACTTTCCTCCGTCCGTCAGTCAGCAGTGACGAAGAAGTGTGGATATCACGAGGGACCGGCCACCGACATTTAAAAAAAAAACATATTAGAATGCAATATGTGAAGTTAAATTTTAATTTTTTTTATAAATCTACGGTCAGTAAAAGCTGAACGTTGGACCTCTTTCTAACATATATATATATATATATATATATATATATAAGTTTTTTTATATGTACTGAGAATAGAAGTTGAACTCTTATGTGAAATATACTTAATACATATTTTTTGATGCCCATAAAATTGAGATTGAGTGTGCCTACATTACCACCTAAGATTAAAAAAATTAAGATGAGAGATATATTAAATACTTCTATCTCTAAGATGACACATCTTTATTAGATGTATCTATTTTATGCACGTCAAAATATATACACTAAATCCTCCTCATCAAAAACTATCTCCTCATTAAAAAGAGTACGAATTCTCCAAGTACATAAGGGATTGAACTTAATAAGTATTAAAGTCGAGCTTTTTTGCCAAAAAAACAGAAAACTCTATTTTTGAATTTGAATTTTTTTTGCAATAGTATTGTCTTAAGAGCCTATCTGATAACGAGATAAGGGAACGGAAGATAAATAAATCATGTCCAAACTATTCATGTTTAGGAGTTTTTTTAATTTGAGATGATTTAAATGAGGGATAATTAGAAAGAAGATAATTTTTAATGTGATATGATGTGATGTGACAGAGTGTGTATAATTATAACAATTTTATATCTAATTTAACACCATTTAAATATGTATAAGGAGTTATACATAAATTTTTTAAAAAAATATTATAATAATAAATTATCTCTTAAGATAACTTTTATCTCCTTCTATGAGTGGGATAGTTATCTTTTCCTTTATCACTTTTTTTATCTTGAATAATTTTTATCATCCACCATTAAATAGATTTGAGAAATTAAAACTAATGACAAAAGAGAGAGAAATCTCAACCATTTCAGCCACTGACACACTTCCTTTACTTGTCTTCCTCCAGCACATAAACTGCTTTTGGTTTAATTGATTTTTCATTTACTTCAACAAGTTCTAACTTTGGACGTTTACAAAGCATGGACAAGTCCAAACGTGCATTCCCGTTGTCCTTTGTTTTACCTTTTATATCCATAACTGTATTGAACACATTATCAAAGATATTTTTCTCGATATGCATCACGTCTAGATTGTGCCACACAAGAAGAGTCAACCAATAAGGTAGCTCCCAGAAAATGCTTCTCTTCACCCAGTTGTGCTCATTCCCAAAACCTGAAAGGTGTCGGGTACTGCCCATCAGTTGTGTGACATCTGACAAATTTTCTACGCGTGCTGCCATATGATGACCGGACAACCTCTCGAATATAACTTCATCTCGTTCCATTATATTCTTTAGGAATGCATCTTTTGTCTTCTGAAAAGGTGATTAGCTACTAAAAACTGTCAATGACAATCAAACCAGCATGACTTCCCACCATGTTTAAGTACAAATGATTTGGTATTATCCATACAGTAAAGACATGCTAGCCTCCCATGTGTGCTCCAACCAGATAGCATTTCATATGTAGGAAAATCACTTATCGTCCACATCAATGCTGCCCTCATGGTGAAATTTTGCTTTCTAGATGCATCATAAGTATTGACCCCCTTAGTCCATAATAATTTCAATTTATCAATCAATGGTCTGAGATAGATATCTATATTTTTTGTAGGACTTTTAGGATCAGGAATCAATAAAGATAGGAACAAATTCTCTCGCTTCATGCACATGCTCAGAGGAAGGTTGTATGGTGTCACGAACACTGGCCAGCTAGAGTAGGAAGCCACTGAACCTCCAAATGAATTGAATCTGTCGGTGCACAAACAAGCCTCACATTACGTGACTACCTTGAGAAGATATATAGGATGAGCATGGTTGAAATGAGTCCAAGCTTCGCCATCTGCAGGATGACTCATAATATCCTCGTCTTGACATACTCTTTCTGCGTGCCACCTCATATGTCGAGCTTGTTATATTCCAACAACAGCAGGAGCTCTACAAAGTCTAAGCATATATTTTATTAATAAACAACCAAGAGACGGTTGGTGTGTCTTTTGGTGCCTTTTTCTAGTTTAACCCATCATAAAAATAGAAATGACACTCTGTCTCTACACATAATTAAATATGACCCATACTTTTAAGATGCTTAAATCACCAAATAGTATAATCCTCAATTAATCACATTACATGGATAAACTTTATGGTAGCTAATAATATACAATTACATATATGTACGCCCATAATTAGATTAAATCTAACAATCTCCCACTTGGGCCACATATATATCATCTTGTAATTGTATATCATAACATATTTTATGAGCTCAAAAGATTTGCTATCATTACCAAAAACATCTCTAATCAATCCGGTCCAACAATCATATCAACATAGGACTAAAGAGGTCTTCATTACATGTAATGTAACTCAACCCATCAATAATCACATATGTTAGTATAACGAATGACATGAATCAAGTATGGATGTGTAGCATGGAAAATTACATGCAATGTGATTCAGTCATGCCTATTTCTAACTGGTCCAACTTTATTCTTTAATGAGATCAACTTTAAAACAAATAGAGTGCAAAACAAACTGAATTCTTTATTTCTGCAGAAAGTATCATAAACACTAAATGTTTCCAAAGTAGAATTAGCATCTAATACAAACTCCCACTAAACAAACATATCATCATATGATACAACACCCATATTAGCAACATGCTCATGAAAGACCTTGGGTGGAAGTCCCTTAGTAAGCGGATCCGCAATCATGGAGTTTGTACTAATATGCTCTATAGATAATTGACCACTTTGCACTCTTTCTATAACAACTAGGAACCTGATGTCTATATGCTTAGATTTTGTAGAGCTCATGTTGCTGTTGGAATATAACACTGCCGACTTATTGTCACAAAATATCTTAAGTGATCTTTCAATTCCATCCATAATTTGCAACCCGGTGGCAAAATTTCGCAGCCATATTCCACGATTTGATGCCTCATAACATGCTATAAACTCCGCAGCCATGGTGGAAGAAGTTACAAGCGTCTACTTAACACTCTTCCATGAAATAGCTCCTCCAGCCAATAGGTAAATATAGCCTGATGTGGATCTCCTACTATCTTGGCATCAGCAAAGTCAGAATCAGAATATCCAATATCTCCAATTGATCTAATTTTCTATATGTGAGCATGTAGTCCTTTGTTCTTTGTAAATAGCGCATGACTCTTTTGGTTGCTTTCCAGTGATCCACTCCTGGATTACTTAAGTATCTGCCCAACATTCCAACAATGTATGTAATATCCGGATGCGTACAAACCTGAGCATACATAAGACTTCCTATGGCTGATGCATAAGGAATCTTATGCATCTCTTTAACTTCAAAGTCATTTTTGGGGCATTGATTGAGGCTAAACTTGTCACCTTTAACAATTGGGGTGTCACCTGGTTTACAGTTCTGCATGCCAAATCTTTTAAGAACATTTTCAATATAGTTCTTTTGTGATAACCCAAGGATATTTCGAGAGCAATCTCAATATATCTGTATGCCTAACACAAAAGAGGCATCTCCAAGATCTTTCATCTCAAATTTTCTTGACAGAAACTTCTTAGTTTCACATAATAATCCTATATCATTGCTAGCAAGCAGTATGTCATAAACATATAAAACTAGAAAAATATGTTTACTCCCACTAAACTTATGGTATATACAATCATCCACTGTATTCATCTCAAAACCAATGGAATGATAACTTGATGAAATTTGTAATATCATTGACGAGAAGCTTGCTTAAGTCCATAGATAGATTTCTTTAATTTGCAACCATTTTCTTTGGGTTTCCAGACATAAATTTTTTGGTTGCACTATCTATATCGTCTCATCAATGTCGCCATTCAGAAACACAGTCTTCACATCCATCTGATGTAACTCAAGGTCAAAATGTGCTACTAATGCCATTATTACTCTAAAAGAGTCTTTAGATGAAATCGACGAGAAAGTCTCTTTATAATCGATGCCTTCCTTTTGATGAGCTGTAGTCTTTAATGCTTCTCCCCAAAGAGATTTTGGTAAGGTAGATTGACTAATCATACTTCTTACCATATCCTTAAGCGTCCTATTTTGTCTTACAGCAACACCATTCATGCTAGGGGATCCCGACATGGTGTATTGTGGGACGATACCGCATTCCTCTAGGAATTTAGCAAAAGGTCCTGGATGTTGTTCACCTGATCCATCATATCTACCATAGTATTCTCCACCACGGTCTGATCTAATGGCCTTTATTCTTTTGTTGAGTTTGGTTCTCAACTTCAGCCTTATATTTTTTGAACACATACAATGACTGAGACTTCTCATGAATGAGATACAAGTAGCCATATCGAGAATAATTGTCTATGAATGTAATAAAATATTGTTGACCATTCCAAGAAGGTATAGGAAATGGTCCACAAATATCCGTATGTATTAATTCTAAGATGTCTGAAGCTCTATTAGCTCATGTTCTCCTTATGTTTGTTTGTTTTCCTTTATACAATTGACACACATGTCAAAGTCTGAAAAATCAAGGCAATCAAGAATACCATCAAACACAAGTCTCTCAATTCTCTGTTTAGAGATATGACCTAATCTCTTGTGCCATAGTGAAGCGGAATTCTTATTGGTTAATTTTCGTTTTGTACCACGTGAACTTATATGCAAGGTTTCATTAAATGAGACTACAATATTAAGTAAATATAGGTTATCATTAAATGACAAAGAACCGGTACCAACAAGATTTGAACTTTGAAAAAGACTAAACTTACTATTTCCAAATGAACAAGAATAACTAGATTTGTCCAATATAGAAATAGATATCAAATTTTGTCTAAAAGACGGTACAATAAAAGTCTCATTCAAATCCAAATAATGACCAATCTTTAACCATAACCTAAAAGTCCCTATAGCCTCAAATTCTACACTTTTTTCATCGCTTACGTAGAAGTATCTTTCACCATCATTTGGCCTTGGTAGTGGAGGCAACCCTGCATCGATACACTTATGTGAGTAGTAGCACCAGAATCTATCAACCAAGTGTATCTGGGTACAGAAGTTAAATTAACCTCTGAACAAACCAAAGTGAAAAGTGTACCTTTCTTTGCACGCCAAGCATGATACTTGGTGCAATCCTTCTTCTTGTGTCCACCAAGCTTGCAAAAGAAACATGTAGATTCCTTATTTTGTTTCTTTTGTGGTGGTCCACCTGCAGCTTCATTGCCCTTTTGTCTTTTCTTAAGTTTAACCTTGTCTTTAGAGGTTATCGACAAATGAGCACTTTCAACCTTCTCTTGCCTTAGCCTTTCCTATTCTTGCACACAATGTGAGATGAGCTCATTAAGGGACCATTTGTCATTTTGACAATTATAGCTCATTTTAAATTGACTGAATTATTCTGGAAGAGAAATTAAAACTAAATGCACAAGTAGATCCTCAGATAATTCTAACTTAAGTGCCTTTAGTTTTGAAGCAAGATGAGACATCTCTAAGATGTACTCTCTTATGTTTCCTTTTCCTTTATACCTCATGGAAATCATATTTGCCAAGAGTGTACTAGTTTCAGCCTTATCATTCTTAGCAAACATTTTCTCAATTTCTTCAAGGAAATCCTTAGATGTACGTAGTAACCTCTTCAGGCATAGTGCCCCAGAATGCTTCTGGAATGGCACGCTTCATGATCATAAGACTCATGCGGATTGAACGGTCCCATTTTTCCATGTCTCTCTTTTCCTCACTAGAGTTGGATTTTGTAACCTCATTAGGTCGTTCAAGTCTTAATGCAAAGTCTAGATCCATAACACCGAGAACAATCATTACGTTCTCCTTCCATGTGTTGAAGTTAGTACCATTAAGCCTATGAATTGAATTAATGCTGGCAGAAATATTATTAGCAGAACTTGTAACTGTAAGAAAACAAAACAATAGCTCACATAAGTTTCACATTATGCTGAAAATAATTTTCAAATAATGGTACACCCATCACAAGATATCTAGCACAACATTAACATTTTATCTTTGGACAAAAAACATTAACTTCCAAGTGATACTCTTGGTGTAACAGTCAAATATTGACAATAAATTCTGTCAAACAATAAGCCTTTCTTGGACCGACTTACTATCCACATGAAATATTAAATAATTGTCACATATTTACTATTGCAAATATGTATATATGTAATTCAGTCAATATTAACTTTCCTTTGGGCTAGTAAATATTTACATGAATTACATAAACACAACCATCTTGACATTCCAAAATAATTAATCTACACACGAGAGGCTACTTTGGTAGTATGTTCTTTCAATTAATTTATTTCAGAATATTAAACATCCAAAATGTACCAAAATTTGAGGCCAAAAGATTATCCAAATTTATCTTAAGATAAATCAAACACACACAACAGTATATAAGCATTGAATAGTTGAATATGATAAAACATGCTTACGTTGAGTGCCTTCCTATCATTCCTTATAACATGAACATTTTAATGATATAAAATAAAAAATGTTCCTTAATCCATGCGCATAAAGGAAGGTGGCAATGGGTGCACCAATTTTACGCATACATATACAGAAAGGTGGGGAAGGGGTATTCTGATATGTAGCATGCATATGCAGACAAAAGAACAGGTGATTCTTTCTATTTTGCATATAACGAAAAGGGGTAAGTATATGTGTGATAAGAAAACTTGAGGGTTAATAAAAAATGATGAAGCCCTTTGGGTCCCTGGTAGCGATTGGGGAAAAATAATTTCCTCCCTAAAGCGCCGCAGGCCTTCCTTCCGCTACCAGACGAAGGCTCCCGGTGCAGTGATCGCGCGCAGGCACATTGCGCTGTGTTCGCGCGCAGGCACCCTGCAGAGCGTCACGTCTTGCCGAAGTTGTAGTACTGAGAAACCAGTACCACAAGGCCCCAACTTCGTTTTATACGAGTGACACGGTCTTGTGGCTCTTGTGTTGAACTACTCCTATATTTTACTCTTATGTTTTGATGATAATAAATTTATGATTAATTAAATATTATTAAAAATATTTAATATCATGTTCTCTTAATAATATAAATTTATGGTATTTTGGTGATAACAAAATTTGTGATTAATTAAATATTAAATATATTTAATACCATATTTTTCTAATAATAAATTAAATATCATATTTTTTAATAAATATAAATTTATGGTATTATTACCGTATGATTTGCACTAAAAAGATAAATCGATGTCCATTCAATATACATTGATTTCAGTTCACAAAGTGTTATAAGGATTCGCTCTCACATCGATTCGCTCTCATAAGGATTCACACTCATAAAGATTCGCTCTCATATGGATTTGCTCTCATATGGATTTGATAAGTGAAACATGGATTTGCTCTCACATAGATTTACTCTCATAAGGATTTGATAAGTGAAAACATAGATTTGCTTGAAAACATAGATTTGATCACTTAAACATGGATTCCCTTTATATTTCAAAATATTTTTTGGCATCTAGTGAAAAAGTCAAATATTTTTTATTTGCGTAATCCTCTATCTTTCTGACAGGAGATCTTTTTGCTTATCTCTCTAGATCTCTTCTTTCCGGTCAACAAAAAGGTGGTCACTTACTACTTCTGGGTGGCAACAGGAAATATAGAGGTATGAACCTTTTTGACAGAAATACTCTTTTATCTAAACACTTCTTCTATGCTTGCAGACCTCGTAGACCACAAAATATCAGAAGAAAGAGAAGATGAGCAACAGCTAGAACTCCAACGGATCTCCTCAACGAATTTGTTCAAAACTGTTCATAAAAAAGATGAAGCAAGGCTGGAAAACAAGACAAGAGAGCTTTCCTGAAGATTTTTTTAAAAGTGTACATCCTGGAAGAACCTCAACTCCATATACACTCAAAGGAAAAGAGAGAAAGAGCCCGAGCCCAAGAAGAAATGTTCAAGCAACTGAAGCTGTAGTACCCCGAAAAATTCATTAATTAAAAATTATAGATAAATCAAAATTTTATCAATTAATAAATTCAATTAGTTAAAAAGGTACGTATCATTATCACATGTGTATAAACCTATATAAAAATTCCGTAAAAATAATAATTATATTTTAAGTAATATTCTCTAATGACCATCATGAAATTTGGGCATAGAAAAATCGTTTGGACTTAGTTTAAGAATTTATGCGACTTATTAGCATAATTAAGGAATAAGTCGGAGAACCCATTATTTTATGACCCAAAGTGGATTATAAATGAAATTAAACATGTGGGTAGACTTTAAATAATATGGGATGATAGCCCATTGTGATATTTAGACCAATAGATAATCTTGGTCTATGAATATATTCTCTGATAAAAGGATAATAAAAATCCATTAAGTAAAGTAAGTATATGGGTTGTACAACTAGACTCATTTGAGTTATTGGGCCAAGAGTACGAGCCTAAATGATGAAGATTAGAAATATTGGCATGAATAATATTTAATCAAATTAAAAATATGGAGTTACTTGAATAAGTATGATAAATAGTTTAAATGGGAATAAAGGGTGAATAATGGAATTAAATCAATACTCATTAAACTAAATTAGTAATGGGTTTTACTAATGGTCTTAGCATAAAGTTTTGGGCCCAATTATGAAGAGTCCACCATGAGATGAGAGTTAATAAGTGAAATTCGTACCTAAAATATTAATAAATAGAAAAGGGTTAAGATAATGATTTTAACTCTTAATCATCTTAAAAAGAGTCCTAACCCTAGTCTAATCCAATAGGACTCTATCCTAATCTAAAATTGGGATTTAGATGAGAGACAATTGGGTTAAATATAAGAGACCCAAATTAAATAGGGAAATTCGTAACTATATTATCTCTTAATTAAAAAAGGGGTCATTAAAGCACTAATATGACTCATATATATCTTAATAAGAGTCCTAATCCTATCCTAAACCATTACCCACGAAATTAGACCTGTCCTTACCCAATTAGATAGATATAGCAAGAAGAAAAATATGAGATAATTATGGAAATTCGTAATTAAATGAGGAGAAAAGTTTTAGGTGATTTAGAACTCTACAAGCCATCAAAACACCCTCCATTTGACCCTAGCACCCCACAATTTCGTGCTAAGACTTTGGAGAGGAAGAGGAGAAGATCTGGACCAAGGAGCAAGGAAGGAGAAGGCTTGGAGCAAGAAGGGTTTTCATATTTTCGTCATTCAACTAGGGTTTTCTTACTCCACGAAAAAGATAGGCAATCTCTCAAGCTAAAATCGTGAAATAATTACCCTAGGTAGCCTTCATGTACCTCTTCAAAAGCCCTATGGTTTCGTGGTATTTCGTTCACCCATTTAGGCGAATTTAATTCATGGATTCTTGCTGTTACCATGAACTGAGATCTTGTGTTTTCTATAATCCCCAACATGTACTTGCTCTCGTGCCTTGATAAAATTATCAGATATACTACATCTTATATCTTTCAAACGCCTCTGGTCTTGCTTGATTTCAATCTTCCATGAGGGAGAATTAAATCTTTGAATATCTATCAGACCTGTGCACTCGACCCTCCTTGTTTCCTTTTTAACCTCGTGCAAACTTGACATCATTCCATGATAAAATTATCATAAATACTACTACATGTTAGCTTTCAAACTCGCTAGTTTCATAATTTTTATCATGTATACATCTCTAATTAATTCATTGAACTCTGACTGCGCCTGTTTAGGTCACCGAAAAGTAACCTGATCAATGCATATATAAGCTTGTCTATTTTAAATTAATCGTGCGTGTTGATAGATATACATGTCTACTTTCGTTTAAAACTAGTTTTGTGCTTTTTGGATCACCATGCGATTTTATACTGATTTTGAATGACCCTGTGTCAAGAGGGGTCACCAAGAGAAAAATAGAAAAAAAGGCCGGACATTCCTGTTATCGCGGCGGCGCGACCCGTCGCGATACGGGGAGGTCGCGGCCGGCTAAGGCGATGCGTTCATAACGCGGCTGCCTGTACCGCCGCGTTCTCAACCCCGAACCGGGCCAGACCAGGCCGGTTCGCCCGTAGCGCCAGGTCGCCCCGTCGCAACCTGGACCGCGACGGGACTCCCGCCGCGTTAGCAGTTTGACGCGCCCATGTGCCCCGTCGCGACGTGATCGCGACTTGCAACCCCGTCGCGTTCTTGAATTTCGGCCAGAACCTTTAATTTGCTCTTATATCCCTGCTTTAAATGTCATCTAATCCTTGTACAAGTTAAACCATGTACTGTTAAGCTTAATAAATGATCTGAATATTTTTATTGGATAATATTTAAATGACTCTTATTAATTTAAAAGTTGTGAGCACGACTTACTCTATTCTCATGATTTCTTTACACTTGCACACTAAACATTGTTTATTGCCATTTGACCCTATTAAATTACTCAATAATGTATCTGGTAATTAAGTGAAATTAATTACCTAATTTCCCTATTATTTAAATGACACATGTCTTTGTTTTACTCGCGTGATTTGTACACCGTTATCGAGTCCCTCTGCCTTCGAGCACTCGAGGCAAGACGGACAACGTTTCGTTACACACTTTCTCTTGACATGGACCACCTCTCCACCGGGATACTCTCGACTGGACTAGGGACTCCTTGTCAAGGCCTCCATAAGTCTTCTTGCTTTGGCGCACGTCCTTAGCCGACGAGCTGGTTGTACCTTTAAATCCCGTTACACTCTTAGGGACCAGTACGATCCAAACAGCCTTAGTGAGATCTCTCTTATCTTGTGATCATACCGGACCATCTGGCTCGTGTACGCGGCACGGCTAATTGGCGGATGTGACTTCTACCTGACTGCCGGTACCCGACCTGGTACTGTGCAACCGTTACTATCGTGGTTTATCGTTGTTTTACGATTATACCCCTATCTCGTCTTCTATCCTTGTACTCTCATCACGTTCACTCTACTATCTCGTCGATTCATCAAGTACTCTCTTGAAACTCTTGAGCTGTTGTGGCTCCCATTGCTTGTACTATACATGACTGTCTAGCGCCATAATATGGGTCTGGTGACCTACTAACTTTAATGCTAAGTGTGCAGGGCACGGAGAGTGTCCGAGGGGCTCCAATCTAGTCCTGGGGGCAGAGAGCCACCCGAAAATACCTGCAGGGGCTATTGACGTGTTATGCATTGCACCGGTTCTGACTATCTCGACATTGGCTAGACATCTAATTGTTTTACTATTAGTCTGAGGAGTTCAGACATATTGTGCCAGTTCTATGCTATTAGTGTGCTAGCACTGACTGATTAACATTAGTCTGAGAAGTTCAGACGAAATGTACTATCGTTAAACGGCTACTGTCCTAAAGTGACTATTGTCGTACTCGACTAGTGCACCGTTGTGCAACCATACACGCTATCTCTTTACATGCAATCTCGTTACACGCTATCTTGATATACAAGCTATCTCGTTACACGCCACCTTGATACAAGCTATCCTATTACATGTCATTTTGATACACGCTATCTTGTTATATACTATCTTGTTACAGGCTATCTCGTTATGTTGTCATCCTAGTTTTGCAATACTCTTGAGAAATGTATTATCGTTAACTTGTTATCTGGTACTATTACTCTCTCAACTATACATGATCGTTCTCTCTAGTTAACCTGCGTTTACAAGACATTAGTCACTTAAAGCATGCTTGTTTACACGAGATATTAAGTCCTACTGAGCGTTATCGCTCACCCTTCGTTATTGTTATTGTGTTTTCAGGTAAGTCAAGGAATGACCATACACCCAACAACGGGATTGGACTGGAGTGATGAGCGTCCTAAAGTCATAGCGATGGAATGACCTTAGTACTTAGAGTCTAGTTAGATATTTGCTTTAGATTTCTTATCCAATGTAATAATGTCATTGAGCCTATGTTTGGTTCTGAATTAGTGGTTGTAATAGTTTAGATGAATTATCAATAAAATGATGAGTTTTATTGCAATTATTGTTCATTAGTTGCTCTGATATTTGCAAATGTATGCGCAATTTACATTACAATACTTGTTGTTCATGCCTCCCCGATTTATTCCGCTGCTAAATTGGCGGGGCATGACAGTTGGTATCAGAGCCTAAGATGTTCTTATCAGGATATTTAAGTCTAGGATATTCTAGGTGAACTGCCCTGACATGTGTCTAAGTCAACTACCATACCTATGTGAGAATTGGGTAGAACCATGGTTAAGATTTGAATACATTTATCTATATATATGTATCAACTTGGTAATACTTTAGCACCCAAAGTCTAAAACGAAATAAATAAAGTGTTATTGCTCGCAGGAGATTAGTGGAGATGGCTGGTGAGCATGGACAATTGTGGGACTTGCAAAGCACCGTACAAGGGTTAACTCAAGCCCTTAACAACGGATTCAAGCAGGAGCAAGGAATGGGGCAGGAGATTTATACGGAATTTCCAACGAATGAATCCTCCTAGGTTTAATGGAACTCCGGATCCCGATGAAGCTGAAAATTGGGTGAAGGCGATGGAACGAATCTTTAGAGTTATGCAATGTTCAGAACAAGAGAAAGTCCTCTGGCAACCTTCCAATTGGACCGCGATGCTAGAGCTTGGTGGGAGGCTGCCAGTCGACAACTACCCGACATCAACATAGAGTGGGATAATTTTTAGAACTCTTCAACACCAAATATTTTTCCGAAAGGATTCGTGAGAAGAAGGCAAAAGAATTTGCAGAGTTAAAACAACGAATGATGTCTGTAGCAGAATATGAAGCACATTTGAAAGACTAGCACAATATGCACCACATTTGGTGAGTATGGAAAAGATGAAGGCAAAGAGATTCTTAGAAGGATTGAGACCTGTGTTCTGGGAAAAGTTGGCTCCGCTAGACCTTGTAGTATATTCGGACATGGTATCGAGAGCTCAAATAGTAGAGGACACCATGGGACTTCTTGAAAAGATCCATAAGAAAAAGGTGTTGAAAAGGGAACGTGCTACACATTCCCATGATAATAAGGAAGAAATACAATAGATAGCAAGAGAATGAAAGGGGAAGCAAAGCGGAAAGAATTCTGTAAATTTTGTAAAAAGCAAGGGCAGGGCATCAGATTGAAAATTGTTGGAAGAAACTGGGCAGATGTTTGCATTGCGGAAGTCAACAACATCGAGTCATCAATTGCCCGACAAGAAGAACCAAACTCCACACAAAAGAAAGGGGACAAAGGTATCAGTACTAAACCCTTAGTTCAAATTCATATTATTTTCTCGACAGCAAAACCTAATTAGGGGAGATGATGGAATGAGATATTCGGAATAGAAAAGAATGGTAGCCGTGAATATCATATGAATTTGGGGACCAAATTCTATTAAGTGGGGGAGAATGTAGTACCCCGGAAAATCTTTTAATTAAAAATTATGGATAAATCGAAATTTTATCAATTAATAAATTCAATTAGTTAAAAAGGTACGCATCATTATCGCATGCGTATAAACCTATATAAAAATTCAGTAAAAATAATAATTATACTTTAAGTAATATTCTCTAATGACCCATTATGAAATTTGGGCATAGAAAAATCGTTTGAACTTAGTTTAACAATTTATGCGACTTATTAGCATAATTAAGGAATAAGTGGAGAACCCATTATTTTATGACCAAAGTGGATTATAAATGAAATTAACAGGGTAGACTTTAAATAATATGGGATGATAGCCCATTGTGATATTTAGACCAATAGATAATCTTGTCCATGAATATATTCTCTGATAAAAGGATAATTAAAAAATCATTAAGTGAAGTAAGTACATGGGTTGTACAACTAGACTCATTTGAGTTATTGGGCCAAGAGTACGAGCCCAAATGATGAAGATTAGAAACATTGGCATGAATAATATTTAATCAAATTAAAAATATGGAGTTACTTGAATAAGTATGATAAATAGATTTAAATGGGAATAAAGGGTGAATAATTGGAATTAAATCAATACTCATTAAGTAAATTAGTAATGGGTTTTAATAATGGTCCTAGCATAAAGTTTTGGGCCCAATTATGAAGAGTCCACCATGAGATGAGAGTTAAATAAGTGAAATTCGTACTAAAATATTAATAAATAGAAAAAGGTTAAGATAATGAGTATTTAACTCTTAATCATCTTAAAAAGAGTCCTAACCCTAGTCTAACCCAATAGGACTCTATCCTAATCTAAAATTGGGATTTAGATGAGAGACAATTGGGTTAAATATAAGAGACCAAATTAAATAGGGAAATTCGTAACTATATTATCTCTTAATTAAAAGGGGTCATTAAAGCACTAATATGACTCATATATATCTTAATAAGAGTCCTAATCCTATCCTAACCATTACCCACGAAATTAGACCTGTCCCTTACCCAATTAGATAGATATAGCAAGAAAAATATGAGATAATTATGGAAATTCGTAATTAAATGAGGAGAAAAGAGTTTTAGGTGATTTAGAACTCTACAAGCCCAAAAACACCCCATTTGACTCTAGCACCCCATAATTCGTGCTAAGACTTTTGGAGAGGAGAAGGAGAAGATCTGGACCAAGGAGCAAGGAAGGAGAAGGCTTGGAGCAAGAAGGGTTTTCATATTTCGTCATTCAACTAGGGTTTTCTTACTCCACAAAAAAGGTAGGCAATCTCTCAAGCTAAAATCGTGAAATATTACCCTAGGTAGCCTTCTTGTACCTCTTCAAAAGCCCTATGGTTTCGTGGTATTTCGTTCACCCATTTGGGCGAATTTAATTCATGAATTCTTGCTGTTACCATGAACTGAGCTCTTGTGTTTTCTATAATCCCCAACGTGTACTTGCTCTCATGCCTTGATAAAATTCTCAGATATACTACATCTTATTATCTTTCAAACGCCTCTGGTCTTGCTTGATTTCGATCTTCCATGAGGGAGAATTAAATCTTTGAATATCTATCAGACCTGTGCACTCGACCCTCCTTGTTTCTTTTTAACCTCGTTAAATTGACATCATTCCATGATAAAATTATCATAAATACTACTACATGTTAGCTTTCAAACGCCGCTGGTTTCATAATTTTTTATCATGTATACATCTCTAATTAATTCATTGAACTCTGACTGCGCCTGTTTAGGTCACCAAAAGTAACCTGATCAATGCATATAAACCTTGTCTATTTTCAAATTAATCGTGCATGTTGATAGATATACATGTCTACTTTCGTTTAAAACTAGTTTGTGCTTTTTGGATCACCGTGCGATTTTATACTGATTTAGAATGACCTTGTCTCAAGAGGGGTCCACCCAGAGAAAAATAGAAAAAAAGGCCGGACATCCCTGTTATCGCGGCGGCGCGACCCGTCGCGATACGGGAGGTCGCGGCCGGCTAAGGCGACGCGTTCATAACGCGGCTGCCTGTACCGCCGCGTTCTCAACCCCGAACCGGGCCAGACCAGGCGGTTCGCCAGTTGCGCCAGGCCGCCCCGTCGCGACCTGGACCGCGACGGGAACTCCCGCCGCGTTAGCAGTTTGACGCGCCCATGTGCCCCGTCGCGACGTGATCGCGACTTGCACCCCGTCGCGTTCTTGAAATTTCGGCCAGAACCTTTAATTGCTCTTATATCCCTGCTTTAAATGCCATCTAATCCTTGTACAAGTTAAACATGTACTGTTAAGCTTAATAAATGATCTGAATATTTTTATTGGATAATATTAAATGACTCTTATTAATTTAAAAGTTGTGAGCACGACTTACTCTATTCTCATGATTTCTTTACACTTGCACACTAAACATTATTATTGCCATTTGACCCTATTAAATTACTCAATAATGTATCTGGTAATTAAGTGAAATTAATTACCTAATTTCCTATTATTTAAATGACACATGTCTTCATTTACTCGCGTGATTTGTACACCGTTATCGCGTCCCTCTGCCTTCGAGCACTCGAGGCAAGACGGACAACGTTTCGTTACACACTTTCTCTTGACATGGACCACCTCTCCACGGGAATACTCTCGACTGGACTAGGGACTCCTTGTCAAGGCCTCCGTAAGTCTTCTTGGCTTTGGCGCACGTCCTTAGCCGAACGAGCTGGTTGTACCTTTAAATCCCGTTACACTCTAGGGATCAGTACGATCCAAACAGCCTTAGTGAGATCTCTCTTATCTTGTGATCACGCCGGACCATCTGGCTCGTGTACGCGGCACGGCTAATGGGCGGATGTGACTTCTACCTGACTGCCGGTACCGACCTGGTACTGTGCAACCGTTACTATCGTGGTTTATCGTTGTTTTACGATTATACCCCTATCTCGTCTACTATCCTTGTACTCTCATCTGTTCACGTTCACTCTACTATCTCGTCTATTCATCTAGTACTCTCTTGAAACTCTTGAGCTGTTGTGGCTCCCATTGCTTGTACTATACATGACTGTCTAGCGCCATAATATGGGTCTGGTGACCTACTAACTTTAATGCTAAGTGTGCAGGGCACGGAGAGTGTCGAGGGGCTCCAATCTAGTCCTGGGGCAGAGAGCCACCCGAAAATACTGCAGGGGCTATTGACGGTGTTATGCATTGCACCGGTTCTGACTATCTCGACATTGGCTAGACATCTAATTGTTTTACTATTAGTCTGAGGAGTTCAGACATATTGTGCCAGTTCTGTGCTATTAGTGTGCTAGCACTGACTGATTAACATTAGTCTGAGGAGTTCAGACGAAATGTACTATCGTTAAACGGCTACTGTCCCAAAGTGACTATTGTCGTACTCGACTAGTGCACCGTTGTGCAACCATACACGCTATCTCTTTACATGCAATCTCGTTACACGCTATCTTGATATACAAGCTATCTCGTTACACGCCACCTTGATACAAGCTATCCTATTACATGTCATTTTGATACACGCTATCTTGTTATACACTATCTTGTTACACGCTATCTTTATGTTGTCATCCTATTTTGCAATACTCTTGAGAAATGTATTATCGTTCACTTGTTATCTTGTACTATTACTCTCTCACTATACATGATCGTTCTCTCTAGTTAACCTGCGTTACAAGACATTAATCACTTAAAGCATGCTTGTTTACACGAGATATTAAGTCCTACTGAGCGTTATCGCTCACCCTTCGTTATTTGTTATTGTGTTTTCAGGTAAGTCAAGGAATGACCATACACCCAACAACGGGATTGGACTGGAGTGATGAGCGTCCTGAAGTCATAGCGATGGAATGTCCTTAGTACCTTAGAGTCTAGTTAGATATTTGCTTTAGATTTCTTATCCAATGTAATAAGTCATTGAGCCCTATGTTTTGGCTCTGAATTAGTGGTTGTAATAGTTTAGATGAATTATCAATAAAATGATGAGTTTTATTACAATATTGTTCATTAGTTGCTCTGATATTTGCGAATGTAGCGCAATTTACATTACCATACTCGTTGTTCATGCCTCCCTGATTTATTCCGCTGCTAAATTGGCGGGGCATGACAGTTGGTATCAGAGCCTAGGATGTCTTATCAGGATATTTAAGTCTAGGATATTCTAGGTGAACTGCCCTGACATGTGTCTAAGTCAACTACCATACCTATGTGAGAATTGGGTAGAACCATGGTTAAGATTTGAATACATTTATCTATATATATGTATCAACTTGGTAATACTTTAGCACCCAAAGTCTAAAAAGAAATAAATAAAGTTATTGCTCGCAGGAGATTAGTGGAGATGGCTGGTGAGCATGGACAATTGCGGGACTTGCAAAGCACCGTACAAGGGTTAACTCAAGCCCTTAACAACGTGATTCAAGCAGGAGCAAGGAATGGGGCAGGAGATTTATACAGAATTTCCAACGAATGAATCCTCCTAGGTTTAATGGAACTCCGGATCCCGATGAAGCTGAAAATTGGGTGAAGGCGATGGAACGATCTTTAGAGTTATGCAATGTTCAGAACAAGAGAAAGTCCTTCTGGCAACCTTCCAATTGGACCGCGATGCTAGAGCTTGGTGGGAGGCTGCCAGTCGACAACTACCCGACATCAACATAGAGTGGGATGAATTTTTAGAACTCTTCAACACCAATATTTTTCGAAAGGATTCGTGGGAAGAAGGCAAATGAATTGCCAGTTAAAACAACGAATGATGTCTGTAGCAGAATATGAAGCACAATTTGAAAGACTAGCACATATGCACCACATTTGGTGAGTACGGAAAAGATGAAGGCAAAGAGATTCTTAGAAGGATTGAGACCTGTGTTCTGGGAAAAGTTGGCTCCGCTAGACCTTGTAGTATATTCGGACATGGTATCGAGAGCTCAATAGTAGAGGACACCATGGGACTTCTTGAAAAGATCCATAAGAAAAAGGTGTTGAAAAGGGAACGTGCTACCCATTCCCATGATAATAAAGGAAGAAATACAGTAGATAGCAAGAGAATGAAAGGGGAAGCAAAGCGGAAAGAATTCTGTAAATTTTGTAAAAAGCCAGGGCATCAGATTGAAAATTGTTGGAAGAAACGGGCAGATGTTTGCATTGTGGAAGTCAACAATATCGTCATCGATTGCCCGACAAAGAAGAACCAAACTCCACACCGAAGATAAAGGTAGACAAGGTATCAGTACTAAAGCCTTAGTTCAAATTCATATTATTTTCTGACAGCAAAACCCTAATTAGGGGAGATGATGGAATGAGATATTCGGAATAGAATTGGTAGCCGTATAATATCATATGAATTTGGAGACCAAATTCTATTTAAGTGGGGGAGGATGTAGTACCCCGAAAATCTATTAATTAAAAATTATGGATAAATCGAAATTTTATCAATTAATAAATTCACTTAGTTAAAAAGGTACGCATCATTATCACATGCGTATAAACCTATATAAAAATTCAGTAAAAATAATAATTATACTTTAAGTAATATTCTCTAATGACCCATCATGAAATTTGGGCATAGAAAAATCGTTTGGACTTAGTTTAAGAATTTATGCGACTTATTAGCATAATTAAGGAATAAGTCGGAGAACCATTATTTTATGACCAAAGTGGATTATAAATGAAATTAAACATGTGGGTAGACTTTAAATAATATGGGATGATAGCCCATTATGATATTTAGACCAATAGAATCTTGGTCCATGAATATATTCTCTAATAAAAGGATAATAAAAAATCATTAAGTAAAGTAAGTACATGGGTTGTACAACTAGCTCATTTGAGTTATTGGCCAAGAGTACGAGCCCAAATGATGAAGATTAGAAATATTGGCATGAATAATATTTAATCAAATAAAAATATGGAATTACTTGAATAAGTGTGATAAATAGATTTAAAGGAATAAAGGGAATAATTGGAATTAAATCAATACTCATAAAACTAAATTAGTAATGGGTTTACTAATGGTCCTAGCATAAAGTTTTGGGCCCAATTATGAAGAGTCCACCATGAGATGAGAGTTAAATAAGTGAAATTCGTACCTAAAATATTAATAAATAGAAAAAGGTTAAGATAATGAGTATTTAACTCTTAATCATCTTAAAAAGAGTCCTAACCCTAGTCTAACCCAATAGGACTCTATCCTAATCTAAAATTAGGATTTAGATGAGAGACAATTGGGTTAAATATAAGAGACCCAAATTAAATAGGAAAATTCGTAACTATATTATCTCTTAATTAAAAGGGGTCATTAAAGCACTAATATGACTCATATATATCTTAATAAGAGTCCTAATCCTATCCTAAACCATTACCCACGAAATTAGACCTGTCCCTTACCCAATTAGATAGATATAGCAAGAAAATATGAGATAATTATGGAAATTCGTAATTAAAAGGAGGAAAAGAGTTTTAGGTGATTTAGAACTCTACAAGCCATCAAAACACCCCCCATTTGACCCTAGCACCCCACAATTCGTGCTAAGACTTTTGGAGAGGAAGAGGAGAAGATCGGACCAAGGAGCAAGGAAGGAGAAGGCTTAGAGCAAGAAGGGGTTTCATATTTTCGTCATTCAACTAGGGTTTCTTACTCCACGAAAAAGGTAGGCAATCTCTCACGCTAAAATTGTGAAATAATTACCCTAGGTAGCCTTCATGTACCTCTTCAAAAGCCCTATGGTTTCGTGGTATTTCGTTCACCCATTTGGGCGAATTTAATTCATGAATTCTTGCTATTACCATGAACTGAGATCTTGTGTTTTCTATAATCCCCAAATGTACTTGCTCTGTACTTTCATAAAATTCTCATATATACTACATCTATTATCTTTCAAACTCCTCTGGTCTTGCTTGATTTTGATCTTCCATGAGGGAGAATTAAATCTTTGAATATCTATCAGACTGTGCACTCGACCCTTCTTGTTTCCTTTTTAACCTCGTGCAAACTTGACATCATTCCATGATAAAATTATCATAAATACGACTACATGTTAGCTTTCAAACGCCACTGGTTTCATAATTTTTCATCATGTATACATCTCTAATTAATTCATTGAACTTGACTGCGCCTGTTTAGGTCACCGAAAAGTAACCTGATCAATGCATATCTAAACCTTGTCTATTTTCAAATTAATCGTGCATGTTGATAGATATACATGTCTACTTTCGTTTAAAACTAGTTTCGTGCTTTTTGGATCACCATGCGATTTTATACTGATTTTAGAATGACTCTGTGTCAAGAGGGGTCCACCCAGAGAAAAATAGAAAAAATGGCCGGACATCCCTGTTATCGCGGCGGCGCGACCCGTCGCGATACGGGGAGGTCGCGGCCGGCTAAGGCGACGCGTTCATAATGCGGCTGCCTGTACCACCGCGTTCTCAACCCCGAACCGGGCCAGACCAGGCCGGTTCGCTCGTCGCGCCAGGCCGCCCCGTCGCAACCTGGACCGCGACGGGAACTCCCGCCGCGTTAGCAGTTGACGCGCCCATGTGCCCCGTCGCGACGTGATCGCGACTTGCACCCCCGTCGCGTTCTTGAAATTTCGGCCAGAACCTTTAATTGCTCTTATATCCCTGTTTTAAATGCCATCTAATCTTTGTACAAGTTAAACCATGTACTGTTAAGCTTAATAAATGATCTGAATATTTTTAGATAATATTTAAATGACTCTTATTAATTTAAAAGCCGTGAGCACAATACTCTATTCTCATGATTTCTTTACACTTGCACACTAAACATTGTTATTGCCATTTGACCCTATTAAATTACTCAATAATGTATCTGGTAATTAAGTGAAATTAATTACCTAATTTCCTTATTTTTAAATGACACATGTCTTCGTTTTACTCGCGTGATTTGTACACCGTTATCGCGTCCCTCTGCCTTCGAGCACTCGAGGAAGACGGACAACGTTTTGTTACACACTTTCTCTTGACATGGACCACCTCTCCACCGGGAATACTCTCGACTGGACTAGGGACTCCTTGTCAAGGCCTCCGTAAGTCTTCTTGGCTTTGGCGCACGTCCTTAGCCGACGAGCTGGTTGTACCTTTAAATCCCGTTACACTCTTAGGGATCAGTACGATCCAAACAGCCTTAGTGAGATCTCTCTTATCTTGTGATCACGCCGGACCATCTGGCTCGTGTACGCGGCACGGCTAATGGGCGAGGATGTGACTTCTACCTGACTGCCGGTACCCGACCTGGTACTGTGCAACCGTTACTATCGTGGTTTATCATTGTTTTACGATTATACCCCTATCTCGTCTACTATCCTTGTACTCTCATCTGTCACGTTCACTCTACTATCTCGTCTATCATCTAGTACTCTCTTGAACTCTTGAGCTGTTGTGGCTCCCATTGCTTGTACTATACATGACTGTCTAGCGCCATAATATGGGTATGGTGATACTAACTTAATGCTAAGTGTGCAGGGCACGGAGAGTGTCCGAAGGGCTCCAATCTAGTCCTGGGGGGAGCAGGAGCCACCCGAAAATACCTGCATAGGCTATTGACGGTGTTATGCATTGCACCGGTTCTGACTATCTCGACATTGGCTAGACATCTAATTGTTTTACTATTAGTCTGAGGAGTTCAGACATATTGTGCCAGTTCTGTGCTATTAGTGTGCTAGCACTGACTGATTAACATTAGTCTGAGGAGTTCAGACGAAATGTACTATCGTTAAACGGCTACTGTCCCAAAGTGACTATTGTCGTACTCGACTAGTGCACCGTTGTGCAACCATACACGCTATCTCTTTACATGCAATCTCGTTACACGCTATCTTGATATACAAGCTATCTCGTTACACGCCACCTTGATACAAGCTATCCTATTACATGTCATTTGATACACGCTATCTTGTTATACACTATCTTGTTACACGCTATCTCGTTATGTTGTCATCCTAGTTTTGCAATACTCTTGAGAAATGTATTATCGTTCACTTGTTATCTTGTACTATTACTCTCTCAACTATACATGATCGTTCTCTCTAGTTAACCTGCGTTACAAGACATTAATCACTTAAAGCATACTTGTTTACACGAGATATGAAGTCCTACTGAGCGTTATCGCTCACCCTTCGTTATTGTTATTGTGTTTTCAGGTAAGTCAAGGAATGACCATACACCCAACAACGGGATTGGACTGGAGTGATGAGCGTCCTAAAGTCATAGCGATGGAATGACCTTAGTACCTTAAACACCAAAAACTCAACCCTAGCAACCCATTTTCGTTCCTGGAACTCTGGAGAACGAGGAGAGGGTGGAGACAAAGGAGCAAGGAGGAGGAGTCTAGAATAAGGAGGAGTTTCCATTTTCGTCACCAAACTAGGGTTTTCATCTCTTCAACAAAAGGTAGGCAATATCTCAAGCAAAAATTGTGTAAAAAATTTTTCTAGGTAGAATTCATGTACCTCTTCAAAGCCCTCTTGTCTCGTTGTATTTCGTTCATCCATTTGGGCGAATTAATGCTTGACTCCCTACTGTTACTTTGAACCCAAAATCTCATGTTTTCTTTAATCTCCCGCACGTACTTGTTCCCATGTTATGAGAAAATTCTCATTGATACTACAATGCATTAGCTTTCAAATGCCCCTAGTTTCGTTCTATTTCGATCTCTCATGAGGGAGAATTAATTCTTTGAATCCTTGTCAAATCCATACACCTGACCCTTCTTGTTGGTTTGTGAACCTCGTTCATGCTTAACTTCATACCATGATAAAATTATCATAAATACTACATCTTGTTAGCTTTTGAACGCCCCTAGTTTCGGAATTTTTCATTATTTATCCATCTCTAATTAATTCATTGAACCTTGACTGCGCCTGGTTAGGTCATCAAAATGTAACTTGATCACAGCATGTTAAACCTTGTCTATTTTCAAATTAATCATACATATTGATAGATCTATACGTCTACTTTTGTTTAAACTAGTTTTGTGATTTTTGGATCATCGTGTGTTTTATATTGATTTTTCAAGAGTACTATATCACACTTTGGAGGGAAGGACCAAATTCAGAAAAGGGCTAAACCCCTTTTCTGGGTCGGGCTGCCTCTCTGAAGTCGCGACTGCGCGATACGTCGCGACCTCAGAGCGGTCGAGACCAGCCAGACCGTCGCTATCTGAACGCGACGGCCTTCACCGTCGCATTCCCAACCCCTGAATCGGGCCAGGCCAGGCCAATTCGCCCGTCGCGCCAGGCTTCCCCGTCGCGACCTAGACCGCGATGTGAACTCCCGTCGCGTTACCGTTGACGCACCCATGCGCCCCGTCGCGACATGATCGCGACGGGCACCCCCGTCGCCTTCATGAAATTTCGGCCAGAACAAATAATTGTGCTCATATCTCTGTTGATTAGTCTATATACTCCTTAATTAGCCATGATTAAACCATGTTATAGTTATTTCGACTTGGAAAGTTAATAAATGGCATTAATGATATACATTAATTATTTTAAATGACATTTGCACGACTTGTCATATTCTCATGATTTCTTTACACTTGCACACTAAACATTATTTATTGCCATTTGACCCTATTAAATTACTCAATAATGTATCTGGTAATTAAGTGAAATTAATTACCTAATTTTCCCTATTATTTAAATGACACATGTCTTCGCTTTATTCGCGTGATTGTACATCGATACCGTTTTCCCTCGGCCTTCGAGCACTCGAGGCACGACGGACATGTTTCTACACACTTTCTCTTGACTTGGACCCCTCTCCATCGGAATACTTTCGACTGGACCAGGGACTCCTTGTCAAGACCTCCGTAAGTCTTCTTGGGTTTGGCGCACGTCCTTAGTCAACGAGCTGGTTGTACCCCAAAACCCGTTACACATTAGGGATCAGTACGATCCATGCCTTAGTGTATTCCTTCTTGTCTTGGGTTCACGCCGGACCACTTGACCCGTGTACCCGGCACGGCTAAGGGGGCAGTTGTGACTTCTACCAGACTGTCGGTACCCGACCTGGTGCCGTGCAACCGTTACTATCGTGTTTTCTCGTCATTTCACGGAAATGTCCCTATCTCATTTACTATCTCGATACTCATATGTTCATGTTCTCTCTACACTCTGTCTAGTTCATCTGCTACTCTCATCTATTCTTGGTACTCTCTTGGCCATTTTGTGATTGTCTAAGATAAAAACATGAGTATGCTAGGCAACATTATAAGGGCCCGATCTGGTCCTTGGGAGGAGCACCTAAAAGGCTATAACTCGCGAGAGTCTAATGATCAAGGTGATGGCATACACCTAACGCATGACACGCAAGATTGATCTAAGACAATTCACAAACATCCTGTACATGATAGTTGACTTGTGGTTGATAAGATGATCGACCAAACACATGTTACTGATTTACTTGCTTGTGCACTGCTGTGCAATTTACTTGTTAACTTGAAATATGGCCAAATCTTTTGTTGTACTTGTCACCTATAAAGGTATTCTTGTCTTGTGATCTTACTGACATGACTATACCTGATTGTTCTCATACTTGCTCGTTCCTGTTAGTTACTCTACTTGATAAAAGGGTAAACACTTAAAGCCTGCTTGTTTACACGAGATATTAAGTCCTACTGGGCGTTATTCGTTCATCCTGCGTTTTTATTTAATGTATTTCAAGCGAGTATGACGATGACCACACTCACGAGGACGGACTGAGGATGATTCTCAAGAGTGACCATTTACTGCAATCAATGCTTAGTAGTTAGTTAGTATAGTTATGAGTCAGTTAGTCATGATGTAATAGTTTGAGTTTGAATAAAGTACTCTGGGCCCTAGTTTTGGCTCTGATACGCTGATGTAATAGTTAGTTCTTGAAGTTTTTGATGAATTATTAGTGAATGTAGTGATGACTGGTGGATTATTAATGAAATTGGAATTTATTTGGTGTTATCTAGATGTACAATGGTTTGTTATTTATTTTCTCGCTTTGTACTATTTAATAACTATAATCTCGCTCCGATATTCCGCGTCGGGGCATTACAGTTTTGTGGTATTAGAGCCTAGGTTATTTTAAGTATAAGATGATCTAGTTTGACCTGCCTTGACTTAGAGTCTAAATTCATACCTATGTGAGATGGGTAGAACCAAGGGTAATTAAGATAAAATGGATACACACACGCACAAACTTAGTGCAAACTCAACGACTTACATTTAAATTCTCTTTTGAAGGAACTTAAATATCAACAATGGCAACGGAGCGTGCTCAACTCCGTGATATGCAGCAGACTATCCAGCAGCTTACTCAAGCTTTACTTCTGGCTGCTGGAGCCAACAACAACAATAACAACAACTGAGGAGCTAGTGATTTACATAGAAATTTTTGCAACCTAAATCCGCCTCGATTCAGTGGTACCACTGACCCTGATGAGGCAGAGAACTGGCTCAAGGAGATTGAGCAATCTTCCGCGTCATGCAATGCGCGGATGGGGACAAGATGTTGTTAGCAACATTTCAGTTAGAAAGGGACGCCCGTGCGTGGTGGGAGTTCATTGAGGCCACACGGGCAGATGCTCAGTTTACATGGGAGGAATTCAAGGAGCATTTCAACTCCAAGTATTTCTCTGAAAGAGTACAGGAGAGAAAAGCCTTAGAATTTGCTGCACTGAAGCAGAGGCACCTTACTGTTGCTGAATATGAAGCGCAGTTTTCCGATTGGCACGCTATGCTAATCATCTGGTCAGCATAGAAAAAATGAAGGCAAGACGATTTCTCAATGGGCTTAAACCCTCTTATATCACCCAGCTTGCCCCGATGGACATCCAGATTTATGCTGACATGGTCAAGAAGGCCCAACTGCTTGAGGATGCAACTGATCTGACTGATCACATCAATGGCAGAATCTTCAAGAAGGAACAAGCGTCCGGCTCATTGAGCCGACCCACCAATGGCAAGAAGCGACCGTTCAACATTACTGGAGGGCCAAGCCAGGAAAGAAAGCCCAAGATACCTAATCCTCCAAACACCAACAAGACCAACTGTGAGCTTTGTGACAAGCCTGGTCACACTGCCGCTGAGTGCTGGAGAAAAGTAGGCGCCTGCCTGCGTTGCGGAAATCGCAATCACCGCATTTCCGAGTGCCCCGTGCTGAAGGAGCAAGAGAAGGAGAAGCGTCCTATGGAACAGAAGAAACCAGGCAGACTGCAGGCCTTGCAAGAGGTTGAGACCACCGAGGAAGGTGGAGTTGTCGAAGGTACTTTACCAGTCTTTTCTCAATCAACATTTGTTTTGTTCGATACTGGTGCTACACATTCATTTATATCACAAGCATTTGCTGACACATTAAAGGAGAAACCTGCATCTATGGGTTTTACACTACCTGTCACAACACCACTAGGGGAGAAGCCCAATTGAATAAGTATTTTCCTTTAGCTGATGTGAAGATTGGTGAACTCAATCTTAGAGCCGATCTAATCTGTATGCCTATGGAGGGCTACGACGTTATTCTGGGAGCCGGCTAGCTATCCATGTATGGAGCTATCGTGGATTGTCGAAGAGGGAAGATTTCCTTCAGTGAATTCCCTAAGTTAACCTTTACGGGACGTAGACACAAGAGACACTTGTCTCTCGTCTCTGCTATTAAAGCACATAATATGATAAGGAAACGGAGTATGGCATTTCTTGCCGCCATCGTAGTTGAAAAGAAATCAGTTAAGATATCAGACATCCACATAGTGCAAGAATACATTGATGTGTTTCCCAACGAGCTGCAGGAATACCACCTAAAAGAGATGTCAATTTCTCAATTGACCTCATACCTGGAGCTGCACCAGTTTCACGCCAACCCTACAGGATGTCCCCCACTGAATTGAAAGAATTGAAGGAGCAGTTGATGGAACTACTAGAGAAGGGTTTTATAAGGCCAAGCACTTCTCCTTAGGGAGCACCGGTGTTGTTTGTCAAGAAGAAGGACAGATCTATGAGATTATGCATTGACTACAGGCAGTTGAACAATCTCACTATCAAGAACAAGTACCTTTGCCTCGTGTTGATGAATTATTTGATCAGATATCAGGAGCTAAATATGTTTCTAAGATTGACCTTAGATCGGGATATCATCAGATGAAGATTAAAGATGCAGACATTTACAAGACGAATTTTAGGAGCAGGTACGGTCATTATGAATTTGTAGTCATGCCTTTTGGACTAACCAATGCTCCTGCAGCTTTTATGCAATTAATGAACAAATCTATCGACCATACCTCGACAAGTTCGTCGTGGTTTTCATTGATGATATTCTCATATACTCGAAGACCAAAGAAGAGCATGAGGAGCATCTGAGGACCGCTCTGCAGATCTTGCAGGACAACCAACTCTACGCCAAATTGAGCAAGCGTGAATCTGGCTCGAGGATGTGTCATTTCTGGGACATGTTATTTCCAAGGATGGCATCGATGTCGATCCTTCCAAGGTAGAAGCTATACTCAACTGGGAAAGGCCGACTAATGTTACAGAGATAAGATGCTTTCCTGGACTAGCTAGATACTACAGACGGTTCATAAAAGACTTCTCCAAGATAGCTGTACCTCTTACGCGTCTTACGCGGAAGGAGAACCCATATGTCTGGAGAAAGGAGTGCGAGAAGAGCTTTCAGACACTCAAGCAATTGTTGACATCTGCACCTATTCTCGCATTACCAGTCGAGGTGTGCAGGATTCATCTAGTACCTGATGCATCTGGAATCGGTCTAGGCTGCATATTAATGTAGAATGAGAAGGTGATAGCCTATTCTTCAAGGCAGTTGAAGCCACATGAAGTTAACTACCCTGTCCATGACTTAGAACTGGCTGCTGTGGTATTTGCACTCAAAAATTGGAGGCATTACCTATATGGAGAGCAATCATTGTCTACTCCGACTACAAGAGTTTGAAGTATTTATTCTCTCAGAAGGAGCTTAACATGAGACAACGAAGATGGCTGGAGTATTTAAAGGATTTCGATTTCAACATTCAATATCACCCAGGTAAAGGTAATGCAGTAGCTGATGCACGTAGCAGAAAGCCAGTAGCTTCATTATCATGTTTAGTCATGGGCGAGATGCAAATGTTACAACAGTTCGCCAGCCTAGATCTGAACATCGAGAAGAGAAGTCATAAGATGATAGTTGCCAATTTAAGAGCTCAACCCGATATATTTGTCGAGATCAAAGAGCAACAAGCAAATGATCCATTCCTAGTCCGAGTCAGGGAGACCATAGCTGACAAGCCAGATTTCTTCATCGCTGAGGATGGAAGGATATTATTCCAAGCCAGGACTTGTGTGCCTGACAAAGAGGAGCTGAAAAGGAAGCTAATGGATGAATCCCACAAGACCAAGTATAACATTCACCCAGGAGCAACCAAAATGTACCAAGACATGAAAAGATCATTTTGGTGGCCAAACATGAAGCGTGAGGTAGCTGAGCATGCCGCGCACTGCCTCACTTGTCAGCAGGTAAAAGCAGAACACCGTCATCCTGCAGGTGTACTCAGACCCCTAGACATACCTGAATGGAAGTGGGAAAGCATCGGAATGGATTTCATCATAGGTTTACCCCGAACTCATGGTGGACTCGATGCTATTTGGGTTATTGTGGACAGATTGACTATGTCCGCACATTTCCTCGGCATTAAGAGCACCTGGAGTGTTGATGTGCTTGCAGCTTTGTATGTGAAAGAGATAGTCAGACTACATGGGGTTCCAGTATCCATAGTCTCAGATCGTGACCCTAGGTTCACTTCTAGATTCTGGAAGGGACTCCAGACTGCCTTAGGCACGAAACTCAACTTTAGCACAGCTTTCCACCCACAGACTGATGGGCAGACTGAAAGGACAAATCAGATAGTAGAGGACATGCTACGTGCATGCACTATAGATTTTGAAGGTTATTGGAATGAACAACTATCACTGATAGAATTCTCCTACAACAACAGTTATCAGGCCAGCATTAAGATGGCTCCATTTGAAGCTCTGTATGGCAGAAGTTGTAGATCGCCAGTGTGCTGGAATGAAGTAGGTGAGCAACAATGACTGGGACCAGACATGGTACAAAATACTAGCAGAGATATACAGATTATCAAAGATAGAATTATGGTAGCTCAGTCCAGGCAGAAGAGCTATGTTGATAAAAGAAGAAGGGACTTAGAGTTTCAAACTGGAGACCATGTGATGCTCAAAGTATCCCCGACCGAGGATTTCAACGGTTTGGGATGAAAGGCAAGTTAAGACCAAGATTCATAGGTCCATTTGAAGTATTGGATAGAGTTGGCGAGGTGGCGTACCGACTAGAGCTACCTCCCCAGTTCTCTACCGTACATAATATTTTCCATATGTCAATGCTAAGGAAGTATGTGTACGATCCTTCACATGTGATCAGCTTTGACGATATCAGCCTGAATAGAGATATGACCTATGAAGAGAAACCTGTGAAAATACTGAACAAAAGGATTCAATAGCTACGGAATCGATCCATACCCGTGGTTAAGATATTGTGGAGAAATCACGAAGTTGAAGAAGCCAGTGGGAGCCCGAAGCACAATACGCCGGAATTATCCGGAATTATTCAGTAAGTTATTCTTCCTCTTACGATCTTATGAATTTGGAGACCAAATTCTTTTTAAGAGGGGGAGGATGTAGTACCCTGGATTTTTAAAATCCAATTAAAAAAAAAAATTATTATTAAATAAATGAAATAAATTGATTTAATTAGAATAAAGGGAAATGAATGAAATAAAAGGAATTAATGAATAACCCATTAAGCTAAATTAGTAGTGGGTTAAACAAATGGTCCAAACCAAATAGATTGGGCCTAATGGTGTGAAGCCCACCATGGGATGAGAATTAAATATCCAAATTTCGGATTCAATTAATTAATAAATGGAAAGAGGTTAAGATAAATGCTAATTAACACATATATATCCTAAAAAGGAGTCCTACACTTACCCTACCCCCTTCCCACGAAATTAGCTCTCTCCCCAGCCTTAGTAGGTGGATAAATGAGAGAAAGTGGGAGAGAAATATGGAAATTCGGAATTTTAAATAGGAGGAAGGAGATTTAGATGGAAAGGACTGTATTAGTAAGCTTAAACACCAAAAACTCAACCCTAGCAACCCATTTTCGTTCCTGGAACTCTGGAGAACGAGGAGAAGGGCTGGAGACAAAGGAGCAAGGAGGAGGAGGCTAGAACAAGGAGGAGTTTTTCCATTTTCGTCACCAAACTAGGGTTTTTATCTCTTCAACAAAAGGTAGGCAATTTCTCAAGCAAAAATCGTGTAAAATTTCCCTAGGTAGAATTCATGTGCCTCTTCAAAAACCCTCTTGTCTCGTTGTATTTCGTTCATCCATTTGGACGAATTAATTGCTTGACTCCTATTGTTACTATGAACCCGAAATCTCATGTTTTCTCTAATCTCCCGCACGTACTTGTTCCCATGCTATGAGAAAATTCTCATTGATACTACAATGCATTAGCTTTCAAACGCCCCTGGTTTCGTTCTATTTCAATCTCCCATGAGGGAGAATTAATTCTTTGAATCCCTATTAGATCCATGCACACAACCCTTCTTGTTGGTTTGTGAACCTAGTTCATGCTTAACTTCATACCATGATAAAAATATCATAAATACTACATCTTGTTAGCATTTGAACGTCCCTAGTTTCGGAATTTTTCATCATGTATCCATCACTAATTAATTCGTTGAACCTTGACTGCGCCTGGCTAGGTCATCGAAATATAACTTGATCACAACATGTTTAAACCTTGTCTATTTTCAAATTAATCATGTATGTTGATAGATCTATACGTCTACTTTCGTTAAAACTAGTTTCGTGATTTTTCGATCATCGTGCAATTTTATATTGATTTTTCAAGAGTACTATATCACACTTTGGAGGGAAGGACCAAATTCAGAAAAGGGCTAAACCCCGTTTCTGGGTCGGGCTGCCCTCTGAAGTCGCGACTGCGCGATACGTCGCGAGACCGGCCAAACCGTCGCTATCTGAATGCGACGGCCTTCACCGTCGCATTCCCAACCCCCCGAACTGGGCCAAGCCAGGCCGGTTCGCCCGTCGCGCCAGGCTTCCCCGTCGCGACCTAGACCGCGACGTGAACTCCGTCGCGTTACCCGTTGACGCGCCCATGCGCCCCGTCGCGACGTATCGCGACGGGCACCCCCGTCGCCTTCATGAAATTTTGGCCAGAACAAATAATTGTGCTCATATCCTTGTTGATTAGTCTATATACTCCTTAATTAGCCATGATTAAACCATGTTATAGTTATTTCGACTTGGAAGTTAATAAATGACATTAATGATATAAATTTAATTATTTTAAATGACATTTGCACGACTTGTCATATTCTCATGATTTCTTTACACTTGCACACTAAACATTATTTATTGCCATTTGACCCTATTAAATTACTCAATAATGTATCTGGTAATTAAGTGAATTAATTACCTAATTTTCCCTATTATTTAAATGACACATGTCTTCGCTTTATTCGCGTGATTGTACATCGATACCATTTTCCTTCGGCCTTCTAGCACTCGAGGCACGACGGACATGTTTCTACACACACTTTCTCTTGACTTGGACCACCTCTCCATCGGGAATACTCTCGACTGGGCCAGGGACTCATTGTCAAGACCTCCGTAAGTCTTCTTGGCTTTGGCGCACGTCCTTAGTCAACGAGCTGGTTATACCCCAAAACCCGTTACACATTAGGGATCAGTACGATCCATGCCTTAGTGTATTCCTTCTTGTCTTGGGTTCACGCCGGACCACCTGACCCGTGTACCCGGCACGACTAAGGGGGCGGTTGTGACTTCTACCAGACTGCAGTTACCTGACCTAGTGCCGTGCAACCGTTACTATCGTGTGTTTCTCGTCATTTACGGAAATGTCCCTATCTCATTTACTATCTTGATACTCTCATCTGTTCACGTTCTCTACACTCTCGTCTAGTTCATCTGCTACTCTCATCTATTCTTGGTACTCTCTTGGCCATTTTGTGATTGTCTAAGATAAAAACATGACTATGCTAGGCAACATTATAAGGCCCGATCTGGTCCTTGGGAGGAGCACCTGAAAGGCTATAACTCGCGAGACTCTAATGATCAAGGTGATGGCATACACCTAACGCATGACACGCAAGATTGATCTAAGACAATTCATAAACATTCCTATACATGATACTTGACTTGTGGTTGATAAGATGATCGACCAAACGCATGTTACTTGATTTACTGGCTTGTGCACTGCTGTGCAATTTACTTGTTAACTTGAAATATGGCCAAATCTTTTGTTGTACTTGTTACCTATAAAGGTATTCTTGTCTTGTGATCTTACTGACATGACTATACCTGATTGTTCTCGTACTTGCTCGTTCCTGTTAGTTACTCTGCTTGATAAAATGTTAAACACTTAATGCCTGCTTGTTTATACGAGATATTAAGTCCTACTGGGCGTTATTCGTTCATCCTGCATTTTTATTTAATGTGTTTTAGGCGAGTATGATGATGACCACACTCACGAGGACGGGACTGAGGATGATTCTCAGGAGTGACCATTTACTGCAATCAATGCTTTAGTAGTTAGTTAGTATAGTTATGAGTCAGTTAGTCATGATGTAATAGTTCGAGTTTGAATAAAGTACTATGGGCCCTAGTTTTGGCTCTGATACGCTGATGTAATAGTTAGTTCTTGAAGTTTGATGAATTATTAGTGAATGTAGTGATGACTGGTGGATATTAATGAAATTGGAGTTTATTTGGTGTTATCCAGATGTACAATGGTTTGTTATTTATTTTCTCGCTCTGTACTATTAATAAGTGTAATCCCGCTCCGATATTCCACGTCGGGGCGTTACAGAGAGTTTTTTTAGTGGTTTTCATCTGTTCCAACTCTCAGCATTGTTCTTTCTTTTATAAGAAAGACTTCTGTCCAGCTGTAGGGCTGTATACAGTGTAGAACCTAGCTAGGGGTTGTGTCTAGCAAAACCGCACTGGGGGTTGTACCAGAAGGTTGGCTTTTTACCTGTAAGAGAAGTGGGCTGCCTTTTTGCCCGGAAAAGAGAAGAAGACCAGCTGGGGTGCTGGATGTTGTATTGTCCTTGAAGGGGACTGTACCCTTGGTTAGTAAAACCCCAAGAGGTTGCTTGAGGACTGGACGAAAACTTCCATGTGGGAAGGGCCGAACCAAGATAAATCCCTTGTGTTATTTGTGTGATTGTTTATTTACTTCCATACTGCTACTCTTTATCACACTAAACTAACCAAACTTTCAAGTGATAATTTTCTGTGTTTAAATTTCTGTTTCAGATTTTAGAAAACTTATTCACCCCCCCTCTAGGTTAGCTTGCTGCCGTACCAAAAGGGCCAACACCTTGCTGCCATTCGTCCCAAATGTGAAGAATACCATCGTACTGCCCTCTTCCCCGCAAGAACAGAGCAACATCCTCACCATATTTTGGTAACGGAAAACTCGATTTTCATGGTTCTAACATGGATTTTACGTTCTGATACCAATTGTTGGAAAGTCTTGAGAGGGAAATAAGATTTCTAGGTCATGAGTTGCTCAATGATCTCCATGTCGAAACATTATAAATCTACAGCGGAAGCATATATGGATCCATGGGAAGTGATCTTCCAATCCAGTACGGTGTTTTCCAACAGCACTCTAAGATGATGAGATGTCTCCGGAGAAGAGAAGTCTCGTATGGATTGGGGACCAAGACAGTTGTTGTGTCGTTTGGTGTCTTTTTCTATTTTAACCCATCATAAAAGTAGAAATGACCCTCTGGTCTCTACACATAATAAATATGACCCATACTTTTAAGATGCTTAAATCCCCAAATAGTATAATCCTCAATTAATCCTATAATAGGGATAAACTTTATGATAGCTAATAATATACAATTACATATATGTACACCCATAATTAGATTAAATCTAACAGAGTTGTCTTTGAAGACATATACATCCACTGTAGTCTGGGTGTAAGGGGGAAATATCGCAATGACGCATAAGGTATATCCTTTCCCCTAGAATTGGCCCCTCTTTTAGGTTTAAACCTATCATGATGGCAAATAGAACATGATAGCTAATCTGCATCCTCTTTGTGATACAACATACAATGATTAGGACATGAATCTATTTTCACATATCCAAGTCCTAAATCATTGACCATCTTCTTGGCACGATAAAAATTTAGAGGCAGCTTCTCATCTCGAGATAACATGCTCTTGATGATGAGGAGGAGACAATCAAAACAACTCTCACTTATATGAAATTCAGATTTCAAGTTCAGCAAATGTGACACCGCTGACAACCGAGTGTGTTTTTGACAACCATCCCATAATGGCTCATCAGCATTCTTAAGTAACTGATAGAATCTTTCGGCTCCCTTGTTCGACACGTCTTCAGCGTATAAAGGATCATCATGTACATTGAATGTGGGACCAGCAACATCTACAACCATATCCATGTACGTACTTGTACCTTCCACAATACTAGGCTCGTGCGACCAGAGCTCTTCACCATGACATGTCCAATTCATATAACCTTCAACAAACCATTTTCTGTATAAATGGCGTTGAACCTCCCATGGTGAATTCCACTTCAAATTTTTACAAATCATACAAGGACATTGGATGCAACCTTCGCTGTCTACTACTGCATTTGGATTCCCCAATGCAAACTGAATGAAAGTCTCAACTCCGGCCTTAAATTCCACAGACACCACATGATCAACTATTCTATGATACATCCATGAACGGTCTGAAGCCTTTTTTTTTCCCTGTGCCCAACCAATATTAACAGACAAATAACTTAAATTTCAAACTCAGAAAAAACTAAATCTGACTATTTTCATACATCGTTCGCCGCAATCAAAATAAATAGGATGGATATATTATTTAGATTATCATTTTTTACCCATCTGTGAATATTTGATCGCACTCAGATGACCATTTACTATGTGTTTATATAATTTGCTGAAAATTTCAGCAGTATCTCCCCGTGCCTCTCTGACATACCAAAAATATTTATTGATTACGATATTTTCTTAAACACTTACTAATAAGTGGTTAAGAAAATATTCTAAATCAATAAAGGTATATCAGAGAGGAGTGAGTAGACGCACCCGAAATTTTCAACAAATAATACAAACACATAGAGTGATCTGACGTCATAGCAATGGAATGACCGTAGTATCATAGAGTCTAGTTAGATATTTACTTAAATATCATTTCCAATGTAATGATGTCTTTGAGCGTTATGTATTGACTCAGAATTAGTGGTTGTAATAGTTTAGGTGATTTATCAATAAATTAAAGAGTTTATTGTAATTAATGTTCATTAGTTGCTCTGATTCTACGACTGTACGGGTAATTTACACTACCATATTTTTGCTCACGTCCCCTCGATTTATTCCGCTGCTAAATTAGCGGGATGTGACAAAAGAGGAGTGGGAGGATGTGTGTGTGGGATGTTTTGTTTTGTTTTGTTTGTTTTTTAGAATGGGAAGAGGGGTTCGGATGTGGTGAAAGTAAGAGAAGAGGAGTTTTTTTTTGTTGGAAGAATTGGAGGAGGGGGAAGAGTGGAAGTGGAAGTAGGAGTGGGAGTAGGTGGTGGAGTGGGACTGGGTAGTGGGTGGTGGAGTGGGAATGGAAGAGGGAGTGGGAATGGAAGAAGATATGAAAGAAGAGGCTTAGGATTTAGGATCTCTCCAAGAGAGACCTAAAAAAACCCAAAAAAGGCTCCTCCCTTTCTTGACCATACTTGACCCATTCCAAGATTTTTCATCAACTTTTTTGTCCTTTTGTGGTTTTGTCTTCTCTTGAGGCTTCATGCATGACAGTGACATAGCGGCATAGGCCGACTGGAGGCACTCCAGTGCAGAGGGGGTTGGAGGACTCGGTGCTCGGGTTTTTCGTATGATCAGCTGCTCGACGTTTCTGCATTATTCATTGCTTGGTCTTTTGGGTGCTTGATACTCGATTTTTCGAGCGTTCTCATAGTCAGACTTTTTGAGTGCTTTGATACGTAGATTTTTCGAGGGCTTTGTTGCTTGACTTTCGAGTGTTCTGATACTCTGATTTTTCCCGACCAAGCTGGCGCTCAATCTCATCTTTTGTTTAGCATTAAGGTCATGCCACTTGATTCGTTGTCGATGGCTGTCTCATAATATTTGGTGTTACTTTTTTTTAATGTCGACAAAAATTGAATATAAAATTACTATAATTATTAGAAAAAATATGTTAATTCTAAAAATATGAACATCGAGAATATTGAAGTGCGGATATCGAGATTAATTTGATATATTAATTATTGAAGTAATTTTTATTCGATAAAATTTTATTTTAAAAAATTAAATTAAAATTATCATAAAATAAATCACCTTTAAATTAATTTATATTTGAAATTTCGTCTTAATTAAATATAATATAAAATAAAATATATTAATTTATTTTCTTAAAAATCCTTAATGCATTACACAGGAAGGAAATCGATCGCGCCAACTAACCGTCAAAAGTGTATTACCGTTAAAAAATTTTAGTGTGCTATTCAACTAATAACGTTTTCAAAGAAAACCCTTTTAAAATGCTTCTGGACGAGGGGCAGCCCTTCTCGAGACCTCCTCTTACACACCGTTCTTTGCGCACGCGGTAGCTGCTGCCATGGACTCCGACCGTCGCCAGCTCCACATCTTCTTCTTCCCACACATGGTCCCAGGCCACACGCTCCCCTTGGTCGACACGGCCAAGTTGTTCGCCCGCAGGGGCGTCCGCGCGACCATCCTCACCACCCCCACCAACGCCATCTCCGTCGCCGCCTCCATCAGTTGCGCCTCCGAGGCCGGCTACCCCGTGGAGACACTGTTGGTCGAGATCCCCCCCGCAAAGGCGGGTGTGCCAGAGAATCTGGCCGACACCAACTCGGCGGATGCGCAGATGAACCTCCTTTCGTCGACGGCCCGTCTCCGGGGCCCATTCGAGCTGCTCCTTCAGGAGCACCGCCCCGACGCCGTCGTCTCCGATATGTTCTTGCCCTGGTCGGGGGAGGTGGCGGAGCAGCTCAGAGTGCCGAGGCTGGTCTTCCACGTGACCAGCTTCTTCTTCCTCTGCCTCTTCGTGTACCGCTTCGCCGACCAGTTCTACAACGAGCGGCTGCTGGTGCAGGTGCTGGGGGTGGGTGTGTCGATGGGCGGGGCGAAGCGGTACACGCTGCAGGAGGAGGAGAGGCCGCTGGTGGGGGCAGAGGAGGTGGCGCGAGCGGTGAAGGTGTTGATGGGTGGTGGTGGTGGGGAGATGCGGCGGAGGGCGAGGGAGCTGAAGGAGGCGGCGAGGGCGGCGATGAGGGAGGGGGGTTCATCCTACGGTGACATGGGGCTTCTGATAGAGGAGCTGCTGGGGAAGCAGACCACGCCGGAGACGAGTCGAGAGCGTAGAGGGATCAGTAAACAGTGAACTGTTAATTATCTATTGAGAAAGATTTATTGCAGTGCAATGTGACTAGGCAAAAGTCTATGTGGCATTCCTCCCATGAGGAGTGATAAAGTGGTCATCCAATTGTTAGATGTCACATGGGTATGTTGTCTAGTCAATGTGAAAATGTAAGAAGTCTTTCTCTTATCTATTAGATCTCTACCCGTGCGATGCACTGGAATATTATTAGATTTGATCAAATGTTGATTTTAAAATAGAAAAGTATAAAGGAAAAGATCTATTTAAAAAATTGATAAGATGGCTATTATAGAATGTCAAACAAATTATTTTTTTACCCTATAGCACAAGAAGTTTTTAGATTTAAATTTTAGATTTAATATGCTCATTAATTGTAAATAGATGAACCACTGTTTGTATTTTTACATTAAAGGGAATAAAACAATAAAGGGTTGACGATTGGAGAGGCATGCCAGGAGGGACACACAGCCCTTCTCTTCGTCATCATCGTCGTCTTCTCCTTCTTGTCGCCACTACTACTACTGTTGCAGATACTACACCTGCCCATCTCTCTTTCTCTCTCTTTCTGTGTACCTATCTATCGCATCTCCTTTGGGAGATCAAGAGGCGGTGATGAAGGGGAACACCTGGCGCTTTCTATGGCAGACTGGTCAAGGCTCGTGATGCAGAGGGTCTCGCCGAGATTCCTAAGGTTGGTAGAAGTTGGTGTTGAACCGGAGGGGCGCTGCCCGGACCTCTGACAAGCCCAGCACGAAGTTGAGCAGGTTTTGCGGATGGTGTCAACGTGGTTGGAGTCGCCCCGGAAGAAGAGCCACCGCCTGGCAGCATCCTATGTGAACAGGGCGAAGGAGCAGTGCGTTGAGTAGACGCAGCCGTTGCTCTCCAGCGCCCCTAGGTGTCCCCGGCACAATGGCTTCTGGCAGGGGAACGCTGAGTCGAGGTAAGTAGCACCCGTCGTTGTTGATGTCGGACTGGTCGTTCCTCCCGTGCCGTGTCCACCGCGAAGAAGAGGCACCGACTTGCCGGCAACGTTCTGGTTGTAGTGGTGGTTTTCGGCAGTGGCTCCGTGTAGACGTGAGGGGAAAGCTGCGTGGGCATGGCTGGAGAAGGCGACGACAGCCGGTGGTGGACAGGAGCGTGCGAGCGGCAGCAGCGTGCAGACGTGGGGTGAGCATGAGCAGGGCGGCAGGGAAGAAGGATGCGGCAGGGGATGCCGGGCGACTGCTCATGCCATTGGAGCATCATCCTCCACCAAACATCTGCCCTCTGAGCAGTGTCAAGGTTGCACCGATGGTGGTGGCTACGCGAGAACCGCTTAGAATTTAGATGATGGGGTGCGAGGGAAGTACTCATCGTGGCCCTGCCAGTGGAAGTTGAGGCGGTCGCTGGTGGGTATTCGGGAACGATGTCGAAGCATTTGCTGGTGGGTATTCGGGAACGACGACGCCTGGTGCTGGCTCACGGGCGAGCGGGGTCAGCAAATGCGGATGGGGCGGAGCACACGGCTGCTGAGGTGTGCGCGGTCAACGATGCCGACAGTGCGCTGGCGAGCAGCACGGCGACGGCGTGCGGGCTCGCGGCAGGGCTGCGTGCTGGGGCCGAGAAAGTCCGACTCCCAACACTATCTTCACGAGGAATGCAGGGCCAGGTATAGGAAGGCGAAAATTGAGTTTTCTTAAAAATTATGTACCGCTATATTTTGACATTGTTTGAGACTTGCTATGTTACAATTATCTCACCCGGTGTAGTAACATTTTTTCACTGGTTTAGGCGGCAATTCAAAGTAAAAAATTGTTTACTCGGATACTTCTTAAATGCATGTCATTTCCTCGTTTAGGAGTATAAATAGATTTTTTGGAATATAAGTGTTACGGTGGTTTCCAAGCAGGTCGCCCGACAACGAAGGTAGCCGACCACATCTAAGGATAGTCCGACATTCCACAGCTTTGGTTGTTTGGCATGAACCTCACCTCGGATGAGAACTAGTTCGGCTCGGCAAAATCGACGAGGATGGCGACGTCCGAAGTGATCAGGGTATTTCCAAAGGGTCAGACCTCGGATCGACCGACCTCAATAACGCCATTGGCCGACATCTTAGCTACGACCTCACCAAGTGCGTCAGCTACAGCTCTGGTCTGTGCACCCCGAGCGTCTATAGCTCGGCCCAGGCAGGCCCGTCTACAGCTTGGCCAGGCAGCCCGTCTAACGCTCGGCCCAGGCAGGCCCGTCTAACGCTCGGCCCAGGCAGGCCTGTCTACAGCTCGGCCCAGGCGGCCTCGCGAGTCCGACCACAAGGGAGCTCACCCTTTTGCACCTCGGGTCATCAAAAGCTCGGATCTCGTCGACCTGGAGCTCGACTCTCTCATGTCCCCATCACAGCCCACGCGGTCAACATGCGTATAGGGCAATGACGAGAATCACAGAACCACAAGTCACGACCATTAAGGCCACGATCTCAGCAATCAGGCCTATAGGTGGCGACCACGATCATCGCAACTCAGCAGAAGTAACGGCGCCCAATCCGGGGGAAATCTCGGTAACTCCCAGCGAGATTGACAGCTCGTCCAGCTCACACGTACGTGTCCTAACTCTATATAAAGGGTAGACATTCCACTGGCCAAGGTATGTTGTTCTCCCCCATGCTATGCCATTCTGCTCGGCTAGCGACTGACTTGAGCGTCGGAGTGTCTCCCTGCCGAGCCCACTCTGCAGGCTTTGCAGGTCAGGTCGGGAGGTCAGGAGCAGCTTCGCATGTCGGCCAAGCACGCCTCAAAAGGATTCATCGGCTTGGTTGTCTCGGCTCCGTCAGCGAGAAGCGCCTCAACGGTCACCTCGGCTGGAGCCGAGCTATGTTACTATAGCAGTAACATTGGCGCCGTCTGTGGGAAACGTTATAAAAGGTCAGTACGGTTTCCCCTTTCCTATTCTTAGCAGAACTCCTCCAAACATAGACAATGAAATAGCCCCTGGAGCATTTATCGCAATCGCCAAGGCCTGGCACAAGCGGCAAGAGGGCCGACCAAGAGATCGTAAGCCCATATGCCTGAGGTCGGCTCGGGGGCCTGGCTAAGCTCAAATATCGTGAAGCCCTTCAAGATTTATTAAGGTCGGCTCGGGGGCTGATGAGTTCCAGAGTTCATGGCAATCCTGCAGTTCCTATTAACAGTCATCTCCGTCTTGGGAAGCCTAAACCCTCTAAACGGGAGGCCGTGATCACACGCTTAATATCCTCAGGTCATGAGGGCAACGAGGTATGCCTGTCACTCCATTCCTTGAGTCTCTACCTTCGTGCGACAATTTCTCCAAAAGAAGGTTCTAGACCTGAGGTGCAGACTGCCGCGGCCGAGTCTCACCTCGGATGAGAACCGGTTCAGATCAGCGGAGTCGACGAGACCGCCTCGGCTGTCCAGAAATGAGAACCCGGCATACGATAAAATAGAGGCGCGGTGGCTTCGGCACGCGTATATCACAGCTCGTCCGAGGTCGCTCCGGCACTCTGAGCTCCTGAAGGCGTGGTCGCTTCGGCACGCGTATATCACAGCTCGTCCGAGGTCGCTCCGGAACTCCGAGCTCCTGAAGGCGTGGTCGCTTCGGCAAACGTATATCATAGCTCGCCGAGGTCGCTCCGGCACTCCGAGCTCCTATAGGCGTGGTCGCTTTGTCACACGTATTCATAGCTCGTCCGAGGTCGCTCTGGCACTCCGAGCTCCTGAAGGCGTGGTCGCTTCGGCACGCGTATATCACAGCTCGTCCGAGGTCGCTCCGGCACTCCGAGCTCCTGAAGGCATGGTCGCTTCGGCACACGTATATCATAGCTCGTCCGAGGTCGCTCCGGCACTCCGAGCTCCTGAAGGCGTGGTCGCTTCGGCACACGTATATCATAGCTCGTCCGCGGTCGCTTGGCACTCCGAGCTCCTGAAGGCATGGTCGCTTCGCACGCGTATATCACAGCTCGTCCAAGGTCGCTCCGGCACTCTGAGCTCCTGAAGCGTGGTCGCTTCGGCATACGTATATCATAGCTCGTTCGTGGTTGCTCCGGCACTCCGAGCTCCTGAAGGCGTGGTCGCTTCGGCACACGTATACGTCGTAGCTTGCGCGAGGTCGCTTCGGCACTCCGAGCCCTTGAACGTGAGGTCGCTTCGGCACACGTATACGTCGTAGATCGTGCGAGATCACTTCGACACTCGTCTTATCCAAGCTCTTGCGCGAGGTCGCTTCGGCACTCCTCCCCACACGAGGTCGCTTTGGCACTCGTCTCACCACCAGCCCTAAAACGAGGACAACCCTCTTCATGAGGTCGACATCGGATTATCCGAGTCCCGACCTCAAGAAATTCATTGATCCGAGCCCCGAGCTGGACCTAAATGGCCAAACGGACATTCAAAGATGTGTGTTCGAACCAGGCAATGACAACCAAGCAGTAACAAAAGAGGCAAACGTTTCGATTTCTACTACAAGAAAATACATTGCGAGGCAAACTGCCACATACAAAGGTGAGGCATTCAATCAACTACAACGTCGTCAGATGCAGCGACTTGAGCCTCGGTAGTAGCAGCCTGATCGGAAGCAACGATCACCTCATCGCCAGGGATCGCCCCGGTCGCAGCAGTCTAGGCCTCGTCGGCGACTTTAGCTCGGTCTTGAGCCTGACCAGCGTCCTCGTCCTCGGCATCTTCCAAAACCGACAAGTCATATTCGGGATGCAGTTTTCGGATGTCCTTGATGCAGTGGTCATAACCAGCCTTGAAGAGCTTATCACCTCTTCAGTCACTCGTCGGAGTCACGGTATTCTGCAATAACCCTTTCGCGCTCCTCCTCGGCCAGCCTCGAGTTCTGAGCCCCCGCAGCCTCCAGCAAGTCTTCCTTTGAATGAAGACTCTCTTTGAGGTCCTCGGCCGCCTTGGTCATCCGATCGCATTTTCTTCGGCTCTCTTCGCCCTCAGCCGCTCCGCGTCTAGGAGCTTCTCGACAGTCCTAGCCCTCTTCTCGGCCTCTTTTGCCTTGTTCGTGGCCTCAAGGACTTGCTGGTCGGCAGCCGCCTGAGACTTCTCGGCTTTCTTGAACAAGGCCCCGACCAGGCCCAATTGAGTTTGCACTGAACCGTAGAATTCCTCCACGATCTCGTGAGCTCGCTTGGCCGAGGACTGAGCCAACGTTCTCGCCGGGGTCGCCCGAAGAGCCCATTCAGTAGTAGAGAGCTCCTCCGTACGCACCGACGACGGCTGAGGACTCACAGCATGCTAGTCTTCGGTCGGCAGCTCGCCTCGTCCTTGAGATGACGTCGGATGAAGATCTGATGACCGGCGTTTCGTCCCCCGACCTGTGTCCTCTGTTTCCTCCCTCGGACGCTTCGATGGCCTTGTGGCGCTCTTTTTACCACGCCCCGCAAATCTTTCCGTTGCTCGATCGGCGAGTGAAGCATTGTGCCTGCGGCCAACCTCGGGAACAACCGACGACTTGTCCTTGTCGCCATCACTGTAAAAAGCAGAATTAGCTTTCACTTCGCAAATCATGAAGAGATATCGTCGGAAAGGAGAATGACCTCGGTCGGCCTTGGCGATCATTTGAACAACCTGTCAAGCTGAACAGGTCGGGTGGATCCAGCACTTGTAGAGAGTCAAACTCCGCGAGCTCGGATTCGATGAGGTCTGGAGCTCGGAAGGCTTTTTAGTGAACATTCATGCCGTCCAGGTGGTCGAAAATGGCCACCCCGTCAGGCTATGAACAATAACAAACTGCCTCTTCCAGTTGTGAACGGAAGAAGGCATTCGACCAAGGATTTGTCGTCCGGACCGAGCCGCGAAATACAGCCAGTCCCCGAAAGCTTTGACCGAGAAGCAATAAAAGAAGAGGCATGTGGTCGGAAGGACCCTAGCCAGAGCACAGACCGCCAGGAAGCCGACAACTGACCTCCATGAATTAGGAGTCAATTGCGACGAAGCGACTCCCAACTTGAAGAGAAGAAAAATAATGAAAGGATGCATGGAAGGCGGAAGCCAGCTCGGACAGCCTCAACATAAATACAGACTCCACCCTCTGCTACGTAGTGAGCACAGAGCTGACTCGAGATACATGGAGTAACCCTCCGGAAACTCTAGTCCGGAGTGAGCTTTCATCCACGCGAGGGTCTCGTCGCTAGTTTCGCACTGAGCGTCGGCGACATTGTCGGCCAGATGGCGAGCCCCAGAAGTATGAGTAGAAGGATCCTTGGGAACATAAGTCCTAGGACCAACAATAAAATAGTCATCAGAATGGTCTGACGGCTCGCCATCAGACCGAGGAGAGGGGTGATCCATCAGAGCAAACCGCCCCTAGTGATGAAAAGAAGAGTTCCCGAAGGAGAACCTCAGGACGACAAACCCTCGCAGGGACGAGGACCAGAGGAAGAAGACGCAGAACTCGAAGACATCGCTTACCTCGGAAGGAAGCAAGCGACGGACGAACGAAGATCGGACAGATGGCGGAGACGTCGGCACGTCGGCTGGTCGTCTGGTGTGTGGTCACGCGCGAAAGCAAGGGCAAGCTTTCGGCAGTAGACCCCAATATTTATAGGGCCGGGAGGCCAATCGAATCCAAGGCAGGGATCCGATTTTTAAGCTAATGGTTAAGATCGGCCCACGTGTCATCACCGGACTAGCGGGGGCAAACCCCTCGGATCTCGATCACGCAGGAAGCAAGGAACGCTGTGATTAGGCTCGGAAACAAGGCGGTGCAATGATGTCAGCGCAGCCTCCGTAGCAATGCCAAGCGGCTTGTCAGAAGATGCGATGTCAGGTGGCTTGTTAGATGATGCGACGTCAGGCGGCTTGCTAGATGACGCGACGTTCGGCGGCTCCGATGTTCGGCGTCCTCACAGCGCAACGTGGCAGGGCATCTGCTCCTAGCAGGGAAAATTTAGCTTCACCTCGGCACGCGTTCACGGTCCGACCTGAACCTAGGGGGCCAATGTTACGGTGGTTTCCAAGCAGGTCGGCCGACTCCGAAGGTAGCCGACCACATCTAAGGATAGTTCGACATTCAGTAGCTTTGGCTGATTGGCATGAACCTCACCTCGGATAAGAACCAGTTCGGCTCTGTAAAATCGACCAGGATGGCGACGTCCGAAGTGATCAGGGTATTTCCGTGGGTCAGACCTCGGATCGACCGACCTCAGTAAGGCCATTGGCCGACATCTTAGATACGGCCTCACCAAGTACGTCAGCTACAGCTCTGGTCTATGTGCCCCGGGCGTCTACAGCTCGGCCCAGGCAGGCCGTCTACAGCTCGGCCCAGGAAGGCCCGTCTAACGCTCGACCCAGGCAGGCCTGTCTACAGCTCGGCACAGGCGGCCTCGCGAGTCCGACCACAAGGGAGCTCACCCTTTTGCACCTCGGGTCATCAAAAGCTCAGATCTCGTCGACCTGGAGCTCGGCTCTCTCATGTGCCCCATCACAGCCCACGCGGTCAACAAGCATATAGAGCAATGACCGAGAATCACATAACCGCAAGTCATGACCATTAGGGCCACGATCTCAGCAATCAGGCCTACAGGTGGCGACCACGATCATCGCAACTCAGCAGAAGTAACGGCGCCCAATCTGACGGGAATCTCGGTAACTCCCAGCGAGATTGACGGCTCGTCCAGCTCACACGTACATGTCCTAACACTATATAAAGGGTAGACATTCCACTGGCCAAGGTACACTGTTCTCCCCCATGCTACGCCCTTCTGCTCGGCTAGCGACTGACTTGAGCGTCGGAGTGTCTCCCCGCCGAGCCCACTCGGCGGGCTTTGCAGGTCAGGTCGAGAGGTCAGGAGCAGCTTCACACGTCGACCAAGCGCGCCTCAAAAGGATTCATCGGCTTGGTCGTCTCGGCTCCGTCAGTCGAGAAGCGCCTCACAGTCACCTCGGCTGGAGCCGAGCTATGTTCTATAGTAGTAACAATAAGTATGATGGTACTAATTTAAGTAGGTGAATATTCATCTTTAAAAGTTGTTTTAAATTTTGAATTTTTAGGTGAATCTTTAGGTGTCTATATTTCTATTTTTTATATCAACAAAATTTAGGCGGGAATTAGAGTGTCCTGGTGTTGCTACGTGGCAGCACCAAGATTGAAAATTATATTATTATAGATTAGAAAAAGATTAATAACAGTTATCAGATTGCTAAATGAGTATTGCTACTGCTGCACATTTGATAGAGTGATGCATTGCTTATATGGCAAAGAAAATCTCCATTAATGTGATTATGCCTCTCATTGTTTAATACTTTTATGTTAATCTTTTTGTTTAATGTTATATTTTCCTCTTAAACAATCATGTATCTCCTTTTATAAATGAATAATGATGTTAAATTGAAGATAAAATAGTAATAATTCTATATATCTATAATTAATAGTCTCGTGAGACTGTAACAGGGGATTCCTTACTATAACAGAATTTAACGTATAATTATAAAGATAAATAAATTAAAAAAAATTATAAATTTTAACTTATTTTTGAGTCCTTGACAGAGCTGTATTATATGATTATGGGAAATTTGCCTAACTTTGTCCAAAAAAAAAGGTCTCGCTGATGTGGAAGAGTCCAACATATTAATATCACACACTCCTCGAGCTGCATGGACGAAGGACAACACCAGCTTGTCATGTGAGATTGCAACCAACAGTTAATATGTAAGACAAATGTTTAGTGACACGGATAGCTCCCACTGGTCGGCCAAGTCATGACCCGGCCAACCACTCGACACTTTTGACCGATGCCTGACATTCGAGGTATATTCTCCTCGTCGGACATGGAGAGGAGCGTGGCATACATGCGAGATTTTTGGGAAGTGGCTCGCGGGGCAATCAGAGTATCCTTTAAACCAAGTAAGGTTCAACGATCGCGCCATCGGAGATATCGGCCTTAAAAACCACGATCTTGGCAAGTCTGGCTTGCTGGAATTATAGCCAAAATCCTGCGGCAATCATGGATCCATTGCGAGATTCGCAGAATCCCTCAGCGATCATTATGCATAGGCTACCATTATAAAAAGGGGCAGACATTCTATAGACACATGTAAGAAAAATCTCTGAGACTTCTTGACCAGCCGACCTCTACCTACCACTGACTTGAGTGTCAGAGTGTCTGCCCACCAAGCTATCTCGGTGGATTTGTAGGTCGAGAGTTCGACAACATCTTCATCAACAATGACATCTCCTTCCCTTGGTCTCCTCGGTCTGATCCGACCTCTGTTACACTAACAGTTAGGACTGTTCATTTCTCGGTCCAACCTGAGAAACCGACCGAATCAAACCGGTTTAGTGGTAAATGGTTTGGTTCGATTTTTCTTACTAAAAACTCAGCCGAACCGATTGAACCGAAATAACCCTAAATCCCTAATCTTGTTGCGCAGCCCTTCTCCCTTCCAGTTCGGCCTCTCCTCTTCACTGCCCAGCGGAGTTTGGGACTCGGAGCCCCTGCCTTCGGCCTCTCATCATCCTGAGCAGGCGAGCCTTCTCGGCCAGGGTGGTCGTCGCCGTCCGTGCAGTCTTCGACCACGGCCACTACAAGAAAAAGTGCCATTTCCGACGGACATAGTTCGTCGGAAATTCGACGGTAATCCGTCGGAAACAGTCTTTTCCGACAACTTTCCGTCGAACGGTCGTCGGAAGACGTCCGTCGGAAAATTTTGGTTAGAATTACCGACGGCTACCTAATCCGTCAGTATTCTGTCGGAAATTTCGACAGAGAATTCCGTCGAAAAAATAGTCGGTAATCCGACGGAAATTAGTCGAAACTGTTGTCGGAACATTGGTCAGTGAATTCTGACTGAAAATCGTCAGAAAATAAGTCGGAAAATCGTCGGAAACTGTCGACAGAATGAATCCGTTGGAAATTATTTCGTCGGAACTTCTGACAGAACTACCGACGGATAAGTTCCGTCGGCCAACTACAATTTCCGACGGACCTTCCGTCGGAAAACCCGTCGGAAATGTGTAATATTTTTTTAAAGAAAAATTGCAGAAATTAATAATAATAAATTACAAAACCTGCTAAAATATTCATGCATTCCACAATAGAAGGTACTCACAATGAAACATAAAATCATAAAACATAACTAATACAAAATCATACACAATCATAAATGCTAAAATCAGACAAGTCTGCTAGATCGTCCGCCGTCCCCGTCTCCTGATCCTTAGGTGCCGGAGGATCCTATATTAAAAAAAATTAATATGAGAAACATTAATAAAAATTATATACAAACATATTTTCAAAAATTAAATTTAAAACATGTGATTATTCCTCAAGTTTAATTAGAAAATATTTTGGATCCTTTAGACTTTGGTTTTTTATAGATCTATCATTTGAACGTCTAACCCAATCCGGGAATCCAAATCGGATTCCGTCAGTTCGCACACGTCAATTTCACCTACCCGATCGTGTCGGAGAGAACGACACGTCGATCGGATCCCATTTTGGGATTTTGGACCCCCGGGTTACTTGTTTTGATCATTTAGACTTGGGTTTTTTTTACATCCATCATTTGAACGCCCAACCCAATCCGGGAATCCAAATCAGATTTCGTCAGTTCGCACACGCCACTTTCACCCACCCGGTCGTATCGGAGCGAACGACACGCTGATCAGATCCCTATTTGGGATTTTGGACACCCGGTTGCGTGTTTTGATCATTTAGACGGTTTTTTTTTAGATCCGTCATTTGAACGCCCAACCCAATCCGGGAATCCAAATCGGATTCCGTCAGTTCGCACACGTCACTTTCACCCACCCGGTCGTGTCGGAGTGAACGATACGCCGATCAGATCCCTATTTGGGATTTTGGACCTCCGGATTGCGTGTTTTGATCCTTTAGACTCGATTTTTTTAGATCCGTCATTTGAACACCAACCCAATCCGGGAATCCAAATCAGGTTCCGTCAGTTCGCACACGTCAATTTCACCCACCCGGTCATGTCGGAGTAAACGGCACACCGATCAGATCCCTATTTGGGATTTTGGACCCCCTGGTTGTGTGTTTTGATCCTTTAGACTTGAGTTTTTTTAGATCAGTCATTTGAACACCCAACCCAATCCGGGAATCCAAATCGGATTTCGTTAGTTCGCACATGTCAATTTCACCCACCCGGTCGTGTCAGAGTGAACGGCACGCCGATTAGAACCCTATTTGGGATTTTGGACCCCCGGGTTGTGTGTTTTGATCTTTTAGACTTGGGTTTTTTTAGATCCGTCATTTCAACGCCCAGCCCAATCCGGGAATCCAATCGGATTCCATCAGTTCGCACATGTCAATTTCACCCACCCGGTCGGGTCGGAGCGAACGACACGCCTATCAGAACCCTATTTGGATTTTGGACCCCCGGGTTGTGTGTTTTGATCTTTTAGACTTGGTTTTTTAGATCCGTCATTTCAACGCCCAACCCAATCCGGGAATCCAATTCGGATTCCGTCAGTTCGCACACGTCAATTTAACCCACCCGGTCGTGTCGGAGCGAACGACACGCCGATCAGATTCCTATTTGGGATTTTGGACACCCGGTTGCATGTTTTGATCCTTTAGACTTGGGTTTTTTTAGATCCGTCATTGAACGCCCTTTACACTTCTGTTTATTTTAGAATAGTAATTTGAGCACTCATGTGGTTTTTTTATCCTTCCATAAGTTGATTGTATAAATGGACCTTCTTTATAGGTTAATTAATTAGATTTCTATTTTTCCCTTTTGACATTTTTTAGTGGTTTCATTTCATTCAAACTATATGAATTAATAGTAATACTGACCTGAGGGGCTGGCTGTGAGGGGCGTACTCCCTGCATGGCTGAGATCAACTGCTCGACCATAATGCCAAAGTGTGTCTGTAGGTCTTCCCGGATGAGAGTTCTCATCTCCTCTACACCACTGCCGGCGGTGCAGCAAATGAACTCGCGTATGCCGGAGGAGCGACCAAACTCGCATATGAGGACAACACTGGAGTAGTATCCAGGCTGTCCCCAAAGCCGTACACTCGACCCTTCCTCGACCCTCCCACTGCATCGACCCAAGCCTTCGGATCCAAGTCTGGCTGGGGAGTGCCCTCTGCATAGCGATCCGTCATCGTCCTGCCATAGGTCTCCTGCAGAACAAATTAAAACTAAATTAAAGAAATCAAATTAATTTAATATCTTAATTGAATTCAAAATGTATAGCTTGACTTATAGCAATCGTGCGAGCACTCTCGCTGACATAGTCATCCGTCCCCTTCCGCTTATGAGTCTGATTAATAACTCGCGAAAAGTAGGGGTACGCTCGAGCTCTGATGCTTACAATTCACAAAATTAGTTAGTTTCACAATAATAATCAATGTATTATGCAATTGAACAATATATGCTTACCAATTTTTGGCTGTGGGTCGCATAAGATACATACCCACTAGTATGCACATTCTTCTCCGGATGAGTTGATCGGTTGCGTTTTGCCGCTTGTGACCACTCCTGCCATGGTCCAGTAGCCCAACGCTCATAAGGGACTCCCAATAGTCCCTCCTCAGCCAAACATGGCCGTAATCCAGCCAAGCCATAGGATCCCGTTGCCTGTGGTCTTCATTGCCTTGTCCCGGGCCTCCCACATCGACTTTCCTAATTAGTCGGGCAGTAGACTCCCAGACGGCTCGAGCTCGAGGGAGATCCTCGGTCTCGTGAACGCATACCTCCGCTGTAATGAAATAAAATTACTCAACTTTGTGCACTAACAGAGATAGTAATTAAATAAATGACTTTAAATCAGTAAAAATTAATAATACCGTGAACATGTCAAATAATAAATCTCAGATGGGCATCGGGAACTCTCTCCATGCATCCACTGGTCCTGGAATGTGTGCGTGGACCATCGTCGTAATATAGGGGAAGCAGAACCAGGATCTATCTTCCCCTGCAATTGCACATTAATTTTGTACATGAACTGTATAACATAAATAAAATACAGTAGTTTGAAGTGATCAAGTTTACCCTGAAATCCAACATAGCTGCCGTCCAGGTAGTTGAGGCCCCTCCTCATCCACTACTGGATGTTGGTTCTCCACCTCTGTTGAAAACAATTAAATACACTATTGTTGTATAAATTGGAAGACAAGAACGTACTAATCTATGGAAACATACATGTGCCTGGTGGTGAGGAAGAAGGAAAGGTGGCGCTACTCGCGTGGTCGGGAAGCAGTCCCTGCAAAATTATATACACATTAGAAAATATGAATTTAAATTGAACAATAATATATAGAGTTTTGTGTTTGCATATACATATACCTGTCGCCGGGACGACTAGTGTGGACGGGGAGGCAGTCCCTATAAAATTATATGTACGTTAGAAAATATGATTTAATATGAACAATAATATATAGAGTTTTGTGTTTACATATACATATACCTATCGTCGGGACGACCGACGTGGACGGGGAGGCAGTCCCTGCAAAATTGTATGTACGTTAGATCTCGTGAATTTAATATGAACAATAATATATAGAGTTTTGTGTTTACATATACATATACCTGTCGTGGACGGGGAGGCGGACCCTTGGCCTACGGAGATGGAAACCGTCCGACTCCGTCCTCCACGTACCATATCTCTATTGAGATAAATAAAGATATAAATGTCATCAGCACTCAAATTTGAAGTAGCTATGGATAACATATAATTAGCAAAAATACGAACTTCTTACAAATGTAGGATATATTATCTATATTCATCATCAGATGCTGAAGATATGTTAATTCAGCGTCATCTCATCATCCTCACCTCCCGCGGAAGGGCATTTGGGTCAACTTCTTCCTGTTCGATCCTTATATAAGCAAATTGGTTCATTTATTCATCAACATGAACTGCGTAGAAGATGCCAACTCTCGTGCCTCACTCCGATCTGATTGGAAAAATTGTCATTAACACCTTCGAGCTCATCATCAGCCGGGACAAGCTCATACTCAGGGAATAGCCTTGATTTCACTCTACATGCAGCCCACCAATCTCTCAAATTGAGGGATGAATAATTTGAATAATAAACTTGTTGGGCTTGTGCCGCTAGAATGAATGGCTCATATGCACTCAACTTGGACTTATGCTTGACATCGACAATCCCATATGTTGTGTCATGACGAATAGATGTCGGATCAAACCAATGAACACTTGAAGAGAATACATTGTTGTATTGTCCCAAAAATTACAGTTCAATGACTTCTTCGAGAATGCCATAATAGTCTATTTCATTTTCATTGTAGGCACTTCCCTTCACACATACGCCGCTGTTCATCGTAGACTTATTCGTCCATAATCTCTGTGTGAAATCGGTATCCATTCACAATGTAGCCTGGATAGACACGTACAATCTTGAGGGCCATAACTGATCTCTTGTACTATTGAATTGTAATCAACCTTGTTCAACATATTATTAAAAAATGGACAGACAATGACAAATTACAACAAATAAGTATGCATAAGAACATAACACTTATGCTTCAAAATATTTAGACACATACTCGAGATCTTAACCAAGTAGGAAAAGACTTCTCCGTTCCTTTTCAACTGCACGTCAGTCAGACGTGGATTCCGTTGCAGTATGACCGAGTCAAATTCTCTGCAATGTAAATGTCACACAACCTCTAAGTTCTGCAGTATTGCACGCAAATGATGTACATCATTAGTGTTGAGAGCTTACTCAATGTAGGGGTCTAGTTCTGCGCAATTCATGAATATGTAGATCTTCGCAGCTACCAACTCTCTGTCTTCGAGTGCGCGAGTAGAAGAATATTCGAACGCGCATCCGGGACACTTGAATACAGAGAGTCGGTCAGACACATTAGAATCTCCACCATCGTCATTACGTGGAGGTTGAGTGCGTCGGGTTCGTATTTCCGTGTCAAAGTACATCGAACAAAAGTTCGATATCTCTTCAATAAGGTACGCCTAGGTAATGAAGCCCTCAACTTGTGCTTTGTTGCAGACTTTCATCTTAAGATCGTGCATGCACCTATGACAATAATTCAAATGGATATATATGAAATATAAAAGATCGTTGTAATGTGAATAAATTGAGACATAGGAATATACCTCTCAAACGGATACATCCATCAAAATTGTATTGGTCCTCTGACCCTAGCCTCATATGGCAAATGGATGATCAGGTGCTCCATTGAATCAAAGAATGCTGGAGGAAATATCTTCTCTAATTTGCAAACTGTATGTATTATATTTTTCTCCATATTGTAAGTCATGAAGTCTGAGTTCTGATGCAGTTAAAATCTTGAAGAATTGACTCAGCTCAGTTATTGCTCCCCATATTTGCTTCGCAACAACTCACGAAAAGCAATTGGCATCAGTCTTTGCTTGAAAACATGGCAGTCATGACTCTTCATTCAGTAATTTTCCTCTCGTTGACATTTACACAACGGGCAATATTCGAGACATATCCATCCAGAAATCTCAATTGCTTCAACCATTGCAACACTTCCTTAATCTGTCTGGCCCCAAGCACATATGAAGCTTTAGGTTGCACAACTTTTCCACTAACATGTTGCAGCTCTAGTTCTGGACGTCTGCAAAGTACTTTCAAATTCATTCGTGCCTTGACGTTATCCTTCGTTTTGCCTTTGACATCCATAACTGTGTTGAACACATTATCAAAAACATTCTTCTCTATATGCATGACGTCTAGGTTATGTCGTATCAAAAGTGTTGACCAATAAGGCAATTCCCAAAAGATGCTTTGCTTCACCCAATGGGATTGTCGGGTACTACCAGCCAGTTGTGTTACAGTCGGTAAGTTCTGGACCCGCCTCGCCATGTTTCCACCAAACACCCATTCCATATCTACCTCCTCCATCACAATGTATTTTTCATAAAAGAATCCTTTTGCTTTCGGAAAGGATGGTCACTCGGTGGAAACCGACGATGACAATCGAACCAACATGATTTTCCCCCAGATTTAACACGAATGATTTAGAATCCTTCATGCAATAAGGACATGCCAACCTCCCATGTGTGCTCCAGCCACATAACATGTCGTACGCTGGAAAGTCACTTATTGTCCACATAATGCAACCTTCAAATTAAAATTCTGTTTTCTGGATGCATCATAAGAGAGAACCCCATCTGACCATAACAATTTTAGTTCATCAATCAACGGTCTGAGATATATGTCTATATTTTTTTCTGGACTTTTTGGACCAGGAATCAGCATTGAAAGGAAGAGATCTCACGCTTCATGCACATGCTGGCGGAAGGTTGTACGGTGTTAGGAATACTGGCCAACATGAGTAAGATGCCACCGAGCCTCTGAATGGATTGAAACGTCTGTGCATAAACCCAGCCGCACGTTGTGTGGATCCCTTGAGAAGTAAGGACGAGTACGGCTAAAATGATCCCAAGCTTCACCATCGGCAGGATGACTGATTTCACCATCATCACGACGAACTCTTTCCGCATGCCAAGTCATATGTCCAGCTGTCTTCGGGACATGAACAACCGCTGCAATCTGGGTGTGATCGGAAAGTACCGCAATGACTTATATGGAACATCTTTTGCTTTGACTTGTCTCTCTCTTAGGCTTAATCTATCATGCTTACAAATACAACATGATGTCTTATCTGCATCATCTTTGTAGTATAGCATACAGTGATTCGGACATACATCAATTTTCATAAAAGCAAGCCCCAGATCATTCACCATCTTCTTCGCATGGTAAAAATCAACAGGTAACCTCTCTGATTGAGGAAGCATACTCTTGACGAGTAAGAGAAGACGATCAAAACAACTCTCGCTCATATGAAATTTAGACTTCAAATTCAGTAGCTGCGACACTGCAGACAACCGTGTATGCTTCTCAAAACCATCCTATAATGGCTCATCAGCATCTCGAAGTAACTGATAAAATCTCTTGAGCTGTATCAATCGGCACTTCTCATTTGTTGATCTTCATGAATATTGAACTCCGGACCAGCAACATCGACAACCATGTCTACATACGTACTTGTGGAGGCAAAGTTAGCTGGTGCAGACGACTGAATATTCAATCACCATGAGACGAACATAACTCATAATGGGCAACAAATCCTCTCGTATACAAATGATGCTGCACATCCCATGTCGATATCCACTTTCTGTTCTTACAAGCCGAACACGAACATCAGATGTTACCCATCGGATCAACTGCTACTGATGAATTACTCAATGCAAACTGAATGAAACTGTCAACTCCGTCTTTAAACCCCTGTCACAACTCCATTAACTATTCCACGGTACATCCATGATCGTTTCTCATAAGACATTTTTCCTACACAGATTAAAGGTCATGTCACGAGTAAAATCCAAACACACCCTCACATCGTTCGAGTAAGTCAAAATGAATAGGTAGGATATATTATTTAGATTATCACTTTTTACCCATCTGTGAATATTTGATCTCACTCAGATGACCATTTACTATGTGTTTGTATTATTTGTTGAAAATTTCGGCAGCATCTCCCCACACCTCTCCGATATACCAAAAATATTTATTGATTAAGATATTTTCTTAACACTTACTAATAAGTAGTTAAGAAAATATTCTAAATCAATAAAGGTATATCAGAGAGGAGTGAGTAGAAGCACCCGAAATTTCAACAAATAATACAAACACATAGTAAATGACCACCTAACTGCGATCAAACATTCACAGACTGTCCAAAAACGGACAATTCAAGACTTTGAGTTAGATATACACATTCTCATCATTGAAAATAAGACTCGTGTGACCGACCAAAAAAAAAAAAAGAAAAAAAAAAAAAAAAGAATAAGACTCGTGCACATCAATCTCAAAGTCTTGAACGGGAAGGTTCATTGATACGGGCTTAACACGCTCTCGTGAGGTGTGTGCAGTGATAAATTACTATACATGCATAGATCAAATTAAAACCCACATAAATATGAAAGAATATGAAAACAAAATAGTTATGTGAACAAGTGCAATATTAAAACAAATTCACACATACATGTAAATGAATTACATTAATGTAAGAACTACAATACTAATCAAATGAATTAAATTAAAGTAAGAACTGCACATCATCGTTATATTTTTTCTCTCTATCTCTCTCCTCTATCTTAAAATATATTTTTACACAATTTAAAATCTATTTTACTTGTTTCATAATTAGAAGGAGAAAAATAAAATTCAATTTAAATAATTAAAACCCACACTTTAAAAATATTACCAAACAATGTCTGAGACTCAAAATGGATTCTTCTCATTCTAATCATCCACTCTTTTATTTAGCCTAAAAGAGTAGATGGAACTTTGATTATCTTACTCTATGGCAAAAGGTCTTAATCGATCAATTGAGTCACTTCTTATGTACAACTAACTATTCTACTTTTTTAGTTCGAAACTTGTCTCTTATATATATCCTTGAAATTTTCTTTATAATCTCATTCTTAGTGAAATTTGAACCTCTAACTAACTATTATAAGTCAAGTTAGTAGAGAAATAACTTGACAAGAGAATGAAGTTGAGAAGAGAGTGAGTTTGTTTGACTTTCACTAGTCTTCTTTTATCTAGAATTATTGATATCTTCTCGAAGATAATCTTGAGAAGAGATACGTGAGATCTGATATAAGATTAAATATTTCTTATTTTTTAGCTGATAAAATTATTTGAGTTTATAAAGGGACTCAAAACATCTTAAAGTGGAGATAAATCTCATTAATGATCAGGATGTGACATAAAAATATCTCATTAATGATCTTAATAAGACATAAAATAATCAATGTGACATAAATTATCATAATTCTAAATGTTACACTAAGACAAGAGGTGACTATAAGAAATTATCTTTATTTGGTTATCAAAACTGCCCTAGTGAGATTATCTTTTTCCCCATAATATATATATATACACATGTATGAGTATCTTGTAAAAATAGAATGAATTCTAGTTCTCATCTAAAAGATTTAACTGGTTTCTACAACATTGCTTAATTGTGAAATATATATATATATATATGATATATATTTAATTATATGCATACACCCATGCAAAGTGAAGAGTTATTTGATTTCCATCTTCCGGTCCGTCTAGTTTAACAGTGCAAATTCATCAACATCCTACTCAACTTGTAATGCAACTTCAAAAATTTATTTTTTTTCCCCACTCTGCGCACGGGAGGGGGAGGGGATGGGGGGCGATAGGGGTGTGGGGGGTTGGGGGGGCTACGGATGGGGGGGGAAGGGGGAGGGGGGCCGCCGAGACAGGGAGGGGAGGGGGGAGGGGGGCCTCCGAGAGGGGTAGGGGGAGGGGGAGGGGAGGGGGGCCGCCGAGAGAGGTGGGGGGCTGCACACGGGAGGGGGAGGGGATGGGGGGCGACAGGGGTGGGGGGGCTACGGATGGGAGGGGGAGGGGGCCGCCGAGACGGGGAGGGGGAGGGGAGGGGGCCGCCAAGAGGGGTGTGGGGGGGGGGGGGGCTGCGCACGGGAGGGGGAGGGGGCCGCCTAGAGGGGTGGGGGGCTGCACATGGGAGGGGGAGGGGGTCTCCGAGAGGAGGATGGGGAGAGGGGAGGGGGTACGTACCGGCGGCGGTGCTCGACAGCGAAGCTCGACGGCGGCGGCGGGGTGGTGCAGCTTGATGGCGGCGGGCGGTGGTGGTGGTGGGGCAGGTGGGCAGCTCGACAGCGGCGGCGGTGCAAGTCGTGGCGGCTGGCGTGTGGGTAGTAGCTCTCGGCGGCGAGGGGCGAGGAGGGAGGGCGGAGGGAGGAGGAGAGAGAGAGAGAGGAGAGAGAGAGAGGAGAGAGATGAGGGAGAGAGAGAGAGATGAGAGAGAGAGGAGAGAGTGAGAGAGAGAGAGAGAGAGAGAGAGAGAGAGAGAGCGTTTCACGAGGATGGCGGGGAGCGCGAAAGTGCGGGTTTACCGACGGATATTCCGACGGAATTATTCCGTCGAAAATATCCGTCGATTAGTATCTATTCCGTCGATATTTTCGACGGATATTCCGAAGGAATTTGTCCGTCGGTATTTCCGACAAATATACCGACGGAAATATTTCCGTCGGTCGGATAATGATGGACAAATTCCGTCGAAAATATCCATCGGTAATACCGCTTTCTCTTGTAGTGGGCGTCTTCATCTTCGTCGGCGTCTTCGGCATCTTCCTCGTCTTCGCCGGCATCTTCGGCATCTTTGTCATCTTTCTCGTCTTCGCCGACGTCTTCAGCATCTTCGTCATCTTCCTCATCTTCATCGGCGTCTTCGGCATCCTCGTTTTGTAGGTTTCTTAGTGTGGCTGCCTTCCTTCAAACACATCTCTCTGCTGCCATAGCTTCACTCTTTTTACACAGTAGTGCTTCCAACTAATATGTCCCTTGTAACACCCTCCTCTGACCGCACACACACATATACATATCACATATCACATAGTTCTTGATCGGAAGAGGGGTTACACTAACAAACTTCGTTATGGGCTGGCAAATTTGTGTAATGCCCAAGACTAGCAAACCATTCCACAAGGCATCTTTGGAAATATTATACTTCAACAAAGTTACTTAGTATCAAAACCCCTTATTTACATAAAGTCAAACTTCTCTTCTAGACCTTTAATAGTACAACAAAATCTCTAAAGAGTCACTAAAACTATGCTATTCCTTCTTCTTCTTCATCCAGTAGAGTTGTGAATAATCTATAGCTGAGATTGCACTCTCCTTCAATCTGAAAGGGGTGGAGGAAACAAAGGCATGAGTCGGAGGGACTCAGTAGGTGATAGTAAGCGTAAAGAAAGGAATTTCAATTGTAGAACTAAGTGAGTATTCAGAAGGTGCATATATGAATCAAACATATTTGCTCATGAACTTCATACTTAACATAAACATATAGGCCAAATTGGTTTCATAACGGGCTCAAACAAATCTCATAACAAAAGTCATATTTGTCTTTCAAAATTCAGATCATAACTGATTCAGAACAAATTCGACAGGCATCATACTGCTCTCAAGAGGTTACTATATAGACGTAAATACATCCTCAGTGCCTAGGCGATTCCAGCATCTTGGATCTTGTTCATTGCGCAAGAACGAGGTTTATTACCCACCATCGTCAATCCATTGACTTGGATTTACCTACAAACTATCGCCCTCAACTGATCACAAGTGATGGTGCTACCACAAGTGATCCTAAACCCTCTTTGAAGAGAGCACTGTCTTCAGATCATAAGTTATATTTCATGAGCACAATAGAGATAGAAATTCCAAAAGATAGTTTAATGATTGAGTAATCAAATCATCTTGGTCAAAAAGTAGTTTAGAGTCCAAGAAAATGAGATAAACAACTTGTGAGGTCAATAGCATAGTGAGTCTTCAAAAGATGGAACAAGAATTGGGTTTGTTTCAGCAAAGATTGGAACAAGGTAAGTGCTGGAAACAAGGTTCTGGCAGTGCTATCGACAGTCAGGTTGTACCTGTCGATAGGTATTGCTCTCCAGAAGCAGAAATGTGGTCCTGACAGTGTCTGTCGACAGCCAGGATGTGCCTGTCGACAGCTACTGTCAGGGAATACCTCCTGGGTTCTGAAAACATGGCCATGTCGACAGCTAGAAACATGGCTGTCGACAGGTGCTATGTGTAAGGAATCAATCAGAGCGCAGCGGAAAGCGCGATTCCCTCCGGTAGATATCGTTGCCGGTGGTCGGATCGAACAAAAATGGAGAACCCGCGCACAAGGAGATCCGATCTATACCTTTGCGGGGTTGCGAAACTCCCGAATCGGGGAGGAAGTGGCGCTGGTGCTTCAAGCCGTTCAAGTGTCCGGCCTCTAGACGTATCCACGCGAGCTCCTAACGCAGACGGGATCTCGGTCTCCCCACGCGTCTTCCGGATCTCAGCTCCACCATGTGCCAGGAGAGAGAAGAGGTGGGGCGCCCTAGGAGAGAGAGGAGGAGGTGGCCAGAGAGAAGACTTGGAGCTTGGGCCAGGGTTTAACTCTCCACGTATATTTATAGACACTGCAGTTTTTCACAAAAAACCCAGTTATTGTCTATAACGACCATCCTGCCCAGTCTGCTCGGAACTCTATTGCGTGTGACCCTCTAGGCCCAAGTGCTAGTCCAGTTTTCAGCCCATTAAGCCCAATAACTCTTTATTGACTTACTGTAATTAATTAATATCTCATATCAATTAATTACACAATCAATTATCGTCTCACGATAATTGACCGGGCTTCCAATCAAGTTGGGTGCCAAGCAACACCACTTGATCCTGGAAAGCATTGGGGTTCAGCAACCCAATCAAGGAACCTTTTTCTGTCATCAGTTACCACGTGACTATAATCCTTCGCTCGTACAATGCTCCCGAGTGCACTTAGGGTATGGTCACTGTCAAACCCTAATAAGCGCACTCACTTGGATTAGATGCCACATAACAATATCAGAAAACTCCTTTTCTGATAAGTAGTCATGCCCTGGACAGGGACTATTAGGCATCTTTCCCTAGAGCATTCACTCTCTTATTACCGAGAGCGAGCGATCCCATGTTGACCACACAATCACCTTCGAAGGTATTCCGCTAGATCCGAACACTTAACTGATTAAGACCTCATGACTAGAGATCTATAAGTCAAGGTCAAACCCAGAAGTCCACGAACAAGGTGTCCTTGGTGTCTCAGGTCTAAGGACCAATCACGCCACTGTGATAATAAATCTAGCTGGTTGACAGTTATGTAACATTACCATCCAGCGATTCATAATGGATCAGTTCAGTGAACTCATTCTCGAATGAGCACCTACAGATTCACCTTAGTGTCTCCACACAAGTGACTATGAGACCAGTCACCCTCATCATATGAGCAGGTGCAACCTGTACTAGTCTAACCGGATATTCGATGTCCTTCTCGAATATCCTCCGACTAGGAACAATAAGAATATGCGTTTAAAGGACATTAATCCCATTGTTATGATCTCATCATAATTAGTATCCATTGCGCATATTCATGGACTTCATAATGAAACGATAAACGAATTACACATAATGAATGTAAAAGCCTTATTATTATTATTAAAGAACAAGATTGTACAAGTTATGATTGGCTTGAGGACACCCATAACTAACAATCTCCCACTTGGACTAAAGCCAATCACCTTTATGTCTTAAACTCATAGACTCTAGGTGGCGCTCAAACACAATTTGAATCAGAGACTTCGTCAGTGGATCTGCAATGTTGTCAACTGAATGAACTCTTTCCACCAGTACATCTCCTCTAGTGATAATCACCCTGATCAGGTGAAATCGCCTCAGAATGTGCTTCGACTTCTGATGAGACCGCGGCTCTTTCGCTTGCGCAATGGCCCCATTGTTGTCACACAACAATGAGATCGGATCAAAGTCACCCGGCACCACACCAAGGTCGGTGATGAATTTCTTCATCCACACTGCCTCCTTGGCGGCTTCAGCTGCAGCAATGTACTCAGCTTCTGTCGTCGAGTCTGCAGTGGTTTCTTACTTGGAACTCTTCCAGCTCACTGCACCTCCGTTTAGGGTGAACACAAACCCAGATGTAGACTTGCTATCATCTGGATCTGACTGGAAACTCGAGTCAGTATATGCCCGAAGTTTCAAGTCTCCTCCTCCATAAACCAGAAATATATCCTTAGTCCTTCTCAAGTACTTAAGGATACATTTCACAGCCATCCAGTGTGTTTCGCCTGGATTTGCCAGATATCTGCTCGTAACAGTTAGAGTAAATGCTACATCAGACCTTGTACATAGCATGGCATACATGATAGACCCAATAGCCGAAGCATAGGGGACTCTATCCATGACTGCCCTCTCTTTAGGAGTCTTAGGAGACTGCTCCTGTCATGCCCCGCCAATTTAGCAGCGGAATAAATCGGGGAGGTATGAACAACGTGTATGGTAACGTAAATTGCGCATACATTCGCAAATATTAGAGCAACTAATGAACAATAATTGCAATAAACTCATCATTTTATTGATAATTCATCTAAACTATTACAACCACTAATTCAGAGCCAAAACATAGGGCTCAATGACTTTATTACATTTGGAAATGATAACTAAGCAACTAACTAAACTAACTCTAGGGTACTAAAGACATTCCATCGCTATGACTTCAGGACGCTCATCACTCCAGTCCAATCCCGTTGATGGTGTAAGGTCATCACCTGACTTACCTGAAAACATATAACAAATAACGAAGGGTGAGCGATAACGCTTAGTAGGACTTAATATCTCGTGTGAACAAGCATGCTTTAAGTGATTAATGTCTTGTAACGCAGGTTAACTAGAGAGAACGATCATGTATAGTCAAGAGAGTAATAGTACAAGATAACAAGTGAACGATAATACATTTCTCAAGAGTATTGCAAAATTAGGATGACAACATAACGAGATAGCGTGTAACAAGATAGTGTATAACAAGATAGCGTATATCAAAATGACATGTAATATGATAGCTTGTATCAAGGTGGCGTGTAATGAGATAGCTTGTATATCAAGATAGCGTGTAACGAGATTGCATGTAAAGAGATAGCGTGTAAAGAGATAACATGTAATGAGATAACGTGTATTGTTGCACCACGGTGCACTAGTCGAGTACGACAATAGTCACTTTGGGACAGTAGCCGTTTAACGATAGTACATTACGTCTGAACTCCTCAGACTAATGTTATAACAGTCAGTGCTAGCACACTAATAGCACAGAACTGGTACAATAGTCTGAACTCCTCAGACTAATAGTAAAACAATTAAATGTCTAGCCAATGTCGAGATAGTCAGGACCGGTGCAATGCAGAACACCGTCAATAGCCCCTGCAGGTATTTTCGGGTGGCTCTCTGCCCCCAGGACTAGATTGGAGCCCCTCGGACACTCTCCGTGCCCAGCACACTAAGCATTCAAGTCAGTAGGGTCACCGGACCCATATTATGGCGCTAGATAATCATGTATAGTATAAGTCATGGGAGCCACAACAGCTCAAGAGTCTCAAGAGAGTACTGGATGAATAGACGAGATAGTAGAGTGAAAGTGAACAGATGAGAGTACAAGGATAGTAAGGTACAACCAGCTCGTCGGCTAAGGACGTGCGCCAAAGCCAAGAAGACTTACGGAGGCCTTGACAAGGAGTCCCTGGTCCAGTCGAGAGTATTCTCGATGGAGAGGTGGTCCATGTCAAGAGAAAGTGTGTAACGAAACGTTGTCTGTCTTGCCTCGAGTGCTCGAAGGCAGAGGGACGCGATAACGGTGTACAAATCACGCGAATAAAACGAAGACAGTGTCATTTAAATAATAGGGAAATTAGGTAATTAATTTCACTTAATTACCAGATACATTATTGAGTAATTTAATAGGGTCAAATGGCAATAAATAATGTTTAGTGTGCAAGTGTAAAGAAATCATGAGAATAGAATAAGTCGTGCTCACGACTTTTAAATTAATAAGAATCATTTAAATATTATCAAATAAAAATATTCAGGTCATTATTAAGCTTAACAGTACATGGTTTAACTTGTACAAGGATTAGATGTCATTTAAAGCAGGGATATAAGAGCAATTAAAGGTTCTGGCCGAAATTTCAAGAACGCAACGGGGGTGCCCGTCGCGATCACGTCGCGACGGGGCACAGGGCGCGTCAAATTGCTAATGCGGCGGGAGTTCCCGTCGCGGTCCAGGTCGCGACGGGGCGGCCTGGAGCGACGGGCGAACCGGCCTGGTCTGGCCCGGTTCGGGGTTGGGAACGCGGCGGCTATGCCCGTCGCGTTCATGACGCAGCCTGAAAGCCGACCGCGACCTACCTGTTATCGCGGCGTATCGCGCCGCCGCGATATCAGGGGCGGTCTGGGTTTTTCCCTTTTTCCCAGGGCGAGTCCCCTGTGATATAGGGACGTTCTAAATTCCATATAAAATAGTACGGTGATCCAAAAAGCACGAAACTAGTTTTAAACAAAAGTAGACATGTATATCTATCAACATGCACGATTAATTTGAAATTAGACAAGATTTAGAGAGGTATTGATTGGGTTACTTTTTGGTAACCTAAACAGGTACAGTCAGGGTTCCATGAATTAATTAGAGGTGTATACATGATGAAAAATTACGAAAACTAAGGGCGTTTCAAAGCTATCAGGAAGTAGTATTTATGATAATTTTCTCATGATCTGAAGTCAAGCATAAATGGGGTTCACAAGCAATCATGAAGGTTGAGTGCATGTATCTGATAGAGATTCAAAGAATTAATTCTCCCTCATGGGAGATCGAAATAGAACAAAATCAAGGGCGTTTGAAGGCTATTGCATTGTAGTATCATTGAGAATTTTCTCATAGCATGGGAACAAGTACGTGCATGGGATTAGTGAAAATATGAGATTCGAGTTCATGGTAATAGTAGGATTTCATGAATTAAATTCGCCCAAATGGATGAGCGGAATTCAACGAAATGATAGGGCTTTTGAAGAGGTACATGAAGTCTACCTAGGGTAATTATTTCAGGATTTAGCTTGAGAGATTGCCTACCTTTCGTTGCAAGAATGAAAAGCTAGGGTTTTTGATGAAGAACGAGATGAAATCCCTCCTTTCCAAGCTCCTCCTTCTTACTCCTTCGTTCTCCAGCCTCTCCCTTCATCTCCCAAAGTCTAAGCACGAAAATGAGGGTTGATAGGGTTGTATTAGGATGTATTTGATTGCTACAAGAGTCCATCCTCTCTAAAACTCTTCCTTCTCCTTCCAACTCTTTAATTTCTATATTTATCCCCTTATTTCTTGCATTATCCCACCTAATAGGATAGATGAGAGGTTTAATTTCGTGGGTAATGTGTTAGTATAAGTTTATGTCTCTTTTCTATATACATATGAGTCATAATAGTGCCTTAATTACCTCTTTTTAATTATGAGATAATTTAGTTACGAATTTCACTATTTAATATGAGTCTTCTCTCTTTAACCCTATTGTCTCTCATCTAAATCCTTTTTTTCAGATTAGGATAGAGTGCTATTGAGTTATACTAGGTTTAGAACTCTTTCTAAGATAATTAAGAGTTAAAATACTCATTATCTTAACCATTTTTTATTTATTAATATTTTAGGTACGAATTTAGCTTAATTATCTCTCATCTCATGATGGACTCTTCATAATTGGGCCCAAAACTTTATGCTAGGACCATTAGTAAAACCCATTACTAATTTAGCTTAATGGGTATTGATTTAATTCTATTTATTCACCCTTTATTCTAATTTAGTCTATTTATCATACTTATTCAAGTAATTTCAAATTTTTAATTCAATTCAATATTATTTATGCCAGTATTTCTAATCTTCTTCATTTGGGCTCTTACTCTTGGCCCAATAACTCGTGTGAGCTAAATTGTACATCCCACGTTCTTACTTTACTTATTGGATTTTTAATTATCTTTTATTAGAAAATTTATTTATGGGTCAAGATTGTCCATTGGTCCAAATATCATAATGGGCTATCATCCCATATTATTTAAAGTTTACCCACATGTTTATTTTAATTTATAATCCACTTTGGGTCATAAAATAATGAGTTGTTCGACTTATTCCTTAATTATGCTAATAAGTCACATAAATTCTTAAACTAAGTCCAAACGATTTTTCTATGCCCAAATTTCATGATGGGTTATTAGAGAACATTATTAAAGTATAACTATTATTTTTACGAATTTTATATAGGGGTTTATACGCATGCAATAATGATGCGTACCGTTTTAACTAATTGAATTTATAATAGATAAAATTTCTATTTATCTATAATTTTAATTAATAGATTTTACGGGGTACTACATCCTCCCCACTTAAATAGAATTTGGTCCTGAAATTCAATGATATTATACGATTATCAATTTATTTTGAATACTTCATTCCATCCTCCCTACTTAGGACTTGAGTTAATCCTTGTACGGGTGTTTGCAAGTCCCGCAATTGTGCATGTTCACCAGCCAACTCTTACTAATCTCCTGCGAGAAATAACAATTTATTTATTTCTTTTTTAGACTTGGGTGCTAAAGTATAGCAAGTTGATACATATATATATAGATAAATGTATTCAGATCTAACCATGGTTTACCCAATTCTCACATAGGTATGGTGGTTGACTTAGACACATGTTAGGGCAGTTTCACTTAGAACATCTTAGACTTAAAATATTCTGATACGGACATCCTAGGCTCTGATACCAACTGTCATGCCCCGCCAATTTAGCAGCGGAATAAATCGGGGAGGCATGAACAACGTGTATGGTAACGTAAATTGCGCATACATTCGCAAATATCTGAAGCAAATAATGAACAATAATTGCAATAAATCATCTTTATTGATAATTCATCTAAACTATTACAACCACTAATTAGAGCCAAAACATAGGGCTCAATGACTTTATTACATTTGGAAATGATAACTAAGCAACAACTAAACTAACTCTAGGGTACTAAAGACATTTCATCGCTATGACTTCGGGCGCTCATCACTCCAGTCCAATCCGTTGATGTGTGTAAGGTCATCACTGATTTACTGAAACACATATAACAAATACGAAGGCGTGAGCGATAACGCTCAGTAGGACTAATATCTCGTGTGAACAAGCATGCTTTAAGTGATTAATGTCTTGTAACGCTGGTTAACTAGAGAGAACGATCATGTATAGTCAAGAGAGTAATAGTACAAGATAAACAAGTGAACGATAATACATTTCTCAAGGTATTGCAAAATTAGGATGACAACATAACGAGGATAGCGTGTAACAAGATAGTGTATAACAAGATAGCGTGTATCAAAATGACATGTAATATGATAGCTTGTATCAAGGTGGCGTGTAACGAGATAACTTGTATATCAAGATAGCGTGTGTAACGAGATTGCATGTAAAGAGATAGCGTGTAAAGAGATAACATGTAATGAGATAACGTGTATGGTTGCACCACGGTGCACTAGTCGAGTACGGCAATAGTCACTTTAGGACAGTAGCCGTTTAACGATAGTACATTACGTCTGAACTCCTCAGACTAATGTTATAACAGTCAGTGCTAGCACATAATAGCACAGAAACTGGTACAATATGTCTGAAACTCCTCAGACTAATAGTAAAACATATAAATGTTAGCCAATGTCGAGATAGTTAGGACCGGTGCAATGCAGAACACCATCAATAGCCCCTGCAGGTATTTTCGGGTGGCTCTCTGCCCCAGGACTAGATTGGAGCCCCTCGGACACTCTCGTGCCCTGCACACTAAGCATTCAAGTCAAGAGGGTCACCGGACCATATTATGGCGCTAGATAGTCATGTATAGTACAAGTCATGGGAGCTACAACAGCTCAAGAGTCTCAAGAGAGTACTAGATGAATAGACGAGATAGTAGAGTGAACGTGAACAGATGAGAGTACAAGGATAGTAGACGAGATAGGGTTATAATCGTTAAAACAACGATAAACCACGATAGTAACGGTTGCACAGCACCAGGTCGGGTACCGGTAGTCTGGTAGAAGTCACAAACGCCCATTAGCCGTGCCGCGTACACGAGCCAGGTGGTCCGGCGTGATCACAAGATAAGAGAGACTCACTAAGGCCGATTGGATCGTACTAATCCCTAAAAGTGTAACAGGATTGAAGGTACAACCATATAGTCGGCTAAGGATGTGCGCCAAAGCCAAAAAGACTTACGGAGGCCTTGACAAGGAGTCTCTGGTCCAGTCGAGAGTATTCCCGATGGAGAGGTGGTCCATTGTCAAGAGAAAGGTGTAATCAAAAAGTGTGTGTCTTGCCTCGAGTACTCGAAGGCAAAGGGACGCGATAACGGTGTACAAATCACGCGAATAAAACGAAGACACATGTCATTTTAATAATAGGGAATTAGGTATTAATTTCACTTAATACCAGATACATTATTGAGTAATTAATAGGGTCAAATGGCAATAAATAATGTTAGTGTGCAAGTGTAAAGAAATCATGAGAATAGAATAAGTCGTGCTCACGACTTTTAAATAATAAGAATCATTGAAAATATTATCAAATAAAAATATTCAGGTCATTATTAAGCTTAACAGTACATGGTTTAACTTGTACAAGGATTAGATGGCATTTAAAGCAGGGATATAAGAGCAATAAGGTTCTGGCTGAAATTTCAAGAACGCGACGGGGGTGCCCGTCGCGATCACGTCGCGACGGGGCACAAGGGCGCGTCAAACTGCTAACGCGGCGGGGAGTTCCCGTGCGGTCCAGGTCGCGACGGGGGCGGCCTGGAGCGACGGGCGAACGGCCTGGTCTGGGCCGGTTTGGGGTTGGGAACGCGGCGGCTAGGCCGTCGCGTTCATGACGCGGCCTGAAAGCGACCGCGACTGCCTGTTATCGCGGCGTATCGCGCCGCCGCGATATCAGGGGCGGTCGGGTTTTTCCCTTTTCCCAGGGCGAGTCCTCTGTGATACAGGGACGTTCTAAATTCCATATAAAATAGTACGGTGATCCAAAAAGCAGCGAAACCAATTTAAACAAATTAGACATGTTATCTATCAACCTACATGATTAATTTGAAATTAGACAAGGTTTAGACATGTATTGATCGGGTTACTTTTTGGTAACCTAAACAGGTGCAGTCAGGGTTCCACGAATTAATTAGAGGCGTATACATGATGAAAAAATTACGAAACCATGGGCGTTTTCAAATCTAACAGGATGTAGTATTTATGATAATTTTCTCATGATCTGAAGTCAAGCATAAACGAGGTTCACAAGCAATCATGAAGGGTCGGGTGCATGTATCTGACAGAGATTCATAGAATTAATTCTCCCTCATGGGAGATCGAAATAGAACAAAACGAAGGGCGTTTGAATGCTATTGAACTGTAGTATCATTGAGAATTTTCTCATAGCATGGGAAACAAGTACGTGCATGGGATTAGTGAAAACATGAGATTCGAGTTCATGGTAATAGTAGGATTTCATGAATTAAATTTGCCCAAATGATGAGCGGAATACAACGAAACGATAGGGCTTTTGAAGAGGTACATGAAATCTACCTAGGGTAATTATTTCATGATTTTAGATTGAAAGATTGCCTACCTTTCATTGCAAGAATGAAAAGCTAGGGTTTTTTATGAAGAACGAGATGAAATCCCTCCTTTCCAAGCTCCTTCTTCTTGCTCCTTGGTCTCCAGCCTCTCCCTTCATCTCCCAAAGTCTAAGCACGAAAATGAGGGTTGATAGGGTGTGTATTAGGATGTATTTGGTTGCTACAAGAGTCCATCCTCTCTAAAACTTTCCTTCCCTTCAACTCTTTAATTTCTATATTTATCCCCTTATTTCTTGCATTATCCACCTAATAGGATAGATGAGAGGTTTAATTTCGTAGGTATGTGTAGTATAAGTTTATGTCTCTTTCTATAACATATGAGTCATAATAGTGCCTTAATTACTCTTTTTAATTATGAGATAATTTAGTTACGAATTTCACTATTTAATATGAGTCTTCTCTCTTTAACCTAATTGTCTCTCATCTAAATCCCCTTTTTCAGATTAGGATAGAGTCCTATTGAGTTATACTAGGTTAGAACTCTTTCTAAGATAATTAAGAGTTAAAATACTCATTATCTTAACCATTTTCTATTTATTAATATTTTATGTACGAATTTAGCTTAATATCTCCCATCTCATGATGGACTCTTCATAATTGGGCCCAAAACTTTATGCTAGGACCATTAGTAAAACCCATTACTAATTTAGCTTAATGGGTATTGATTTATTCTATTATTCACCCTTTATTCTAATTTAGTCTATTTATCATACTTATTCAAGTAATTTCAAATTCTTAATTCAATTCATATTATTTATGCCAGTATTTCTAATTTTCTTCATTTGGGCTCTTACTCTTGGCCCAATAACTCATGTGAGCTAATTGTACATCCCACGTTCTTACTTTACTTATTGGATTTTTAATTATCTTTTATTAGAGAATTTATTTATGGGTCAAGATTGTCCATTGGTCCAAATATCATAATGGGCTATCATCCCATATTATTTAAAGTTTACCACATGTTTATTTTAATTTATAATTCACTTTGGGTCATAAAATAATGAGTTATTTCTATATCCTTAATTATGCTAATAAGTCGCATAAATTCTTAACTAAGTCCAAACGATTTTTCTATGCCCAAATTTCAGGATGGGTCATTAGAGAACATTATTTAAAGTATAACTATTATTTTTACGAAATTTTTTATAGGGGTTTATTTGTAAAACGCATGCAATAATGAGCGTCCGTTTTAACTAATTGAATTAGTAATAGATAAATTCTCTTTATCTATAATTTTAATAATAGATTTCGGGGTACTACAGCTCCTTAGAGAGATTAATCCCATGTCTCATTGGTATGAGACCTCTCTTGGAATTTTCCATGCCAAACTTTTGACAATGGTATCTATGTACATGGATTGGGTCAAGCCAAGCATCCTCTTAGATCTATCTCTATAGATACGTATTCCCAATACGTAGGATGCTTCTCCCAAATCCTTCATGGAGAAGTTCTTTGACAACTAAACCTTTACTGATGATAACATCCCTACATCATTCCCAATGAGCAAGATGTCATCAACGTAAAGTATGAGAAAAGTGATAGCACTCCCACTGATTTTCTTATACACACATGGTTCATCTTCATTCTTAATGAAGTCATAAGATTTGATAGCCTCATCAAACCTTATGTTCCAACTACGAGAAGCTTGCTTCAATCCATAGATGGACCTTTGAAGCTTGCATACTTATCTGGACACTCTTGGATGTAAAACCCTCAGGCTGTATCATATACACTTCTTCCTCAATGTTTCCATTGAGGAAAGCAGTCTTTACATCCATCTGCCAGATCTCGTAATCAAAGTATGCAGCAATGGCAAGAAGAATTCTGATCGACTTTATCATAGCAACTGGTGAGAAAGTTTCGTCATAGTCAATTCCTTGCCTTTGACGATACCCCTTTGCCACCACCTTGCCTTATAAGTGTCGATCTGTCCATCTGCACCGATCTTTCTCTTAAAGATCCACTTGCACCCAATAGGTACAATACCTTCAGGCAAGTTTACCAAGTTCCAAACTTGGTTGGTGTACATGGACTGCATCTCAGAATTCATGGCATCTCGCCATTTCCCTGACTGAGGACTATCAACAGCCTCTTGGTAGGTCTTTGGATCATCATCCTCATTATAAGACATGCCTTCACTGATATGTCCAACATATCTTTTAGGCTGTCAGGTACTCTACCAGACCTACTCTACTGTGACCTACGCTGAATGTGTGTATATTTTGAACAGGTTCCGGAACCGATGTTTCAACGGGGGACTTTGCACAGTTTGTGGATCTAGATCTACTTACTCCCACTGTCCTCTTGGGTAAGGAACTCTCTTCCAAGAAGACAGCTCTCCAGCGACAAACACTTTTGTTCACCAGGATGGTAAAAGTAGTACCCAAACGTTTCTTTTGGGTATCCAACAAACCTGCACTTATCGGTTCTGGATTCCAGTTTATCTGGGTCGTGTCTCTTCACGTGGGCAGGACAGCCCCAGATTTTAACATGTTTAAAATCAGGCTTTCTACCCTTCCATATCTCATATGGAGTAGAAGACACAGATTTACTGGGAAACCTGTTCAGTAGATATGCCGCTGACTCTAGCGCATATCCCCATAGGGAAACTGGTAACTGCGAACGGCTCATCATGGATCGTACCATGTCCAACAAGGTGCGATTCCTCCTTTCCGATACACCATTCATCTGTGGTGTATAGGGAGGAGTCATTGAGAAAGGATACCATTATCCTTTAAGAATTGTGTGAACTCTGTACTCAAGTATTCACCTCCTCGGTCTGACCGTAGGATTTTAATACTTTTTCCAGTTTGCTTCTCAACTTCATTCTTAAATTCTTGGAACTTCCAAAAGCTTCAGATTTGTACTTCATTAAGTAAACAAATCCGAACCTTGAGTAGTCATCCGTGAATGTAATGAAGTATGAGTAGCCACCCTTGGCTTGGGTAGACATTGGACCACATACATCCGAGTGTATTAGTTCCAATATGTCCTTGGCCCTATCTCCATGTCCACTAAATGGAGATTTGGTCAACTTACCCATTAAACAGGATTCGCAAGTTGCATATGATTCATAATCAAATGGATCAAGTATCCATTCTTATGCAACTTTTGAAGCCTATTCTCGCCAATGTGACCAAGCCTACAATGCCACAAGTAGGCAGTGTTCACACTATTCTTACTTCTCTTAGGAGAAACATCAACATGGAGATTTGCATAAGAAACATCAAGTAGACATAAACCATTTACCAAATTTCTAAAGCAACTAGTTTATTTCTCAAATAAACTGAACAACTATTGTTCTCAATGGTAAACTTGTATCCAATTCTGTCTAAACAAGAAACAGAAACAATGTTCTTAATAATGCTAGGCACAAAGTAGCAATCATCTAATGAAAGTAAATCTCCTGAGGGTAACTTGAGCTTCACTGTCCCCACAGTATGTGCAGCAACACTTGCGCCGTTTCCAAGCCTCAAGTTCACCTCGCCCTTGCTCAGCTTCCTTCTACTTGTCAACACCTGCACATCATTGCAGACATGAGAAGCACATCCAGTGTCTAAAACCCAAGATGTAGAATCTCTAAAAGACAAGTGAAGATCTATCATATAGATACCTGAAGCTTCGCCAAGCTTCTGCTTCTCCTGAGCCTTCATTGCAAGATAGTCCTTGCAATTTCTTTTCCAGTGCCCCTTTTTCTTGCAGTGGAAGCACTCGCCCTTTTCTTCTCCTTTGCTTATGTCCTTCTTTTGCTTCTGCTTGGACTTCTTCTTTGCATTGCCTTTCTTAAAGGCTTGCACTGCTCTCCTCTTTTTGTTGGACTTTCCAACCATGAGAACAGTGGGCTTTTCCTTCTTAAGGTTGCCCTCAGCAGTCTTCAGCATGTTGAGCATCTCAGCTAAACTCACCTCAATCTTGTTCATTGTAAAGTTTACAATGAACTGGAATATGAATCTGGAAGTGACTGGAGAATGAGGTCCGTGCTCAGTTCCTTGTCAAGAGGAAAACCAAGCCCTCGAGCCTCTCAATCCACTCTATCATCTTCAGCACATGAGTCTGTACTGAAGACCCTCTGCCATGCGAGCTCTGAACAGGGCCTTGGATATCTCATATCTCTCACCCTGCTCTGCTCTTCAAAGAGCTCCTGCAAGTGCTGCATGATGGATCTAGCATCCATGTTCTCATGCTGCCTTTGCAACTCATTGCTCATTGAGGCAAGCATGTAGCATGGGCTAGAGTGGATCCTCCTTCCACTTCGCAAATTCAAGTGTTTCCCCTTCAGGTGCATCTAGAGGTGGTTCAGCGGGGATCTCACCTTCCAGGACATAGGCAATGCGCTCAGACCTGAGGACAATCTTCAGGTTCCTGAGCCAATCGAGTAGTTCGGGCCTGTCAATTTGTTGGCATCCAGTATGCCACGGAGTGGGTTACTTGACGACATTTTTGCCTATAAAGGAAATGTAAACACAATTAGCAGATGTTCATAATAATAATTAAATCTAGATTAGGACTTAATCAAGATTAGCTCCCACTATTTTCGACAGACTGTATAACCTCAGATACTACAGAATGGGAGACTCCGACGGTCTCCTAGTGGGGATCAGAATCTTACAGACTCATAGCATGATCTTGTGGATAGCACAACAAACCATACTATGATCTGAAAGCAGTCAACTCTTGACACTTGCAACTCTTGCAATATCCGATCTTATTTTGGCCCCTGAATTTTAATGACCTTGTGGATAGCACAACAAGTCATTAAATCAGTCTAAGCAGTACCATCATTACGTAACGAGCATAGATTTGGATGTAGCCCTTGTGGATAGCACAACAAAGCTACACGTTCCTCTACCCCGTTTAAGGCATCACCATGCCATAGTTTTAGTCTGTCATCAGATTTGGCAAGCCTTGTGGATAGCACAACAAACTTGCCCGATCTAATGGCAATCCTAAAACTATAATGATGGAGGGCCACATAATTCATTCTAAATGATTACGCTACGGCTTAAAGTTTGAACAAGGAGGGATTTTGACATATTTTATCTTGGTCTCTATATCTGCGTGCTATTGATATATAGAATTTGGAATATCATATATTTAATTATATATATCATAGCACATTCCACATATATCATATATGAAAGAAAAACAATGGATGATCATGGACTTTACCTAGAGTGGCATTACCAGAGCCAGTTGGTAATCCACAAACATGGCAAAATATGGCAGTCCGCATCGAATGCTTTTGCTTGATGTAATTCTATCTCCAGGAAGGCCTTGCATGGTACTCTCCTCCATCTCCGCCAATCCGCTTCTTAAAATTACAAGTAACATTAAATTGGGCTCGCAGGCCCATAAATATACATCAGATAATAATAAGAACCTTGAACAAGTCAAGGGGAGTACATAACAGGAGGGAGATAGAATGTACAACCCGGATTTAAAAGAGGAAGAGAGGGAGGCACGCAGTCCTCATAAATTACATCACATGCCATAATACATAAACATCATCACATGATATCTAAGTCCATGATCATCCATCCACACATCACACATCACATGCATCAATAAGCATTATCACATAATTACTTCTGAAATAACTTTTATTTCAAAAATATAATAATTATATTTTGAAAACCATTTAACTAAAACAATTTAGCTAACATGGATAACATCTAATCAACATTAGATAAACGCCATTCACGTTGCCATGAATCCGCCAAAATTTACTGTTAATTAATTTGACAAGAATCACATTCTTAAATTAATTAACATGCATTAATTAGATGGTAGGAAATAACTAAAACAATTTTAGAATTCCCTTAAACTAATTAAATATTGGGTCAAGCATCTGAAAATTAATTTACAAAGAGCTAAAACAATTTTAAAAGCTCTTAAAACTAATTTCAGAATTTTTGGAATTTTAAAGAAAGAATTTTCTGGGTTTAACAATTTTAAAAACCATTTAAAAAACTAAAAAATGGGAAGGGGTTTGGGTATGGCGGATCGGTCCGGTCGGACCGGCGCGGATCGATCCGCTAGCCGGGACCCGCGGGGGGTCCGCCCGCGACTACCCGCGGGCGGAACCGCGGGCGACCCGCGAGCAGCCGCGGGCGCCCCGCGCGGGGTCGCCCCCTCCGCCCGAACGGAGGGGCGCGCGGCTAGGGTGAAACCCTAGCCGCCCCGCCCCACGGCGGAGGGTGGCCCCGCCGGCCCCCGCGCCGCCTCCGGTGGCCGCGGACGGCGCCGGACGGCGCTGGAGACCGCCTCCCATCGCCCAGAAATGCCCGGAAAAACCCCAAAAACCTGAAAAAATTGCCCCATCTTGGACTGTCCAAGAAAGTAAAACCTGCACAACGAAGGCATCTTGCAGAGGGTCGTGTGGCCTCTACAGAGGGCCAAACGACACCACGAAGGGTTCTTCGCGAAGCCTTGGTACCAGGAACAACTTCCATGTACCAAACGGGAAGTGCACATCCCATGTGACCAAGAAAGAACGAGGTAAAAATTAGGGATTCATGCAGAACGCGAATCGACGAAAACGCATAAAATGACATTCATATGACGCCGATTCCGACGAGCCAGCAACCTGGCTCTGATACCACTGTAAGGAATCGATCAGAGCGCAGCGGAAAGCGCGATTCCCTCCTGTAGATATCGTTGCCGGTGGTCGATCGAACAAAAAACGGAGAAACCCGCGCACAAGGAGATCCGATCTATACCTTGCGGGGTTGCGAAACTCCCGAATCCGGGGAGGAAGTGGCGCTGGAGGCGTGCTGTGCTTCAAGCGTTCAAGTGTCCGGCCTCTAGACGTATCCACGCGAGCTCCGGACGCAGACAGGATCTCCTCGGTCTCCACGCGTCTCCCGGATCTCAACTCCACCATGTGCCAGGAGAAGAGAAGAGGTGGGGCGCCTAGGAGAGAGAGGAGGAGGCGGCCAGAGAGAGAAGACCTGGAGCTTGGGCCAGGGTTTAACTCTCACGTATATTATAGACACTGCAATTTTCACAAAAACCCAGTTATTGTCTATAACGACCATCCTGCCAGTCTGCTCGGAACTCTATTGCGTGTGACCCTCTAGGCCCAAGTGCTAGTCCAGTTTTCAGCCCATAAGCCCAATAACTCTTTATTGACTTCTGTAATTATTAATATCTCATATCAATTAATTACACAATCAATATCATCTCACGATAATTGACCGGGCTTCCAATCAAGTTGGGTGCCAAGCAACACCACTTGATCCTGGAAAGCATTGGGGTTCAGCAACCCAATCAAGGAACCTTTTTGTCATCAGTTACCACGTGACTATAATCCTTCGCTCGTACAATGCTCCCGAGTGCACTTAGGGTATGGTCAACTGTCAAACCCTAATACGCGCACTCACTTGGATTAGATGCAACATAACAATATCAGAAAACTCCTTCTGATAAGTAGTCATGCCCTGGACATGGACTATTAGGCATCTTTCCCTAGAGCATTCACTCTCTTATTACCGAGAGCGAGCGATCCCATGTTGACCACACAATCACCTTCGAAGGTATTCCGCTAGATCCGAACACTTAACTGATTAAGACCTCATGGCTAGAGATCTATAAGTCAAGGTCAAACCCAGAAGTCCACCAAAAAGGTGTCCTTGGGTCTCAGGTCTAAGGACCAATCACGCCACTGTGACAATGAATCTAGCTGGTTGACAGTTAGGTGACATTACCATCCAGCGATTCATAATGGATCAGTTCAGTGAACTCATTCTCGAATGAGCACCTACAGATTCACCTTAGTGTCTCCACACAAGTGACTATGAGACCAGTCACCCTCATCATATGAGCAGGTGCAACCTGTACTAGTCTAACGGATATTCGATGTCCTCTCGAATATCCTCCGATTAGGAACAATTAAGAATATGCGTTTAAAGGACATTAATCCATTGTTATGATCTCATCATAATTAGTATCCATTGCGCATATTCATGGACTTCATAATGAAACGAAAACGAATTACACATAATGAATATAAAAGCCTTATTATTATTATTAAAGAATAAGATTGTGCAAGTTATGATTGGCTTGAGGACACCCATAACTAACATTGTGTGGACTTTAAAAAAATGATCAAAATCATCTAAAAAGTGTCCTACCAAGCTCTCCTATACTCCCTACCATGTTTAAGACTTACCCAAGCATGATCTTAACCTCAAGAATTAAACCAACGTTACAAGGAAGTGAAAGAAAGAACATGGAACATGGTACACATGAATGACAAAAGAGAAGACAAACTCAAAGCGAAAATTACTGGAAGAACAATTCTTATAGAAATCTCTTTTCTTCTTCTATCAATCATTATCAAGGTACACTCACTTGAGACTTTCATGATCTCTCAACAAATCAACTCTAAGAAGGGAAAGAACTATCATAGTTTAATCTACACTACACAGTGAGATCAACATGACTTCAGATTTAACAAGTTATGATGGAAGAGAGGGATGTATTGCCTCTCACGGCTAAACACTAATTTAAACGCGATGAACGGTTTAATTCTTATCATGGAACTATTTCCCGAATCTGGAAAATAGCATACACATAGTGAATGATCACTTCAAACTACTGAACTACGGTTGAGATGTAGAAGAAGAGAAGAAGAGGAGGAAAAGAATCCTACAGACATACATACTAAAACATGATTACAAGAGATGAACTTATAATTCTTAAGATGGCTTACAAGGTTGGAAACCAAGTATATATGTGGTCATGAACCTTTAGCAAAGTAGGAGACAAAGATTGAGAACGAAAAGGAAATCCTACTGACACACATACTGAAACACGATTTAAGGATGGATACACAGTTCAAAAGAGGATTATAAATTTAAAGGCAAGTATATAGATTATCATGAACTCTTTGGCAAAGGTCGGAGATAAGGACTGAGAAAAGAAGAGAGAAACTTACTTGACTTGAAAGGAAACTAAAGATTCTTCTTAGTAATCACATGGTTCAAAGGTAGTTAGGGAGTTAATCAAAAGTCTGAGTTACAACACGTATACGAGAGATGTACACACCTAACCAAGTTGGTTGGCACTAGCTCAAAGGCAACATGTACGAAAGCTATCATCTTTTTAATAAGAGTAAGAGAATAGAAGTATGAGGAGAAGATAGGAACCTACATGACTTCAAGATCAACGAAATCCTTCCTTCTCCAAATAAGAGTATCTTCGTCTGACTAGGAAGACAATGGTAGCTGCAGCAGGGATGATAGCTATAGCAGCTACAGCAACAACGGCAGCCCAGTAACAATATGGTAGGGTAGGAGGGAATAGCTTTGGCAGTAACATGAGCAAGAGTAGTCGAAGCAGCAGCTCCAGTAGCAACGGAAAAAAACAACAAGGAGGGAGGAATAGGAGCAAGTGCAAGTAGGAGCAGCAAGAGTAGAGGTGGAAAAATCCCCATAAAGGGTCGAAGGAGAGATTTATAATCCTCAGCTTCTCAGGTATGTATGGCACGTAGGCTGTACAGGTCTCACTGGATGAAGGAGGGAGTGGCTCTTTGCTCCCTCCCTCCTTCATCTCGAAGGAGAGATTATATCCTCAGCTTCATACATCCATGCAATAGCCACGTTCACCATGGTCTCACACCCCTCCTACACGTACCCAGACATGTGTAGGCATATACATTAGTTTGAATTGATCTTACGTAGGAATGGATCTTACGTAGGCATAATACGTAAGCAAGATAAATCCAAAGAAAATAGTTACCGTAAATGGTTGATAATTCAACTGACCCATTTATCCCTAAATTCTTATACCCAAAATGATGTCCATTCATGTTGAAATTTTAACCATAGACTAATAGGAAGGTTTTACAAATTATGGTTATTTTAGTTTAATTTTTAGAATTTATTTTCCACTGGGTAAAAAATCGTTCGGAAAATAGTTGCGTCGGCTTAATCTCGATATCCATATGTCAACAATTTTGGATATTTACATTTCTGATATCACCACATTTTTCTAAGAATTATGATATTCTCGAATTTCATTTTTGTTACAGAATTCTGGTGTCGCCTTGTCGGAGCGCACACCTCTAATACGTTACTAAAATAACATTTACTAATATAATTAATCCTAATTAGTATTAATGACATTCTGATAGTGGTTATATTTATAATCTAATTATTCATAATTTTCTAGTAAACAGAATTTCGAGATGTTACATCCCTGCTGCAATGGGTATTCATCGAGGTCCCTTTATGATATAACCTGCTCCATCGAAAGCGTTGGTTGGCTCGTGGTTATCTTCCCTGTCCGTTCATTAAACCCCCATCCCCTGGACAATAATTGCACTTTGCCACCTCCCTGCAGCTTTATAAGTCATTGTTGCTCTAGAAAATTGTCAACTGCCAGAAATATTTTCCTAGCTAGTATTTATTTCTACAACTGCACTGTCTGCTCTAAATATGCAAATAAGAATCTGCATATACTCGAGGGACCGAAGGTATGTCATTTGAAGATGGGAAGACATTGTTTCATGAGTTCTTAGAAGTGGGCAATCATGTGTATAACAATTTTTCATATTTGAGTTTTGAGGGCAACCCTGTGTCATGTGTGATCGAGAGCAATGTTGCTGTTAATATGCAGTGTGTTAATTATGATATGTGACTTATGAATTTCTGTGTGATTATCTCATATTTTGTGATAAAGTATAGAGACAGGAAAAAAATGAATATGTGTGAGTTTTATCACCCTCTCCACTCGAAAAATTGTCCTTTTTTAATGTATTGCTCCATTCTGCTAAGGGTTCTAGGCAAAATTTATATGTTTTTCACATCTCCTAACTGTTTCATACATCACTCTGATCACATTAGACTCATCTAATATAACTGCTTAGACAATGAAGCACAAGACCATTGGAGAGTTTTGGACAGTGATGCCACACCATTTCATCAAATATGCTACACCATAAACTAACTTTGTGGCATTTGCATTTGCCAGTGGAGCACAACTTCTGTTTAGGAGTATGCATGTGAACACATTAATTCATGGTTTTGCCTTTTTTAAGTTTAATCTGAATATAACATTTGATGAAAATTTTATGTTTATGGGTAGTGATGCCACCCATTTCTTCGTGCATATGAATACAGTGTTTAACTTCATTTCACTATTTTTCTCACTATTTTCTTCACTATTTTTTATAATATACTTTCTCAAAATGGATGCAAAAGTTAGTTGTAGTTGTCTTATTATCTTTTTTATGTTGTATTAGGAGTATATTTAATCAGATGTCATCAAATACTCCCACAAATGAGGGTGCAAGTTCAGATCTAATGTTGCTACTCAAACTCAAACAAGTTCATCAAGAGTAAAGAGGAAAACCACAATTTAAGATCAAATGTGTGGGAGCATTTTACAAAAATTGAAGGAGAAAATAAGTGCCAATGTAATTACTGCGGTATATTTATAGTTGTGATCCAGTCACTTGTGGCACAAGCACACTTTGAACGCATCTAAATGTAAGATGCAAAAAATATCCCTTCAGTGTAGCTGTAAGCAAGCAAGTACAAATTAGCCCTCACAGCCCTTAGTTGGCGAAGGAACAGAGGGAGAGACCAGAATTATTGTATCAACTTGGAAATTTGATCAACAACTAGTTAGAAAAGCATTGGCATACATGGTGATTATTGATGAAGTTCCTTTTAAATTTGTTGAGGGGCAAGGGTTTAGACATTTTTGTAGTGTTTTACAACCAAAGTTTCATATTCCTTCAAGAATCATTGTAGCAAGAGATTGTTTTGAAACCTATGTGGAAGAGAATTCAAAACTGAAATCTTTTATAAAAAATAATTGCCGAAAAGTTTGCCTTACAAAAGACGTATGGACTTCATTGCAATGGATCAATTATATGTGTCTAATTGCACACTTTATTGATAATGATCGAAAGTTGAACAAAAAAATCTTAAATTCTTGTCCAATTTCTAGTCATAAAGGTGAGGCTATTGGTAAGGCAATTGAAAAGTGCTTGAACAGTTGGGGTATTGAGAAGGTTATGACAATTACTATTGACAATGCTAGTTCCAATGATGTTGCCATTGCATATTTGAAGAGGAGAATTAATAATTGGGAGTGCAGTGTCTTGAAAGGAGAATTCATTCATATGAGAGTGTTGCACACATCATGAATTTAGTTGTTAATGATGGTTTGAAATTATCAAATGAGTCTGTTGCACGTGTTTGAAATGCTGTGAGATATGTGAGACAATCTCCATCAAGACTTCAAAAATTGAAGTCTTGTGTTAAAGAGGAAATCTACAGCAAGAGCTGTTATGTCTTGATGTTCCTACAAGGGAAACTCAACTTTTATGATGTTAGACACACACAAAAATTTCAAAATGTATTTGAGAGATATGACGAGCCAGATCCATTTTTATAAGTGACTTAGTGAAGGAGATGGCTTAAGAAAACCACAAGATGAAGATTGGGAAAAAGTTAGAAATTGATAAAATTGTGGTGGAGATTTTTATGATGTTACTTTGAGAGTTCTGGGGCACTATATTTACCTCTAACACATACTTTCACGAGGTTAATAACGATGATTGTCTCCTAAAAGAATGGTGTGGAAGTACTGATTATGTTTTTAGTGATATGACATTCAAAATGAAACAAAAATGCGATAAATATTGGGGTAATGCAGAAAAGCTTAATCTCATGATGTTTGTTGCTGTGGTTCTTGATCCCCGATATAAATTGGTGTATGTTGATTTTTCAATCTCTCAAATATATGAGAGTGGTATGACATTGACATTGAAGAAAAAAGTGAAGACTGTTCTTTATGCTTTGTTTGATGAATACAAAAGTTTGGATGAGAATTCTAGTGGACAACAGGTAGACACGTTTCAAAGTGCATCTTCAACATTACTTCTAGTAGACTACATGATGAGCAATCGACACAAAAATAGGTCAGTTATGAGGGATCGATTCCATCAACACATAGCTGAAATGGAAAGTGATGATGTGAAATCTGAGTTGGTCAAATATTTGGAAGAAGTGAGAGAAAAAGATGTGGACTCATTTGATATATTGACTTGGTGGAAAATCAACAATTCTAGATTCCTATCATTTCATTGATGGCATGTGATGTCTTGGCTATTCCTATCTCTACTATAGTATCATAATCTGCATTTAGCACTGGTGGTCGTGTTCTTGATATATTTAGAAATTATCTATCTCCTAAAATAGTAGAAGGGTAATTTACACTCAAAATTGGGTTCGGTCATCTAAAGATCGGCTTAGCATTGAAGAGAAATTATATGAAGTTGAGTAACTAGATGAAGTTAATATTTATTTTCTATCATTTATTTATTAATTTGGATGAATTGAGTTACTTGATGAAGGTGATATTCATTTTCAATTGTTTACTAATATATAAATTTTTTTTCCAAAACTTTCACGTGTTACATCAGTGCCTCTGATTATTGATATTGCATATGCTTTGTTGGTAAGTAGTTCTTTGTCGGTAAGTATTTGGTGATTGTCTTAGTTGATAGATAAAGTTGAATGTAGTCCAATTATGGATAAAGTTGTCGAACTTAATTTGTCACCTCATATATAGTGTTTTCTTTCTTGAGTACTGAAAAGAATAAACATTGCTTTGAGAATTTCTACTATATGAAGCATATTATGGGTGATGGTGGGAGCTTGCTGGTTAATTTTGAAACTGCAGTACAAAACTTTCTCCAAACCAGTGGGCCCTTTGCTCTTTGCTCCCTCCTTCATCCAGTGGACCTAATAACATGATCACTTGGCATATCAACAACACAATATTCCACACTATTCAATCTGCAACGGTTCTGTAAGGACTGTCTGAAAGTAAAAGAACATGGAAAGAAAACCTTAAAAAGAATACATGGATAATGGAATCAAATGGTACAGACGCCTGATCAAAAGCAAAGGCCCACGCGTCTCATTACTACATTGGTATACAGTTCTAGATTAATGTGGTTTCAGCTTGACGGCTCCCCCTTTTCTTATTGTGTTTTCCAGTAAGGGACTTTGCTGATGACAGCTTCTATGCACATTCCAACTTACAGTGGCTCCTCTCAAGTGACTAACTCAAGAAAAGAACAAATGCCAAAATTAATTGTGACCCAATAGAGATGTTTTTTATACACAGTGAAGTAAAACAAGGATCGCAGCTTTACTGCCCATTCAAATCAGGTTTATCTAATTTACATCCATATATAATGGCTAGAATTAATTATTTGGTCGATGTTATTCTTTCTTCTACCGCTTTTCTCCAGGGGAAAACTTTACTGTTGTATGAACTTTTTTAAAAGTTTGTTTGATGCATCTGCTTGCTTAGTGAGAAAAATGTGCATCACCTTCTCATTACAGTAAGTATACACTTGCACTGTTTCAAAATTTTACAGGAACTTGGTCAACTGCTTGATGTACATAAAATAGAAATGATAAAAGAATTTATATAGAAACAGAACGTGTCAATAAACAGAGTATCCACTGACACTCCCCCTCAAATTGATGTGGGGAATCTTGAAGCATTCTTTTTGAAAATATCAGCAGTCTGATCCCGAGACTTGATATGAGGAAGAGAAATAATTCAACGATCAAATGCATCTACGTATATAGTGACAACCAATTTCGGAGCATGCTCTTATGTCGACTAATCAGATCTCTGCTCGGTCATCTAAGCTTAGCATCTCCGCTCGGATGTCTCGCATTAGTCGTTTTGGTGATCACTTCGATTTGAGTTGACCTCGATATTACGAGCCGGAACATTAAATATTCTATTTTAATTACTTTATATTAGGATAATATATTACAATGTAATATCAAAGTTTTGGTTTGGACGAAAATGAATGGAAGTTCTAAATTTTTTCTTTCGTTCGACATGAACAATCAATTGGCTCGATGCGAAAAATATACTTTAAAATGACGAGTACAAAAAAGGAAAATATGTAATCATAGATCTAAAGAGAACCAAAAAAGATAGAAAGAATTGCACGACATCTGAAAAAGAGGAAAAAGGTCGGTTACATCTGAAAAAGGTCCACTTTCCTCCGTCCGCCAGTCAGCAGTGACGAAGAAGTGTGGATATCATGATGGACGGCCACCGACATTTTTTTAAAAAAATATTAGAATGCTAATATGTGAAGTTAAATTTTAAATTTTTTTTATAAATCTACGGTCAGTAAAAGCTGAACGTTAGATCTCTTTTCTAATATATATATATATAGGCAAATTAATTAAGAATTTTTACTGTAACAGAGAGATTTTTATTGTAACAAAATTTAACGTATATTGTAATAGGAGATAACATTTACTGTAATAAATTACAGTTTTGTCAAACACTACAAAATAAGTTAAATATCTGATAGAGACTTTTAATTAATTTGGTCATATATATATATATATATATAAGTTTTTTATATGTACTGAGATTAGAAGTTGAACTCTTATGTGAAAAAGACTTAAATACATACTTTTTGTTGCCCATAAATTGAGATTGAATGTGCCTACATTACCACCTAAGATTAAAAAATTGGGATGAGAATATATTAAATACTACTGTCTCTAAGATGACACATCTTTATTAGGTGTGTCTAGCTATTTTTGCACATCAATATATACACTAAATCCTCCTCATCAAAACTATCTCCTCATTAAAAGAGTACGATTTCTCCCCGTACATAAGGGATTGAACTTAATAAGTATTAAAGAGGTTTTTTTGCAAAAAAAAAAAAACTCACTTTTTGAAACTTTTTTTCACAATTTGATTTGATTTTTTTTTGAAATAGTACTGTCTTAGACCTCTCCGATAACAAGATAAGAGAACCGAAGATAAATAAATCATGTCCAAACTATTCATGTTTAGGAGTTTTTTAATTTGAGATGATTTAAATGAGAGATAATTAGAAATATGAGATATTTTTTAATGTGATGTGATGTGATGTGACAAAGTGTGTATAATTATAACAATTTTATATATAATTTAACACCATTATTAAAAATGTATAAGGAGTTATACATAAATTTTTTTAAAAATATTATAATTAATATATTATCTCTTAGGATAACTTTTATCTCCTTCCAGTGGGATAGTTATCTTTTCTTTTATCACTCTTTTATCTTGAATAATTTTTATCATCCACCGTTAAATATATTTGAGAAATTAAAACTGACGACAAAAGAGAGAGAAACCTCCTTATCATATCATGTTATCAAATCCCCCTAAACTCTAATCTATAAATATATACAGAAGCAAATTATTCTCATTTTAGTCACTCTTTTTTTAATAGATTCTTCCATTTCCCCTTAGGACTCTCCAAATTATCCCTTCCTTTAATGAACTCTTCTACCTCTCTCTTAATTGGTCTCTTTTTCTCTCAATCTATCTTAATCGGATTTTCTCTCTCCCTCTCTTAACCTTTTCTCTTCACCCTTCACTTTATCTTATACATATACACCATATTTAATTTACACCAGCGATAAGTATAAAATATAAGAACTTAGTTGAAAATAAGAATATTTTTTACATAAACAAAACAAAAATGTATTAATATAATTTTCTATAGATCAAATGAGGACATAAGAGTGCACAAAATCAAACCAATATAAAAAATTCAAAAATTACAAAAAAACATCGGTCAGCAATGAAAAAATCCCAAACAAAACCCCCTATAAGATTAAATGCAAAGGTGTAGAGTCATGTGGAGTGCTATAAAAATATATGTTATATATAGAAGCAAATTGCTCTCATTTTGATCACTCTTTTTTTAATAGATTCTTCCGTTTCTCTCTTAATAGGACTCTCCAAATTATCCCTTCTTCTACCTCTCTCTTAATTGGTTTCTTTTTCTCTCAATCTCTCTTAATCGGTCGGACTCTCTTCCTCCCTCTCTTACCTTTTTCTCTTCAGAGTTCACTTTATCTTATACATATGCATTATATTTAATTTACACCAGCGATAAATATAAAATATAAGAACTTAGTTGAAAATAAGAATATTATTTACATAAACCAAACACAAATGTATTAGTATATTTTATATAGATCAAATGAAGACATAAGAGTACACAAAATCAAACCAGTATAAAAAAACTCAAAAATTACAAAAAGAAAACATCGGTCAGCAATGAAAAAATCCCCCAAAAAAAACCCTATAATATTTATAAGTATAAAGGTGTAGAGTCATGTGGAGTGTGACATGATATTTAGTATAAATTTTATTTATAACATGGATAAAAAATTTGTTACAATGTTCTATCTAAAATGAATAAATTAATAATATCTATTTATAAATATTATATGAATAATCTAGTAATTACTTATATACATATTATGTTAAAAAAATTATGATAGATCAATAATAAGTTCTGATTGTGGTCCAAGATGGAGGATGAGATTTGAGAGAGGGTGAGTGCTATATATAATCAACAAGGGATTCTACATTTCTCTTTCGACCGAATTTGTAATCAATTGGGGTAGCTCCGAGAGCCGAGTTTAAACTCTCTCGTGAGCAATAGGCCTTTGATCTTAAGGGTCACCTAATTGGAACTCCATACTTAGATCTTATACCAATGGTGAAGTGGAGGGACCGAGTGCCATGTTACATTTCTACTCCAGCACATTCCGAGGTGGGACCTAAGAGCCATTTACATCACCCTATAGGATGCCTTCCTCGAGAGTTAGTCTCAGCTTAATAGTGACTTTACCTCCAATTTGGCTGTCTTAAGTGGACTGTTTGATCGAGCCTTCACTTCTTGAACTTGGATCAACAAACGAGTCTTACTATAATGAGTCAGGGCGAAATCCACCCCCTCTATCCAATTGTAAAATTTATACAAATTTTTGTCATTTTTATACTTTTAATTCTTGTCATTTTTATACTTTTTCTCATTTATAATTTATGATATTTGAAATACTCTGTCAGAACTCAATGTTGGTGGTGAATGCATGAAAAAAAAAAACATTTAAGTAAAAAAAGTATTTTGAAAAAGATATATGACGTGCTTAGCACATTTTTTTAACTAGTATCTACTGAGTCCTTTCCTCTCACGTACGAAACCAGAGGGGATCCGGACTCCATAAAAGAAAGTACCACTAGCCCAATACTCCCAAAGATCCCCGAGAGTGAGCTCCAAAAGTTTCTAGACGAGGGAATCCCTTATCGCAAAACCTCTTGTACTCCACTCTTTGCACATGCACCAGCTGCCTCCATGGTCTCTGATCGTCGCTAGCCCCCTCATGGCCCCCGGCCACACACTCCCCATGCCCATGGTCAACGTGGCCAACTTTTCACTCGCCGGGGCATCAGAGTGACCATGCTCACCACCTCCGCCAACACCATCTCCGTCGTAGCATGGCTCAGCCGCGCCTCCGAGGCCGGGCACCTCGTGGAGACCCTGCTGGTCGAGATACCCCACGCAGACACTGGCGTGCCGGAGACATTGGCCGACGCCATCTCAGTGGATGCGGACATGAAGTTCCTTGAATCGATGGCCCACCTCCGAGACCCATTGGAAGGAATCCTCCAGAAGCACCGCCCCGATGCAGTCGTCTCCGATATGTTCTTCCTCTGGTCAGGGGAGATTGCGGAGGAGCTCGTAGTGCTGAGGCTGATCTTCCATGAGACCAGCTTCTTCTCCCTCTACCTCAACAATGCCCTGCAATTTCACCATCCTCTGCTGGAGAGCTCAACTGGGGAGGAGGGCGAGCTCTACGCCGTCCCGGGGCACCCCCATCGGATAGAGCTCGATCGGGGTCAAATCCCCGACATATGGCGGATGCCGGGGTTTGCGGAGGCTTTCACCAAGATGAGGCATGCGGAGAAGATATGCTTTGACGTCGTCGTGAATAGTTTCTACGAATTGGAACCGGAGTACGCTGAGCACTACAGGAAGGCTGTGGGGATGAAGGCGTGGCACATCAGGCCCGTCTCTCTCTCCAACGCCGCCGCGCCACTGACAGGTCTGCAAGGGGCGGCGGCATCGAGCCAGACAACTGCTTGAGCTGGCTAGCTCCCAAGGAGTCAAGCTCCGTCGTCTATGTCTGCTTCGAGAGCTTGTGCCGCTTCATCGCCACCCAACTGTGTGAGATAGCCTTGGGCTTGGAGGTCTCCGGTCACCCCTTCATCTGGGTCATTCGGGATCCCACCGAAAAGGGTAATCCATCGTCGGAGCCGCGGCTACTAGAGGGATTCGAGTAGTGGACGACAAAAATGGGCATGGTCATTAGGGGGTGGGCTCCCCAGATCCTCCTGCTCAACCATGAGGCTGTCGGGGGCTATGTTACCCACTGTGGCTGGAACTCGTGTCTGGAATGGATCACGGCGGGGCTGCCCACAATGGTGTGGCCAATGTCAACTGACCAGTTTGACAATGAGCAGCTACAGGTGCAGATGCTAGAGGTGGGCGTGTCGATGGGAGGGACGAAGCAGTTGAACACGCTGCGGGAGGAGGAGAGGCCGCTGGTGGGGGCAAAGGAGGTGGCAGGAGCGGTGAAGGTGTTGATGGGTGGTGGTGGTGGGGAGATGCAGTGGAAAGCGAGGGAGCTGAAGGAGGCAGCAAGGGCGGCGATGAGGGAGGGAGTTTCATCCTACGACGACATGGGGCATCTGATAGAGGAGCTTCTAGGGAAGTAGACAACGCCGGTCCACATCAGAGACTAATCGAGAGTGCAAATAAATGATCGGTAAAAAGTGAATTATTAATTATCTATTTTTAGAAAAGATTAATAAACTGTTATCAAATTGCTAAATGAGTATTCCTACTGCTACACATTTGATGATTGATACAGGGGGTCCCCACGGGTTGGCCAGATCCTCGGCTAAGCCGACCTCCCAGAATATCAGAGCCGACATCCTGACGTGGTTGGAACTTGATCTTGTTGTTGTCTAGTCCAACCAGTCAAGTCAGCTAGGAGGACCACCTTATTTCCCTTGGTCTGACAACATTACCTCAGCCAAAGATGAGGATTACCAATTTACCCAGCTCGGCCTTGATTGATACGGAGCACGACGTGTCGACGGGATTCTCAGAGCGTGACTCGTGTAACGGTCGATGCATTGACCGATGAGGTAATGGCCGAGGATCGCGCATCTGGTAATTGCGGCCATTAAGACCATGATCTAGAAGATCTGGCATGCCGATTACGACCACAATCTGACGACAAATCATGGAGATCCGTCGTAGGATTTGCGTGTCATCCAACTGATTCCACGAGAGCTCAACCCCCATAAAAGAGGTAGACACTCTTTAGTCCCAAGTATGTTGTTCCACTCCTTAGGCTAGACCATTCTTCTCGGCTAGCTACTGACTTGAGCGTCGGAGTGTCTCCCCCCCCCCCCCCGAGATCCCTCGGTGAGCTTTGCAGGTCCTTGGGAAACATCGTCGAGAGCTCGGTGAACACGTCCCAGGTCGACTAAGTGGACCTCGGATTGGTCCCTCGGCTTAGCCATCTCGGCACGGATGCCTCACACTGGTCGTGTTGGCGGTCACCTCAGCAGGGGCCGACCTCGATTACACATATCGTAACATTTGGTGCCATCTGTGGGAATCACTACTAAAAGTTAGTATGACTTCCCTTACTCTCCTTTTTCTATCAATCCTCGTGAAACTAGGTATGGGGGCCAAGTCCCAGAGGTCACCCATGGCCTACGCAGAGGCATATCATGCAAGTGAATGTTGTAGTTCTAGGGAGGCAGTGCGAGGAGGTCACATTGGCGATCTCGGTTGCCCCGGCCCTGTGAGTAGACATAGAACCGATCGTCTCATCCCACGGAATGAAGGTGGTCATAGAGGTCAAATCGAACCTCAAGAATTGACCTCCTTTTAGTGGTCAAAAAGGTCAGATCGGACCTTAAGAATTGACCTCCTTTCAGTGGTCAGAGGTCAGATCGGACCTCGAGAATTGACCTCCTTGTCATAGAGGTCAGATGCGACCTTAAGAATTGACCTTCTTCAGTAGTCATTGAGGTTAGATCTGACCTCAAGAATTGACCTCCTTTTAGTGGTCATAGAGGTCAAATCTGACCTCGAGAATTAACCTCCTTTTAGTGGTCATAGTGGTTAGATCTGACCTCAAGAATTGACCTTTTTTAGTGGTCATAGAGGTTAGATCAGACCTCGAGAATTAACCTCCTTTTCAGTGGTCATTGTTACTGGGAGTTCTTGACAGGTCGGCTCAATCCTCAGCTCGGCCGATCTCATCACTTATACAGGCCGACATCCCTTCGTGGAGTGGGAGAACCGACACCTGCTGACTTGGAGCTCAGCATGCTCACGGGCGTCTCGGGGGATCGATCACATGGCTGACTGTACAATTAGATATGTTAAGGTCTGAGAATCAAGCACCTAATAATTGCGGCCATTAAGACCACGGTCACGATGACCTGGCGTGCCAGTTAAGACCATAATCCAGCATCAATCATGGGAACCCCCGTGAGATTGGCGAGGTCGCCCAGCTATTACACAGGTGTCCTAACACTATATAGGAGGCAGACATTCCACAGGCGCAGGTACATTGTTCTATCCCACAGGCTACGCCATTCTGCTCGGCTAGCGGCTGACATGAGCGTCGGAGTGTCTCCCCGCAGAGGCCTCTCGACGGGCTTTGTAGGTCAGGTCGGGAGCTCAGAACCAGCATCTCACGTTGGCCAAGCGCGCCTCAGACGAGATTCATCGGCTTGGTCATCTCGGCTCACTCTTCGGCAAGAAGCATCTCAACGGTCACCTCAGCCAGAGCCGACCTATGTTACACTTACGGTAACATTGGCGCCATCTGTGGTAAAATGCTACTAAAGGTCAGTACGGCTTTCCCCTCACCCCTTTAGTTGATGTCAACTAAGCGCGGACATTAGGGACCCCCTATGGCATTGTCTGTGATCAACAAGGGGGCTGATCAAGAGCATATAAAGTTAACCCGATAAGTATCTCTAGAGGACTATTAAGAAGGGGAAACGACGAGCCACTTAAAGCATCGTCGTGAACAAATCCCTTGCTCTTTTCCAATAAATCTTATGCCTCCTAGTCGAGGGCCATGCGGTCGGCCATCAGACGCTTTGTCTTCGGCGACCTTGCTTTATGTAATGTCAAATACCGTGTTTATGGGCTCTCTGAGCTAAAGGCTCATTTTTTCGATTGGGTACTTCAGTTGCAGGGCCGACAAGTATGTGGTGCAAGTCGGCTACTCCGAGAAACTACGCTATTTGTTGTGATTTGTTGATAACATACAATCCCTTTTGAATTCGCATGATTTATAGCATCATTATTCGTTATCTCGCGAACGCTCAGCCAACAATAGGGGAACAATTCGAACAATGTGGATGTCTCAGTTCGCTGGACGAGGTCGCTTAGGCACTCGTCAGGAACTGAGAGACGACGTCCATTGTAAATTGAAGGCGTGGTCGCTTCGGCACACGTGATGTATGTGGACGTGACGAGGTCACTTAGGCACTCGTCAGGAACTGAGAGACGACGTCCGACATGAATTGAAGGCGTGGTCGCTTTGGCACACGTGATGTACGTGGACGTCGCTGGACGAGGTCGCTTAGGCACTCGTCAGGAACTGAGAGACGACGTCCGACGTGAATTGAAGGCGTGGTCGCTCCGACACACGTGATGTACGTGAATGTCGTAGTTCACTGGACGAGGTCGCCTAGGCACTCATTAGGAACTGAGAGACGACGTCCGACATGAATTGAAGGTGTGGTCACTTCGGCACACGTGATGTACGTGGACGTCGCTGGACGAGGTCGCTTAGGCACTCATTAAGAACTGAGAGACGACGTCCGATGTGAATTAAAGGCGTGGTCGCTCTGGCACACGTGATGTACGTGGACATCGTAGTTCGCTGGACGAGGTCACTTAGGTACTCTTCAGGAACTGAGAGAGGACATCTGATGTGAATTGAAGGCGTGGTCATTTCAGTACACGTGATGTACGTGGATGTCACTGGACGAGGTCACTTAGGCACTCGTAGGGAATTGAGAGACGACGTCCGAAATGAATTGAAGGCGTTGTCGCTCCGGCACGCATGATGTACATGGATGTCGTAGTTCACTGGACGAGGTCGCTTAGGCACTCGTCAGAAACTGAGAGATGACGTCTGACATGAATTGAAGGCATGGTCGCTTCGGCACACGTGATGTACGTAGACATCACTAGACAAGGTCGCTTAGGCACTCGTCAGGAACTGAGAGACGATGTCCGGCGTGAATTGAAGGCGTGGTCGCTCTGGCACACGTGATGTACGTGGGTGTTGTAGTTCACTGGACGAGGTCGCTTAGGCACTCGTTAGGAACTGAGAGACGACGTAGGACGTGAATTGAAGGCGTGGTTGCTTTGGCACATGTGATCTACGTGGATGTTGTAGTTCGGTGGATGAGGTTGCTTAGGCACTCATCAGGAACTGAGATACGATGTGTGACGTGAATTTTAGGCGTGGTCACTCCAGTACACGTGACGTACATGGATGTCGTAGTTCGCAGACGAGGTCACTTCGGCACTCTCCGGCAACTGAGGGACGATGTCCGACGTAAACTAAGTCGTGGTCACTTAGGCACACACAATAAATGTGGACGTCGTAGTTTGCGGACGTGGTCGCCTCGGCACTCTCCGACAACTGAGGGACGACGTCTGACGTGAACTAAAGCCGTGGTCGCTTAGGCACACGCAATGAATGTGGACATCATAGTTCACAGACAAGGTCACTTCGGCACTCTCTGATAATTGAGGGACGGCGTTCGATGTGAAGTAGAACCGTGATCGCTTTGGCATAATTGATAAGCGAGTGCGTCGTATTTCATTAAACGAGGTCGCTTAGGCACTCGTCAGCAATTGAGAGATGATGCCCGAAGAGATTGATAAGGTTACTATGGCGTTCATGTGCAAACCACGTCGTTCATAGGACAGTCGCTTAGTCATTACATCGCCCTTGTTTGCGACACTGTTTAAAATGATCTTACCCGACCTCAAGAGTTGTTTTGTTGTTGGGTATGGACAAACCAAGTAGTGATAGCTTCTATGTTCTCGGATGGACCGATGATAGACATGAAAATTGATGCAACTGACGACAGAAGGCTTGCAAAATTCAATTGATAAAAAGAGGGTACAATTTGTGTGGCGAAGCACCATGTACGGAACTATCCGGAGCGGATTCTTCTCGTCCTTTCAAGAAAAGGACGCCTCTCCTGAAGGTTGCTCGGCCCAACGTTCAATCATCAGATCCGTCGGGGAATCTTCTGACCTGGAGGTCAGTCCTGGGGACTATGTTCCCAAAATGCCCTCCTCTCACACCCAGGATCCTGTCAGCAAGCTGACACCGTTGCTGTTGCTCGGTACGAGATCGACGATGAGGCTCTACAATGGATGAGGAGTCATCCGGGCTTCGTCTTCCCCGAGGATTTCACCATATACACTTCTAAGCAGCTTCGTGCCCATTACACCATGCCGAGTGGAGTTTGAATCTATTCCGAGGCAGTCCGAGCAAGCTTCCGCCTTCCCCTTCATCCTTTCATCATTGTTCTTCTTATTAAACTAGGAGTCGCTCCATCGCAGCTGACCCCCAACTCTTGGAGGTCGGTTGTCGGCTTCCTGGCCATTTGTGCCCTGGCCAAGGTCCTTCCGACCACACGCCTCTTCTTTCACTGTTTCTCCATAAAAGCCTTTAGAGATTGGCTGTATTTCGTAGCCAGGTCAGGTCGGAAAATTCTTGGCTGAATTCCTTCCTCTGTCCACAATTGGAAGAGGAACTTCATTTTTGTTCATTCCTCGATCGGGTGGCCATTTCCGACCACCTGGTTTGGCTGTAAACATTTGAGACAAAGCTTTCCGCCCACCAAACCTTGTTGCATCTGAGCTCTCAAAGTTCAAGTCTCCGCAGGCAGTGGAGCCTCCCGACCTGTTCGAGCCTTCTGAGAAGCTATTCGAGATGATCACTGAGGCCAGCTGAGGTCTGATACTATTGCCGACGTTCTTTCTCTGGTCGTCTAATCATTTCTAATTACTGATCAATATTCTCTCACAGTGATGGCCGACAAGGGTAGGTTGTCAGCACCATCGGCCAAGACGAGGGTCAACGTCTCGCTCTCCGAGATGGCCACGCACGAGATTATGTCAAGGAGCAAGAAGAGCGTAAACGAGGAGCAAAGCGCGGCTGACCAGTTGAGAATGACCCCCCAACTGTTGCCCCGTCACCATCGGCGCCTGAAAAGATGCAGCCGTCGGAGAGGAGGGCACATCTAAACATCCTCGGCCTGCCACAGCGTCCACCGAGGTCACCGCCTCGAGCTCCGCTCTCCCGACGTCGCCTTATCGGTCCAAGGAGCCCAGCGCGACGGAATGGGGCCGACAATTGGTCCCAGCTGGAGTAAAATCCCACTAATTGGCCCAAAAATCCAACGAGGTCATCGAGGATTTCTATAAGGCCATGCAAGAGCAGCTGGTGTCATTCGGGATGCTTCTGCTCTGGATCGAATCCTCCTGAGCTCCAGCCACGGCGCGTGTAGCCGAGGTCGAAGCCATACTTGAGGCCGAGAAGAAACTGAGAGCCGAGGAGGCCTAGAGGGCGGAGAAGCTGCTCCAGGACGAGAAGAAGGCATTCAAGGTGGAGCAAGAGGCCCACTAGAAGACAAAGGCCGACACAACGTGACTGTTGGCCGAGGAGCAAAAGAAGGCATTCGACGACGCTGTCACCGACTACCAGGAATCTGTTGAGCTCAAAGCCGAGGTCGCCAAGCTTTTCAAGCAAGGGTACGACTTCTGCCTCAGACGTGTTCGGGAACATTTTCCAAGCATCGACCTTTCTGAGATCGTACTTGATGCGGAAGAGGACGAGGAGGCAGACGCCGATGATAGAGACGAGAGCATTACTGCTGTCATCGACAACACACTGGCCACCGCTACCGAGGAGGTCCCCGAGGACGTTGCTGAGACCGTTATCACCGAGAAGACTGTCGTCCCCGATAACGAGAACACGGGCGGCCCAAATGATATCATCGTAGATTAGGTCTTTGTGCGTCTGTACATGGCACTTCACCACACCTTTTGTACCTTTTTGCTTTAATATAACTTTGCAGACCTTTTATTGTCAATTGCATCAATATCCATACTTATCGTCAGAGTCTCCTAGAACTTAGCCTCAACAAGTTTCGATAGTCGAGAACATAGTTTCCTGAGCCTTTCCTACTAGAATCTGACGCGCTTACTTCTTATGTATGTCGAGACTTCATCTTTGACGAGTGCCGAAGCGACCTCATCTTCACCTCACGTTGGACGTTGTCTTAGTTACTAGAGTGCCGAAGCTACCTCGTCCAGTGAACTATGACGTCCACTTTCATTGTCTAGTGAAATGCGACATCCACTTCCATTGCATGTGCCGAAGCAACCACGCCTTCAATTAACATCAGGCATCATCTCTCAGTTTTTGAAGAGTGCCTAAGCGACCTCGTCCAGCGAACTACGACGTCCTCGTTCATTGCATGTACCAAAGTGACCACGCCTTTAATTAACGTCGAACATCATCTCTCAGTTCTTGAAGAGTGCCAAAGCGACCTCATCCAGCGAACTACGATGTCCTCGTATACTGCGTGTGCCGAAGCGACCACGCCTTCGATTAACATCGGACGTCGTCTCTCAGTTCCTGAAGAGTGCCTAAGCGACCTCGTCCAGTGAACTGCAGTGTTCTCGTTCACTACGTGTGCCAAAGCCACGCCTTCAATTAATGTCAGACGTCGTCTCTCAGTTTCTAAAGAGTACCTAAGCGACCTCGTCCAGTGAACTACGACGTCCATGTTCACTGCATGTGCCGAAGCGACCACACCTTCAACTAATGTCGGACGTCGTCTCTCAGTTCCTGAAGAGTGCCTAAGAGACCTCGTCCAGCGAACTACGACATCCTCGTTCACTGCGTGTGCCAAAGCGACCACGCCTTCAATTAATGTCGGACGTCATCTCTCAATTCCTGAAGAGTGCCTAAGTGACCACGTCCAGTGAACTACGACGTCCTCGCTCACTGCGTGTGCCGATGCGACCACGCCTTCAATTAATGTCAGACGTCATCTCTCAGTTCCTGAAGAGTGCCTAAGTGACCTCGTCCAGTGAACTACGACGTCCTCGTTCACTGCGAGTGCCGATGCGACCACGCCTTCAATTAACGTCAGACGTCGTCTCTCAGTTCTTGAAGAGTGCCTAAGCGACCACGTCCAGTGAACTACGATGTCCTTGTTGATGGGCTTGTTCTCATGTTATCAGAACCAGCTGAGTTCCCACGGAATAACAAATGACAATGTTATAATGTGACTCTCCGAGTTTCAACATTTCAATGACAGGTAAATCATGCACATTCAAACGGATACAACTTTATTGACAAATCACAACAAATAGCGCAGATTCTTGTTGTAGCCGACCTGCACATTTCACATAACTTGTCAGTCCCGCAACCGAGGACTTCAATCGCATGGTATAGGCCTTTAGCTTAGAGTGTGCATGCACACGGTATTCAATACGACTAGATTATGTAGAGCAAGGTCGCCGACGATAAAGTGACTGATGGCAGGTCATCAAGCCCCCCAAGCCGGAGGTACGAGATCTACTAGGAAAGAGTAAGGGATTCGCTTAGGATGATGCTTTAAGTGACTCGTCACTTGCTCTTTTTAACTGCTCTCTAGAGATACTTGTTGGAGTAACCTTGTGTTCCAAACCAGCCCCCTTGTCGATCATGGATGATGCCTCAGGGGCTCTTTAATGTCCGCACTTAGTTGAGGTCAACTAAAGGGGTGTGGGGAAAACCGTACTGACCTTTTGTAGCATTTTCCCACAGATGGCGCCAATGTTACCGTGAGTGTAACATAGGCCAGCTTAGGCCGAGGTGATCGCTAAGGTGCTTCTCGCCAAAGAGTGAGCCGAGATGACCAAGCCGATGAATCCCGTCTGAGGCGCCCTTGGCCAACGTGAGAGTAGTGTGTGAGTTCCGATTTAGAGCCATGTGGAGAAGCCACATTGAGTTTGGATTTCATGGGGACCGATTTAACAGGTAGAGTTGCAACAAATGCAGTGGAAACGAAAGAATATGCAGCTCCAGTATCAATGAGAACAAAAGCAGGTTGATACCTTCCACCATACCCCCTTCTTCAGGTAGGTCAGCTTCTACCACGGCATTGAGACGTCCCTGACGTCGGGGTGCAAACTGTGCTCTCCCAGTTGATCCTTAAGCATTGGACAGTCAGGAATACGGTGGTCATGACCACCACATTTCAAGCATGCTCTGAGCTTCTTCTAGCATTCCTCAGCTTGATGCCCTGGTTTATCATAGAATCGGTAGTTCTCAGCTAACTGTCTCCCTTCCACTTTGACTTTCTTGTCCATACTGTAGTCCCTTCCAGGATTTGGCCTCTTGTTGTTGTGTTGTTGTTGTTTCAAAAGGTTGCTACAGTTTTGGTTGCTCCTTTCTTTACGAAGACCATCCTAGTGGTTCCTTTCCCTTCATACTTTCAACCTTTGCCATCGTATCCTCCACTAATTGGGCTCTCTGGACCATCTCGGTGTCAGTGTCGATGTTATGTGGTCCGAGCTTTTCAATGAACATGGGCCTGAGCCCATCCATGAACCTATTTGCCTTCAGCCTTTGCATGCCCACCAAGTGTGAGGCATATACAAATAGGCGAGAGAACTAGGCCTCATATTCTGCCACGAACATCCCCTTCTGCCTAAGTGCGGAAAATTCTATAGCTTTCTTTTCCTTGACTCTCTCAGAAAAGTACTTCCCTGGAATATCTCCAGGAAACCTACCCATTCAGGCTCTGCCACATTAGGCAGGTGAGCCGATGTGGCCTTCCACCATGCCCTAGCATCCTTACTGAATTGAAAGGTAGCTAGTAGTACTTTCTCTCGATTCGTACATTGCATAACTTGGAAAATCCTTTCTATCTCTTCTTGCCAATTCTCCGCCTCATCTGGATCAGGGGATCTAAAGAAACGAGGAGGATTCAGACTCCTAAAATTGCGATGTAAATCGCCAGCTCCGTTCTGGGCTGTAGCTTGAGCCCTAGCTTGAACCATGTTCTGCAGGGCTTGTGTATGTCCTGCCACCATTTCTTGCATAGCCTACCATTGGTTGCATGCCATTGCAATTGAGTGAAGGAGTTATGAGGTTTCTAGGAAAAGGATAGAAACCAATTAATGCCTCTAGATACATCATAAGGGTTAATGGGTAGGAGTGCTTATTTCATTCAACTAATATATTCTCAGTCTCCACCTATTCTCACCAGGTACTATATGTAATTTTCACGACATAAGTTCTGATGTCACGTAAACCTAGGACTTAAATATTCCTATTATTTCCGAGGCTCTGATACCACTAAACTGTCACATCCCGAGAGTTACGCAACGAAAAATATTTGAAGGATTAAAGTCGATATTCCGAGACGTGAGCAGTCGGCAAATAAGCCTCTAACTAGCGAGCATTTAGATGTGCCTCAACACAAACATAATGGGGCCCAATTAATGAACACAACTAAACTTGTATTCCAATCTCAACACTTTGTTTCATTTGAAAATGACTCATACATAATCTCTCATTGTTGTTCTACAAGACTGTGACTCAATAAAAGGAAAATTACATTTAACCTCACTACCTATTACATGTAACTACTCTCAAGGTAAACTATGGATAAACACGTATGTTGGAACGCTCATCACTCGGACGCATTCCCATCCTCGACTTGGTCTTGCTCTTGCACATCATAGTCACCTAGAAGGTTAAAAGTAGGGAATGAGCAAACTAGCCCAGTAGGAATTATATCTCAATGTGCAGGCAATGATATAAGTGATTAGCAATTTAGAACTAGACAAGCACGATTATCAAGCTATGCATATGTGAATAAAACTCATTAAACATGCTACATGAACAAGATAGGTTGAGCGATAGTGATTGAACAAGATTTAGAATGAGGTAACTAGATAGGACTAGCAGTAGCTCACTTTGTACTAGCACACAAGATATCACTATTTATAAGAGCACGAGATGTCAATAATTTACAAGAACGCAAGATATCACTTATTTGCAATAAATGTAGGATGGCCATATCATGCAAGCAAGCACGCACAAGCATGGACTTTTATCACTTAACACTTAATCATGCACGAAGACACTAATGTGCACTAAGGATCTATATATGCCACCTTGGAATGCACAGTAGGACACGTGTATGTGGTTATTGTATCTAGCATTCAACACGACACTATTTCACAGCACAAATGCAATGCCAGTAATCATTATACCCCATGGTTAACAATATCTTTATGACTCTTTGTCATTGGGGCTAGACTAGAACCCTTGGACACTCCCCGTGCTCGATCAACATCTCGCTTAATTTCAAATGTAGATACCTACAGTCATTCATGGCCAATAACAAGAGTTTCAAGATGTAAGCAATGGTAATATCACATTCATGATGATGATGTCAAGAAATAGCAAGTCATGTGAATATGATTTCATGATAATAATAGTCGAGAGATAATTTCAGCAACATAACGATGCGGTTCACACTTTAGTTAACTCTTTACATTAATGGCTTAAGTCAAGATTATAAATCCACACTCACGAGAACAAGATAAGAGAGGAAGTGCACTCTATCTCCAGGGAACTTTAATGGTACAACCAACTCAGTCTCCATGAAGGGATCCACAGAGTACGGAGAATTACGGAGGTCTCAAGAGAAGGGTCACTAGTCTGTCGATACAGAATGACCGACTGAGAATTTCCAATCTCCTAAGAAGGGCTTCCTTAATGTGCAATGTGTCGTGTAGAACGTGTCTCATTATCACTATCCATCGGTCGAAAACATGATGAAAAGCTATTAACAAGATGCCATAATATTGGACATGCACTTATCTTAACATGATTTACAGTATTTTAAGATAACATTCATTCACTTTAATAAGCTAGAGTAGCAAGATGATCAATCAATCATTGCAAGAATAGAACAAGTAAATTAAGAACAATTAGAATACTCTTTCATGTTGTTATGACTTCTTCATGGTTTAACTAGTTTTAAGCCACTGAAAAGATTGTATAATGTATACCAAGACTATAACATTCAAGATGGACACTTCATGTTGTAAAAACAGGTCTCGGGTTGGCCTCTAAATCGCGATGGGTACAGCCATCGCACTTAAGAAGACCGTACACGGTTCTAAAATAAGAGCACTTTGTGAGACATCAAATCGTGATGGTATAGTACGTCGCCTTCACAACGGTCCTTTAAAACGCAACGACCTTGTCAATCATCTTCTTGACACGATAGGCAACGGGTCGCTACCACCTTTGAATCGCGACGGCTCGACACGTCGCATTCAAGATGTGTTTTCAAAATGCTCGTACGGAAAATAGTACGAAATGCATGAGCAGGAAAATGGTCCAAATCACGACGGCATGCTCCGTCGCATTCATGACTGGCACTGAAACCCCTGTGACACACAATTTTATGTGTCAGAACGCATGGTCAACATCTTAATCGTAACAAGAAAGTCAGTCACTTTTCAAGTGAACGCGACAGTCTAGTACGTAGCATTCATGCACTGAAGAACGTGACGTCTGGAATGGTCGCGTTTTAGGGTTTCCACCGAAAATAGTAAAAGCGGGTAAGCCATGCATGCAATGCTTATAACTCAAGATCTAGGGCTCCTGGGACAAAAGTATGAACATGAAACTTGCTGGGTACGATGAGTAGAAGTGAACCATGGTTTTGGATTCACATGATTTGACATCGAGATGCGTGAGAATTGACCAGAACGTAAAAAGCCCTATTCATGCACGTCTCTGATAAAAGGCTTAATACACCATGCATACTCAATAAAAATTGGGGAAAATGCATGCACTTGAAAGTAGAGTTGAAGAACTTCATCATGGTATGTGATTTGATTAGATTTGGCCAGAGATAACCTACCTTTGGTCAAGTCTAAGAAGGGTCTTCTGCAGACCGATGTAGAACGCAGGTGGGGAAGAAGCGCTCCAGTTGGGGGCGATTTCCTCCTCCTATAGTGCTCAATAGTTGTTCCCCACGACCCCAGCAAGCAAGTAACTTGTCCCCAAGGGTTTCTTGACGAGTATATAAGCATCTAGGGTTGTTTAGGGGTCCTAATGCAACAAGGAAAGTGGGGTTGCGGTTTTGTGTTTCTCTCTACCATGATTTGATGATTCCCATTCCCAAGATAGTGTGATGCCTATTAGGAAATCCTTCTAGTATGGTTAGACACGAATTTGGGTTGCTAAGTATGGCTAGTTGCTTTAGGATTTTCCCAAATTGCCTCTTCCTATTTTTGCTCAATTAGGATTACAAATATCTAGTGTATTTTCTTGCTTGATTTTATTCTTGGGCCAGAAGTTGTCCATTGACCCAAATGTGATAATGGGTTATCAATACATGTTGTTAGAAGTCTTCCCATCATTTTTAACTTAATTTATGATCATGTTTTATACACATGATAATGGACTTCCAAATTGTTTCCTAATTCCGATAATAAGTCTCAACACGACTTATACTTGCTAATCGGATTTTTTGTTGCACGAATTTCTTCGTAGATCATTTGGGTATATTATTTAGAGTTGAATTATGATTTTTATAGACTTTTTCAATGTGTTCTTGTACATACATTTTTATTATTTTGATAATATTCAAATTATCATTTCCCATTTATTTCTAATTTTTCCATTGTGATTTTCCGAGGTGCTACACATAGGGTTTCTACTGAGAGCATCTGCAACAGTGTTACCCCTGCTTGGGTGGTACTCGATTTTAAAGTCATAATCGTTGACAAATTCCAGTCATCTTCTTTGCCTCATGTTCAATTCTTTATATGAAAATAGGTATCTTAAGCTCTGATGATCGAAGTATACAATAAAGTGATTTTCGTAAAGGTAATGCCTCCACAGCTTCAGAGTAAAAATTACTGCCGCAAGTTCCAAATCATGAACTGGATAGTTGTTCTCATGGCTCCTCAACTATCTAGACGCATAGGCAATGACCTTTCTTTTCTTCCATTAAAATAGATCATAGTCCAATGGTTGAAGCATCTGTATAAACTTCAAAACTTTTTCCCACTATGGGTAAAGTTAGCACTGGTGCAGAGGTCAGACATTCCTTCAATCTCTGGAAAGCATACTCACATTCATTGTTCCATACAAAAGGTACTTCCTTCCGAGTTAGTTGAGTAAGTGGTGAAGCAATTTTAGAGAAGTCTTTGACAAATTGGCGGCAGTAACTAGCCATACCTAGAAAACTTTGGACCTCAGTGAGAGTCTGAGGTTGTTCCCACAGCTGGATGGCCTCAATCTTGGAAGGATCTATAGCCAATCCATCTCTAGAAATAATATGTCCCAAGAATGTTACTTGCTTCATCCAAAATTCACACTTACTAAACTGGGAATTAACTTATAATCCCGTAATAATTGTAAAGTCATCTGCAGATGTGTCTCATGCTCTTTTACGCTTTTTGATTAAACCAAGACATCGTCGATGAATACAACCATGAACAAATCTAGGTGTAGTTTGAAGATATCATTCATTAATCGCATGAATGCAGCATGGGCATTAGTCAATCCAAATGGCATCACAACAAATTCATAATGCCCATACCTGCTCTGGAAAGCCATCTTATGGATATTTTCATCCTGAATTCTCAATGGTGATATCTAGACTTGAGATCAATTTTTGAATAATGTTGAGTTTCTGACAACTGATCAAACAAGTCATCAATCCGGGGAAGTGGATATTTATTCTTGAGTACGAGTTGATTCAGTTGTCGATAATCTATTCATAATCGTAAGGTTCCATCCTTCTTATTGACAAATAATACTGGAGCACCCCAAGGAGATGTATTAGGTCTGATAAACCCTTTATCAATCAATTCCATGAGTTGTCTCTTTAATTCCTTCAATTCCTTGACAGATATTCCTCAAGAAACTGGTGTAGCCCCAGGAATTAATTCAATAGTGAAGTTTACTTCTTTACTAGGAGGTAAACCAGGCAGTTTCTTCGAAAAATACATCGAGAAAATCTAGAACTATGGGAACATGCTCCAAGCCCGAGACATTCTGATTTATTGTTATTACTGATGTTAAGTATCATTGACATCCATTCTTCACCAATTTATATGCTTTAACTGTAGATATGAGTGGTATGCTTTATGTACGAGGATTCTTAAAACTTATTTGTGGAATCTCCTTGCTTCCAAAGGTTATCTGCCTAGAATGGCAATCCACTACAATCTGGTGTTTGGATAGCCAGTCAGCCCCAAGGATCACATCGTAATCCCTCATATCCAAACATATTAAATCTCCAAGAAAGTTGTATCCCTCAATTATTATTGAACTAGTGGGGCAATAACATATAAGTTTCTTCCTCTTACTAAGATGCATAGCAACCTCCAATATTTCTGGTAGTGGAACTGGATGTACTTCGAATGATCTACCAAATATTTGACTAACATAGGGAGGTTTTGAGTTCACAATAATTGTACCTTCGAGCCCGCCTTCTGATGACCAAACTGTCCCCATAATAAATAATTCATTTATTTATATATTAATTTTGATGATTAACAAAATAGTACTAATGGATTACTTGAGCCTTGAGAACAGGAAATAAAAGAAAAATGAAAGTTCAAGACAATCAGGTAAGTCTCATCTCTCATTCTGTCCAAGTCTTTGTATCGACTTCTTTGATATGCAGAACGATTTCCTCTTTGACCGGAAAACTCAAAACAAATCGATATCGCAACGATTCCTTAAGACATCGCAACGATTTCTTTAGAACTCGCAACGACTCTCTAGCCGTAACGATTTCTTTAGACCTCGTAACGATTTCTTTAGAACTCGCAACGACTCTCTAGCCGTAATGATTTCTTTAGACCTCGTAACGATTTCTTTAGAACTCGCAACGACTCTCTAGCCGTAACGATTTCTTTAGACCTCGTAACGATTTCTTTAGAACTCGCAACGACTCTCTAGCCGTAACGATTTCTTTAGACCTCGTAACGATTTCTTTAGAACTCGCAACGACTCTCTAGCCGTAACGATTTCTTTAGATCTCGTAACGATTTCTTTAGAACTCGCAACGACTCTCTAGCCGTAACGATTTCTTTAGACCTCGTAACGATTTCTTTAGAACTCGCAACGACTCTCTAGCCGTAACAATTTATTTAGACCTCGTAACGATTTCTTTAGAACTCGCAACGACTCTCTAGCAGTAACGATTTCTTTAGAGTTCATAACGATTTCTTTACAGTTCATAACGACTTGATAAGTGTTCATAACGACTGATTGCTGTAACGATTTCTTTAGAGTTCATAACGATTTCTTTACAGTCATAACGACTTGATAAGTGTTCATAACGACTTGATTGCTGTAACGATTTCTTTAGAGTTCATAACGATTTCTTTACAGTTCATAACGACTTGATAAGTGTTCATAACGACTTGCTATAACTCATAACGATTTCATAAGTCATGAAAGCATCAGGATTATTTATATCGAATTTCTTGTTGTATCAGTATAGTGCTTTTTAATAGAGTTGAAAAGTCAAAGTCATATCTTGTCTGTTGACTGCTACGCATTAAATGCTCTCTGATCGTATCTCCCATGCATGCAGACAATATCTTCTATTTCCATGCTACTCTGTCTACGTACTTTTTAGACAGAACGGAGCCTTGCTATATATTGCAATATATGTTCCATCTGTAACTAACAATCAACGACAGTCCTAGCTGTCCTCTATTTATTGTTGATATGCTTGCAGATATCTGACAAGACTCATCTGTACAACGTTGGATACAAGATACAAGATTCTAAAACATTTCTCTGGCGTGTACTAAAGGATAAAAGACTGAAGATCAGAAGCTTCCTTGGTGACCAGTCTAACGTACACCAGGATAAGAGACAACGGACACTTCAACGTTCAAATTTGAATCAGAAGTATAAATAAAAGACTCAAGACGGAGAAGAAAAACACAAGATAGAGAGAACAAGACTTGCATTTCAAAAAGGAAAGAATACCATCTCTTCGAGTCTTCAGAAGATTGAAAAGAAGAGCGAAGCTTCCACTCCAACTTAGTTCTTAGCTCTTAGCTCTCAGTGATCAAAGGAGATTTTATTTGTGAGAGCTTGTGTAGTCCTGGAGAGAAAACCTTGCTAAATCTATTTCTCTCTCGGGCCTTGGTAGCTTCAGCTTGTAGCCTGTTAAGCTAGAGTCTGAAGCCTGTTCACACATTTTCTTCTTTAGTTGTGTTCCCTTCTGGACGAAGGAAGACCTGGTGGTATCCAGGGTGGTCGTTTTTCCCTTCAGGTTGAAGGAAGACCAGTTGAGGCTGGGTGTAAGGATCCATAAGGGGGATTGTACCCTTGGTAGTGAAATCCTGAGGTATTGCTCAGGGACTGGACGTAGGTCTCCTGTGGAGAGGAGTTCCGAACCAGGATAAAAATCCTTGTGTCTTGTGGATGTGTTTTGTGTGGTTGTTGTCTTATTTGCTCTAACTCTAACTTTGTTATTAAGTTGTGCAATCCTTTCAGTAAACAGGTTTTAATCAGAGATAGAAGTTTTAATAACCCATTCACCCCCCCTCTGGGCTAGTTAGCTGGGCAACACCTTCATCTTGAGATTCAGATTCCGTCCCTTGAATAGCTTGCAGTCGTCCTTGCCTAGGCCTGGGATTTTGTGAAGATTGTGCCTTAGACAAGAGAGGGCAATCAGGAACCTGATGTTGATTGCTCCCACAGTGCAGAAAAGCTCCTAGTCTCTTCCAGTAGTTCTATACTTTATGTCCAAAGAGGTGGCAATAATGACAAATGTCCTTAACTTTAGCCACACTCTTTCTCATCTTTTTGATAGGTTGTTGAGGCCTAGATGCATTCCATGCTCGAACTTCCTTTCACTACAAGAAAAAGCGGTCTTTCCGACAGACAAAATCCGTCAGAAATTCGACGGCAATCCGTTGGAAAGGGTGCCTTCCGACAATTTTCAGTCGAACGATCGACGGAAAATGTTCGTCGGAAAATTTTGGTCAGAAATTACCGACGGACAAGATATCCATCGGCAATCCGTCGGAAATTTCGATAGAATATTCTGTCAGAAAGGGCGTCGGTAACTTCCGACACAAAGTAGTCAGAAAATATTGTCGAAAAATTGGTCAGTGTATTCCGATCGAAAACCATCAGAAAATCTGTCGGAAATTCCGTCGGTAACTTCTGACGGATGAAATCTGTCGGAAACTATTTTGTCGGAACTTCCGACAGAAATGCCGATGGATATATTCCGTCGAAAATCTCGTCGGAAATAAGTAATATATTTTTTAAAAAAAATCATAAATTAACAATGATAAATTACAAAACCTGTAAAAATATTCATGCATTCCACAATAAAAGGTATTCATAATCAAACATAAAATTATAAAACACAACAAATATAAAATCATACACAATATTAAATGCTAAAAATCAAGACAGGTATGCTGGATCGCCTGCTGTCCCCGCCTCATGATCGTCGAGTGCCGGAGGATCCTATATTAAAAAAAATTAATATGAGAAACATTAATAAAAATTAATATACAAACATTATTTTCAAAAATTAAATTTAAAACATGTGATTATTCCTCAAGTTTAATTAGAAAATATTTTTTATCCTTTAGACTTGGGTTTTTTTTAGATTAGTCATTTGAACACCCAACCCAAACCGGGAATCCAATTTGGATTCTGTCAGTTCGTACACGTCAATTTCACCTACCCAGTCATGTCGGAGCGAACGACACGTCGATCAGATCCATATTTGGGATTTTGAACCCCCAGGTTGCTTGTTCTGATCCTTTACACTTGGGGTTTTTTTTAGATTAGTCATTTGAACGCCCAACTCAAACCGGGAATCCAATTCGGATTCCGTCAGTTCACACACGTCACTTTCACCCACCCGGTCGTGTCGGAGCCAACGACACGTCGATCGGATCCTACTTTGGGATTTTGGACCCCCGGGTTGCGTGTGTTGATCCTTTAGACTTGAGTTTTTTTTTAGATTCGTCATTTGAACGCCCAACCCAATCCAGGAATCCAATTTGGATTCTGTCAGTTCGCACACATCACTTTCACCCACCCAGTCGTGTCGGAGAGAATGACATGCCGATCAGATCTCTATTTTGGATTTTGGACTCCCGGGTTGCTTGTTCTGATCCTTTAGACTTGGGTTTTTTTTAGATTAGTCATTTGAACGCCCAACCCAAATCAGGAATCCAATTCAGATTCCGTCAATTCGCACACGTCAATTTCACCCACCCGGTCGTGTCGGAGTGAACGACACGCCGATCGGATCCTTATTTGGGATTTTGGACCCCCGGGTTGCTTGTTCTGATCCTTTAGACTTGAGTTTTTTTTAGATTAGTCATTTGAATGCCCAACCCAAACCGAGAATCCAATTCGGATTCCGTCAGTTCGCACACGTCACTTTCACCCACCCGGTCGTGTCAGAGGAAACGACACGTCGATCGAATCCCATTTTGGGATTTTGGAACCCCAGGTTGCTTGTTCTAATCCTTTAGACTTGGGTTTTTTTTAGATTAGTCATTTGAACGCCCAACCCAAACCGGGAATCCAATTCGGATTCCGTCAGTTCGCACACATCACTTTCACCCGCCCGGTCGTATCGAAGTGAATGACACATCGATCGGATCCCATTTTGGGATTTTGGACCCCCGGGTTGCCTGTGTTGATCCTTTAGACTTGATTTTTTTTTTAGATTAGTCATTTGAACGCCCAACCCAATCCGGGAATCCAATTCAGATTCCGTCAGTTCGCACACGTCACTTTCACCCGCCTGGTCGTGTCGGAGTGATCGACACACAGATCGGATCCCTATTTTGGATTTTGAACCCCCAGGTTGCTTGTTTTGATCCTTTAGACTTAGGTTTTGTTTAGACTAGTCATTTGAACGCCAACCCAAACTGGGAATCCTATTCGGATTTCGTCAGTTCGCACATGTCAATTTCAACCACCCGATCGTGTCAGAGCGAACGACATGCCGATCGAATCCCTATTTAGGATTTTGGACCCCCGGGTTGCTTGTTGTGATCCTTTAGACTTGGGTTTTTTTAGATTCATCATTTAAATGCCCAACCCAAACCGGGAATCCAATTCGGATTCCGTTAGTTCGCACACGTCAATTTCAGCCAGTCGGTCGTGTTGGAGCAAACAACACGCCGATCGGATCCCTATTTGGGAATTTGGACCCTCGGGTTGCTTTTTCTGATCCTTTAGACTCGGGTTTTTTTTAGATTAGTCATTTGAACGCCCAACCCAATCCGAAAATCCAATTTGGATTCCGTCAGTTCACACCCGTCACTTTCACCCACCTGATCGTGTCAGAGCAAACGACACATCGATCGGATCCCATTTTGGGATTTTGGACCCCCGGGTTGCGTGTGTTGATCCTTTAGACTTGAGTTCTTTTTAGATTAGTCATTTGAACACCCAACCCAATCCGGGAATCCAATTCGGATTCCGTTAGTTCGCACACGTCACTTTTATCCACCCGGTCGTGTCGGAGCGAACGACATGCTGATCGGATCCCTATTTTGGAATTTGGATCCCCGGGTTGCTTGTTCTGATCCTTTAGACTTGAGTTTTTTTAAGATTAGTCATTTGAACGCCCAACCCAAACCAGGAATTCAATTTGGATTCCGTCAGTTTTAGTGGTTTCATTTCATTTAAACTATATGAAATTAATAGTAATACTGACCTGAGGGGCATGCTGTGAGGGGCGTACTCCCTGGATGGCAGATATCAGCTACTCAACCATAACGCCAAACTGCCTCTGTAGCTCTTCCCAGATGAGGGTTCTCATGTCCTCTCCACTACTGTCGGGCGACACAGCAGATGAACTCACGTAGGCCGGAGGAGCGACCGAACTCGTGTATGAGGACAACACTGGAGTAGTATCCAGGTTGTCCCCAAAGCCGTACACTCGGCCCTTCCTCGGCACTCCCACTACGTCGACCCAAGCCTCCGGATCCAAGTCTGGCTCAGGAGTGTCCTCTGTATAGCAATCCGTCATCGTCCTATCATAGGTCTCATGCAAAACAAATTAAAAATGTACTATTGAAATCATATTTTTTTAATATCTAAATTGAATTCAAAAATTATATTTTGACTTACAACAATCGTGCGAGCACTCTCGCTAACATAGTCATCCATCCCCTTCCGCTTATGAGTCCGATCAAATAACTCGCGAAAAGTAGGGGCACGCTCAAACTCGTGACCCTTACAATTCAACAAAAGTAGTTAGTTTTACAATAATAATAAATGTAATAAGCAATTGAACAATAATATACTTACCAATTTTTGGCTGTGGGTCGCATAAGATACAGACCCATTAGTATGGTAATTCTTCTCCAGTTGAGTTGCTCGGTTGCGTTTAGCAGCCCGTGACCTTTCCTGCCATGGTCCAATAGCCCAACGATGACAAAGGGACTCCCAATAGTCCCTCCTCAGCCAAATAGATAATCCATCCAAGCCGTAGGATCCCAGCTGCCTGTGGTCTTCGTTGCCTTGTCCCGGGCCTCCCACATGGACTTTCTCAAATTTGTCTGGGCAGTAGACTCCTAGACGACTCGTACTCGAGGGAGATCCTCCGATCTCGTGAACACGAACCTCCGCTGTTTAGAAATAAAATTACTCAACTTTCTGCACTAACAGAGAGAGATAGTAATTAAAGAAATGACTTCAAATCAGTCAAATTATTAATACCGTGAATATGTTAAATAATAATTCCCGGACGGACGGGGGGAACTCTTTCCATGAATCCACTGGTCCTGGAATGTGTGCGTGAACCAACGTTGTAATATAGTAGAAAGCAGAACCTGGATCTACCTTCCCTCTGCAATTGCACATTAATTTTATACATGAATTGTATAACATAAATAATAAATACATTAAGTTTGAAGTGATCAAGTTTACCCAGAAATCCAACATGGCTGGCATCCAAGTAGCTGAGGCCCCTCCTCATCCACTGTTGGATGATGGCTCCCTACGTGTATTGAAAACAATTAAGTACACTATTATGAAGCTTTAGGAAAACAAGAAATGTACTAAAGTATGAAAACATACATGTACCTGGTGGTGATTGGGATGGGAAAGGTGACGCTATTGGTGGGGTCGGGGAGGCGGTCCCTGCAAAATTATATGCACGTTAGAAAATATGAATTTAACATGAACAATAATATATAGAGTTTTGTGTTTACATATACATATACCTGTTGCCGGGACGACCAGCGTGGACGGGGAGGCGGTCCCTGCAAAATTACATGCACGTTAGAAAATATGAATTTAATATGAACAATAATATATAGAGTTTTGTGTTTACATATACATATACCTGTCGCCGGGACGACCGGCGTGGATGGGGAGGCGGTCCCTGCAAAATTATATGCACGTTAGAAAATATGAATTTAATATGAACAATAATATATAGAGTTTTGTGTTTACATATACATATACCTATCATCGGGACGACTGGCGTAGATGGGGAGGTGGAACCTCGGCCTACGGAGGTGGAAACTCTCCCACTCCGTCCTCCACGTACCTTATCTCTATTGAGAAAAATAAAGATATAACATGTCATCAGCACTCAAATTTGAAGTAACTATTTAATAACATATAATTAGCAACAACACTCGGTTCTTACAAAATTTTATAATATTATCTATATTCATCATCAGATGCTGAAGATATGTCTAATTCAGTGTCATCCTCCTCGAATTCGTCCTCATCATCATGGGACTCTTCCTCCTCATCAGACTCCAGGTCCCGCTCAAGGGCATTTGGGTCAACTTCTTCATGTTTGTTATCCTTATATAAGCAAATCGGTTCATTTATGTCATCAACATTGAACTGCGTAGAAGCCGCCAACTCTCGTGCGTCACTCTGATCTGATTGGAAAAAATTGTCATTAACACCTTCAAGCTCATCATCAGCCAGGAGAAGCTCATACTTAGGTTATAGCCTTGATTTCACTCTACATGCAGCCCACCAATCTCTCAATTTGAGGGACAAATAATTTGAATAATAAACTTGTTGGGCTTGTGCCGCCAGAATGAATGGCTCATACGTACTCAACTTACACTTATGTTTGACATCGACAATCCCATATGCTGTGTCATTACGAATAGAGGTCGGATCAAACCAATGGCACTTGAAGAGGAATACATGTTGAGCAACCACCTCTAAGAAATTTAATGACTTTCTTAATTTTTATAAAACTATTTTTTACTATGACAAATCTTTAAATATATTTTATACCACAAAGTTTTGTTTTCAGGTAACAGTATCCTCAAAATCTTCTAAGGCCACAACTGTCTCTCAACATACTGAATCCGACTGTCATATTCGACTCCTTCAGAATAGAAGTCAGAAGTCATCGAATTTTTCTAAGTCCACATCGTTTACATACCATTCGACTGATGACTTCGACTCTTACAGTCGAATGTCTTTTTCTTTGTGATTCAACTGATGACTTCGACTCTTACAGTCGAATGTCTTTTTCTTTGTGATTCGACTGATGACTTCGACTCTTACAGTCGAATGTCTTTTTCTTTGTGATTCGATTGATGACTTTGACTCTTATAGTCGAATGTCTTTTTCTTTGTGATTCGACTGATGACTTCGACTCTTACAGTGGAATGTCTTTTTCTTTGTAAATCGACGACTTTTACAGCTCTGTATTCGACTAAATACCTTCAATCGAATACCTTACAAATCCTCACCTATTGTAATCGAATCACAATGATCACTCATGAGTCGAATCACTCTTACTCCAATCAACTGTTCACATTCAACTACACTAACAATTCTGCACTTGTACCTTTTATTTTTGTCAGCTCTCTATTTTCTAAACTATATGAAGATCATCAAATCTAGTTTGATTATCTTAAGCAAAATCAATAGGAGGATTGTTGTATGTATTTCATCATAAAAACTTCGAAGATTATATTCTGACAGAATTTGACATGTCAGCTTCTAAATTAATTATCTTGTGAAATGTATCTCCTTGAAATCCTCAGTTCTAATGTCCTACCTTGCCTTATTGTTAGCTTCACAAGACACATAGCATTTATGTAAAATTTAGACGCATGGCATCTGACCATCTCACCTACCACTGACAGACCCATACCTTAACTTTTTGTCTATCTGTCTGTTGTCTATAATACTTGTGGGATACTAGGTTCCATCCTTTGTACTGAATTTTTTTGACTCACCTACCACAAGGGTATGGAAATGCATTTTCTCTTTTGTCTTGTCCTTGCAACAGGCATTTATTGAGCATGTGTTTAGCATGCCTCTCCCTCTGCTACTTGCTACAAGAGCTTATCTTCTAGCTGCTAACAAAATGAAGACCTCGGAAGAAGCATACTTGAAGGCCTATTGGAAAAACTCTTCAAGACCCAAAGGATCCCAGAATTCCTCCTCAAACGGCTATATTGCAAATAGCCACAAAGCTCCAATGGTCATCCTCTAAAACGGTCATATTTTTGAAAATTATAAAAGGAGCTCAAGAGGAAAAGAACACAATATAGAGAAATGCAGATAGATTATCCTTAAAGTGAGAATCCAGAAAGTGCATTCAAGTCCATTCTCTTGAAAGAGCCATTCGAATTCCTCAAGCTCTCTCAAAAGTCTTCATGCTTGACTTCCTCTGAGAGCTTCCTTGTGTTCAGAAAATTCTGTGGAGAATTTCTATTTGTGGGTGGCAATTGTACTCAGATTCAATTCTCTTTAGTCTACTCCTTTCACTTCAGATAGGATTTAGAGTCAATTCTATATCTATTATATCCATCTGATGTCTGTGTGTTTTTGTGCTCAATTTTGAGGCAAACACACCACTGTCAAATTTCCTTGTATTTGTGCAGAAGTCTGTCTCTACACTTTGCCCCTCTTGTGTAGGGAAGGCCTTGGTGAAAAGGCATTGTTGTACCCCTGTATAGGGAAGACTTGCTTGGGAGCAAGTGGGTTTTTGTAATTTCTCTCAAGGGTGAGAGAAGGCCAAATTCATTGGCAGATTAGTGAAATCTCAAGTGGTTGGCTTGAGGACTGGATGTAGGACTTCCATGTCAGAAGGGCCGAACCAGGATAAATTCTGTGTCCAATTTTCTTGTGTGATTGTTTTCGCCAAGTCTACACTTGAATCACACACATCACTTTGAGTACTAACTTGTTTATTTAGTGCTGTGATTTTCAAAAGAAATTTTTAAAAGGTAAACAATCCTATTTACCCCCCCCCCCCTCTAAGGCTGTTTTGCTTGCCATTTCGATCCAACAAGGGTATCAGAGCGAGGTCTTCTCAAAGAATCCCAAAAAGATTTGAGAAGAAATGACATCTGAAGCTCACAACTATGAAGGCCAATCGGTTACAAGGCCACCATTCTTTGATGGTGAAGATTATCAATTGGAAGATAAAGATGGAATGCTTCATCAGAGGTACTAACTTTGACCTCTGGCAGGTAATAGAACAAGGTGATTTTCAAGTCCTTGCAGAATCCTCTTCTGGTGCTCTTTCTATTGCTGACAAAAGAAATATGTCTTTAATTATAAAGCAAAAAATTATCTATGTTGTGCTTTATCTAAAAGAGAGTTTAATAGATTATCAGCCTGTAAAACAGCAAAAGAAATGTGAGATAAGCTACAAGTTACATATGAAGGTACAGATAGGGTTAAACAAACTAGAATAGACATACTCGTATCTCAGTATGAACAATTCAAAATGCTTCCAAATGAGAATATTACTCAAGTGTACAATAGATTTTCAATATAATTGTAGGTTTGAGTGCTTTAGGGAAGAATCTGACAAATGAAGAACTGTTAGAAAGATATTAAGATCCCTAACCAATGTTTGGACTCCTAAAGTCACAACCATAGAGGAAGCACATGATTTACACAATTAACCATTGATAAGTTAATAGGATCCCTTATGGCACATGAAATAAACATGGAAAGATTCTTTGAAAATTCTTCGAAAAAGAAAATTTCAATGCTTTGAAGATTGCAGATTCCTCTTCATCTGAAGACTCCAAAGAAAAATCAGATGGTAGTGATGATAGGCTATGCTCTCAAGGAAGCTGCAAAGAATCTTGGCTAAGAAGAAGAAATTTGGGTCAAGGAAATTCTTTAAGAAAGACAAGAAGAAGGAACCTACATGTTATGAATGCAATCAGCCAGGGCATTACAAATCTGAATGTCCCAGACTTAAGGAGAAGGACCAAGTAGACAAATCAGATATGAAGAAAGGAAAAGAAAAGAAGTTCAGAAGATTCAAGAAGAAGGCTATGGCAGCAACTTGGGATAATGAAGATGCTACCAACTCAGAATCTTCCAGCTCGGAATCTGATGAAGAAGAAAAGGCAAATCTAGCTCTCATGGCAGGACTAGAACAGGTAAATTCAGAAACATCTTTTACTTCCTATTCTGAATCTGATTCTGATAACGTTGAAGATGTATTTAATGAACTTTATGAAAAATACAAATCAGTGGTAAAATAAATAAAGATAGTTAAGCTAAATTTAATAAACCAAAAAAAGAGCAATACCTTTCTTAAAAAGGAAGCAGAAAGGTTGAACCAAAATCTAAATGAAACCAAAAGAGCTAATGAGTTACTTTGTGAAGATTTGAAAAATAAAAATAATAAAATTCTAGAATTAGAATCAAATCTAAACTTACTCAAGAATGAAGAAAAATTAGTGGAAGAAAACAACTATCTGAAAGCTACCATTGAAAAAATCTCTAATTGCAAAGCCTCACTATTTATTAGAATTAAAGGTTCTAGGCCTAGTAAAAAGAAATATGGATTAGGATACACACCTCCACATAATGTAGAAGAAATTATTTACCCTGAAGTATATCCAACACCTAAATTTGTAGCAGAAAAGAACATAAAAAATTCCAAAAAGGTAAATCAGCATAACTACAAACCGAAACAGAAGTTCAGCAACAATGTACAGAAGAAAAATGCTTTCAATTTGTGTTGTACTCATTGCAATCAATTAGGACACACTGTTAGCACATGCACCACTAGACATTTAAGATGGATTCCTAAAACTAACCATCATGGACCCAAGAAAATTTGGGTACCAAAAGTTACAACTTAGCCTATTTTGCAGGGTCGGCTGAGGGCATCCAAATGGTATTTGGATAGTGGATGCTCAAGGCATATGACAGGAGATAGGAAGCTTTTCACTAGTTTTAGAGAAGAATCTGGTCAAGTAACTTATGGAGATAATGGAAAAGGAAAAGTACTAGGATGTGGAACAATGGTACTAAAGAAAAGAATCTAATTAAAGATGTTATGTATGTAGAAGGTTTGAAACACAATCTGATTAGTATTAGTCAACTATGTGATAAAGGGCACTTAGTAAGTTTTCAGAATGACAAGTGTATAAGTCAGAAGGATAATAAGATTGTCTTTGAAGCACAAAGAGTGAAAAATTTGTACACATTGCAACTAGCAGAATTAAAAGAAGTAAATATGTGTCTAGCCACTACCAAAAGTGATGAGTCTGATCTATGGCACAGAAGACTTGGTCATGCTAGCACTTCAGTAATCAAGAAATTGATAAGACACGATTTGGTTGAAGGACTTCCCAAATTGAAGCTCAGAAAACATGGAATATGTTCAGCCTGTGCAAAGGGAAAGCAGACCAAGACCTCTTTTCAGTCTAAAACAATTGTTACAACTTCCAAGCCATTGGAACTAATTCACATGGATTTGTTTGGACCAATGAGGACAGTCAGTCTTGGTGGAAAGTCATATGGTTATGTGCTTGTTGATGATTATTCAAGGTATACTTGGGTATCATTTTTAGAAGCCAAATCTGAAGCTTTTCAAGTATTTCTAAAATTTAGAAAAATAGTTCAGAAAAATTAGAAATTCCAGATCATAAGTCTCAGGTCAGATCATGGTGGTGAATTCAAAAATAAAGAATTTATGGAGTTCTGTGAAGAAAATTGAATTGAAGACAACTTCTCAGCTCCAAGAACATCCCAACAGAATGGAGTAGCAGAAAGAAAGAACAGAACACTGTTGAACATGGCCAGAACAATGCTAAATGAGTATAATCTACCAAAATACTTCTGGGCAGAAGCAGTAAATACAGCCTGCTACATCATCAACAGATGCATGATCAGACCCATTCTGAAGAAAACAGCATATGAGCTATACAAGGATAAGAAGCCAAATATTAGCCATCTCAGACCCTTTGGTTGTAAGTGTTTTATTCTAAATAATGGTAAGGATAATCTAGGAAAATTAGATGCTAAAAGTGATGAAGGTTTTCTGTTAGGATATGTTTCAAAACCTAGAGGCTATAAGGTATTTAATAGAAAAACTTTAACAATAGAGCAATCAGTTCATGTATTATTTGCTGAAACTAACCCTTACATCAAAAGATAGAAGGAGAAGAAGAAGAATGTGTTGATGATCTCTGCAGGAACTTGAGAAGGCTTCTCTTGAAGAAGGAAAAGAAGAAGAAGTAGAAGATCCTCCATTAGAAAATCTTCAACAATAAGAAGAATCACAAGAAGGACTACCTAGAGATTTGAGGTACCATCGGGACCATCCTAGAGAAAACATTATAGGTGATCCTCAATCCAGGATAAGAACAAGAGGTATGCAAATTCCTTGTGACTTCTCTGCATTAGTTTCACATTGAGCCTAAGACAATCAATGATGCACTGGGTGATGAATCTTGGATCCTTGCTATGCAAGAAGAGCTTAATCAGTTCAAACGTAGTGAAGTTTGGACCCTTGTGCCTAGACCTACTGATCATCCAGTTATTGGAACCAGATGGTTTTTAGAAATAAAATGGATGAATCAGGGGTAATAACTAGGAACAAAGCTAGACTTGTAGCTCAAGGATATTCCCAAGAGGAAGGCATAGACTTTGATGAAACTTATGCTCCAGTAGCTAGATTAGAGGCAATCAGAATTTTATTAGCTTATGCTTGCTCTCTTAATATCAATTTATTTCAGATGGATGTTAAAAGTGTTTCTAAATGGTTTTATTAAAGAAGAAGTATATGTTGAGCAACCACCTGGTTTTGAAGATAGTAAGTATCCTATCATTTTTCCATTTAAAGAAAGCACTATATGGTCTGAAACAAGCACCAAGAGCTTGGTATGAAAGATTAAGTGCTTATCTTATATCACATGATTTTATAAGGAAAAGTAGATAGCACCTATTTATAAGAAATTTTCAAATGGAATCTTAATTGTACAAATCTATGTTGATGACATTATCTTTGGCTCTACTAATGAATCACTCTGCAAATTCTTTGAAAATTTGATGCAAAGTGAGTTTGAAATGAGCATGATGGATGAACTTAATTATTTCCTTGGATTGCAAATCAAGCAAACCAAAGAAGGAACTCATATCTGTCAAACCAAATACATTTCAGATCTACTGACTAAGTATGACTTTGACAAATGTAAGCCCTTAGGAACACCCATGAGCTCAGGCACTAAGTTAAACAGTGATCCTCTTGGCAAAAAGGTAGACCAAAAGACCTATAGAGGAATGATAGGATCACTGCTCTATCTCACTACAAGTAGACCAGATATAATGTTTAGTGTTTGTCTTTGTGCAAGATTCCAAGCTGATCCAAAAGAATCTCATGTTCTTGCAGTAAAAAGAATTTTCAGATATCTTATTAATACTAGTAACTTAGGTCTATGGTATCCTAGATGTTCTGATTTTAAGTTGATTGGTTATAGTGATGCTGACTATGCTGGATGCAAATTGGACAGAAAAAGCACCAGTGGTACATGTCAAATGCTTGCAGGTTGTTTGATATCTTGGTCTTCTAGAAAGCAAAATTCAGTGGCTTTATCCACTACAGAAGCTGAATATATTGCAGCTGGAAGTTGCTATTCTCAACTCTTGTGGATCAAGCATCAATTAGAAGACTATGGTCATCAGCTTCAAGATATTCCAATGCTTTGCGACAACACGAGTGCTATAAATTTAACAAAGAATCCAATCATGCACTCAAGAACCAAGCATATTGAGGTTAGACATCATTTCATTAGGGACCATGTAAGCAATGGAAATATTTCTCTTGAATTTGTTTCTACAGAAAATCAATTAGCAGATATTTTTACAAAACCTCTCCCTGAAGAAAGGTTTACTTCAATAAGAAGAGAAATAGGTATGTGCAACCCTGATTAAACTCCTAAAGTAGTGTTCGAAATGCATTGATAAGAATTTCTGTGAACTGTTTGTGAAAAAGAACTATCTTGAAAATCGCTAAGTCCTACATTCGATTCATGAAGAACTGATGCATTCGATTCATGTTATAATGATGTATTCGACTGATGTAGTCAAATACCTAATTTGATTCATTAAGATATTTAAAACGATGCTTACTATTCATAATTTGTTTTTAATTAATTATTTGAGGTAACTGACACCTCATTTAAGGCGCGTCCCTTCGTAATTAAACGGTCAAATCAATCATCGCGTCCCTTCATCCTGAAATCAAGCGCCAGTTACTTTTTCCCTCTCTATGTAAGTAAACTCCTTCTACCTTTCAAAACACCCGTTTGAAATCCTCTTTCGACTCACCTGTCTTCTTGCGTTCTTTGCGCCTTCACTGTACTCCGGCGAAGGACCTTCCAGGAACCATCTGAAACCTCACCTCTCCGGAAGAAAGGTAGGATCTTTCATCTCTACTGATCATTTCTTTCTCTCCTTTGAAGGTTTCCTGAGTCCCTTTTGTTTCTATCGTCGAGATGGCTTCCCTTAGGGCACAAGAGTCTGTCCAGTTGACCCCAGACCAACTCCACGCCTTGCTAAGATTCCCATTTGCTCTGGAAAGGCTGTTGAGTTCTCTCACTTATCTGGAAATCTGTCTTGGGTAGAAGAGACTTTGAATGCTATGGGTTGGACCAATATCTGTCAGATTTCTGAGCCATTTGTTGCCGATGCAGTCAGATCTTTTTATGCTTCATTGGAAGTCTCTGCTGGAAACTCAGTAGTAGGGTATGTCAAAGGCATCAAAATCACTATTTCTGGAGAGCTTTTGGTCGAATTGCTGGATTGTCCCAACTCAGGGCATAAGCTTAGTGAGTTCATCCCCTTGGAAAAGCAAAAATTAGAAATTATTGGCAGCCTAGGGACCTCAGCAAACGAGGACTTCAAGTTAATGAGTTGTCTGCTGAGAAAAGATTGATTCATTCTGTAATTACCAATATCATACCCCTAGAGCAGGAACTCATTCCTCCATTACTGCTAGAGATGGAAATTTTTTATTTTGGGCAGTTCAGAGGCATAAAGTGAATCTGCCAGCAGTAATTTTGGAAAAGATGATTGCTTCAAAGGATCTTCAAGAATCTCTTCCATGGATCTCTACTTACTCTTATCTTCAAGAAATTTTCAGTGGATCTATCTAAGAGATGTTTGTTGGAAACAAAGAGAAGATAGCATTTTTACTTTGAAAAGAAGCAAGTACTCCTTAGTTGGCAAAAAGCAAAATCTGTGGTATAAGTTCTGTCCCAGAGTGTGAACATGAGATCTATCCTGATGAATCTTTGGTTTCTATACTCACACTTGAAGCCCCAGCATCCGAAGTTCAACATGAACCTCCTTCAATTCCGATCAGATCTGAAGACTCATTTCCTATGCAAGAAGATGTCCCTCCATCCATCCAGTTCATGATGCTCCACAGGACACCATTAATGATGTCCTAAGAGATCTCAGAGGCAAGAAAGTTATTTCTGAAGATATCCCTGCCTCTCCCCCCCCTGATCACCTCTTTGAAGAAAGAGAGCCTCACCACTCTCCTTCTCAGTTTGAGACCCGGCCAAGGTCTCAGGGGGAGAGCAGCATCAGCCTCAATGACATCCTGAATTTGGTTAGAAGCTAGCATGAGAACATGTCAGTTCTCCACATGCAAGTTGTTTTGTTAGATTCTAAATTTGATGGTCTGTCTGATGAGGTCAAGCAGATTAAAGATCTTCTACTTCAGTTGGTGTGCCAACCGGGCACCTCTAGGCCATCAGGGCCTGCTTCCTCACAGCAACAAGAAGAGACTGTACCAGCTCAAGAGCAAGAACACCAAGCAGAACCTCAAGTAGCTGTACCTGAGGAACCAGTCCTTGAGCAAACTGTCAAAGAACCAGAAGTTCAGGCTGAGCAACAGCCTATTTCAGTTGAATCTCAGCAGCAGCTAGATAAGACCACTGAGCATCAGGCTCAGTTAGCAATAGTGGTTTTTGAACCCAGTGATGAGCAGCAACAGGTGAACAAATCTGAAAATCAGCCAGAAGAAGTGGCAGTAGACTTAGAGGATTCTATGCAGTAGGCAGCAGCCAAGAGACCTCTCGAGCCCTCTCAGGTTTCCCAGACATTTAAGAGAAAGGTGAAGAGGAGATTAGTCAAGAATGGTGTACCTGTCAAACCTGTTCTTCCCTCTTCTTCTTCCAGAGACACATCTCCAACTGTCATACCAGCTCCAGCAGCACCTACTCCAGATCCTCAATCTCCTGCTCCATCATCATCAACACAACCATCTCTACATTCCTCTCTGGATCTACTTCCAGAAGTCACTCCTTTCTATAAGGATGTTAAATTTTCTATCTACCCCTTGAAGTATCAAGTAAACCTCTACAAGAGTTCACCATGACTCTTTCCACTCACCTCCTCACTTCTATTCCTCTCTTCCCACTGCCTCAAAGTCTGACTCCAAGAAAACTCTCATGCATTTAGTTGAGATACTTCTTCTAGTATCCAACTGTTAGCTACCAGTGGACCCAAATTGGGAGATAACCTTCCTTGCTACTTCCTCCTTTTGATTTGCCTTCACTCACCACTCTGAATAACACATGAATTTGTTCAGAGAATATCTTGCTATTAGAGCATTTCTGGAAGTTCATGGGTTGCCAGATTTCATGTTTGAACATTGGCTTCCCATTTTGATACAAACCTCCCAACTTTCTATTTCCGATCTTCAACTCATCTCTCAAAAGAGCCACTGCCTCACACCTCAAGAATTTGTTGATCTCTATCCTGAAGAGGCAGCTAGGTTTCTAGAAAATCAATCCAGAACCCATCACTTGACAACTGCTCAACATCTTTCTCTTAGATTCCGTTCCCTTTTTGCAGAGCATCTCAGGGCCTCTCAGGCCAAGTACCTTGAAATGAGATCTTTCAACCATGAAAGGTTCAAACTGGGATTGCATGATGTTTCCAGAGGGCAGTATGAGAATTTGCTCAAAGGGCAAAGAGAAATTGTTCCTTCCATGATAGTGGCATTACCATCTGGTCTTCATCCTCCTCTGGTAGGAGCAGTTTCCTACAGAACAGCCTTTGCTGAAATAATCTTCAATAGATTCCTTCGGATTTCTGCCAGATTCAAAATCAAGTACACATCCAAGCTAAGTTTCCAAAGGTTCATATTTCTTCAGTTTTCCAAGAAAGACAAGCATCTTCTTGATATCCAGTTAAGTTTTGTTGAATCCGAAAGATTCACCCCTGAGCAATGGGAAGCAGCCTATCCATCCTATTACTCTCAGTGTTTGAAGATGAAACTTACCCTCAATCAATTTCACTCTAAGAGTCTTACGGATTTTCATAAGAGTGTTACTCACCGATGGGCTGAGAGGTACCTTGTGTACTATCAAGCTAAGGATGCAGCCATCTCAAATGGTCTCTACTGGAATCTGAACTTCAATGAATTCCTCCATCTGGCATCCACCAAACAGTTCGTTCCTCTCAAAATCAGGATGGACATTGAGAAATACCATTACAGAATTGGTTGGTACAGGAGGCGCCACATCAAGTCTATCAAGAAATTACCCTCCACCAATCAAGCCTACAATATTGATGAAGCTCTGTTTGCTCACTCCTTTACCAAGAATGAAGAAAAACTCTGGGAGTTCATCCAACCATTCTTAACCTCCCTCCCTGCTTCTCTGTTGTTACCCCTTTCAGCTAGAATCTAAACTTTGTAGTTGTATTTCTTTCTTAGTACTATTTGCTACTATGACTGTTTGCCCATTTATAGATGCAATTTCTTCCTACTGGTGCATTTCTCTGCGTTTTTATCCTTTCTGTTAATGTCACAAAGGGAGAGAAAAAGGTATAAAAATAGTATACATTATTTATTTAAAGATTTTTTTGTCATTAACAAAAAGGGGGAGAATTGTTGAGCAACCACCTCTAAGAAATTTAATGACTTTCTTAATTTTTATAAAACTATGTTTTTGCTATGACAAATCTTTAAATATATTTTATACCACAACTTTTTATTTTTAGGTAACAGTATCCTGAAAATCTTCTAAGGCCACAACTGTCTCTCAGCATACTAAATCTGACTGTCATATTCGACTCCTTCAGAATAGCAGTTAGAAGTCATCAATTTTTTTCTAAGTCCACATCGTTGACATACCATTCGACTGATGACTTCGACTCTTACAGTCAAATGTCTTTTTCTTTGTGATTTGACTGATGACTTCGACTCTTACAGTCGAATGTCTTTTTCTTTGTGATTCGCCTGATGACGTTGACTCTTACAGTCGAATGTCTTTTTCTTTGTGATTCGACTGATGACTTCGACTCTTACAGTCGAATGTCTTTTTCTTTGTAAATCGACGACTTTTACAGCTCTGTATTCGACTAAATACCTTCAATCGAATACCTTAGAAATCCTCACCTATTGTAATCGAATCACCATGATCACTCATGAGTCGAATCACTCTTACTCCAATCAACTGTTCACATTCAACTACACTGACAATTCTGCACTTGTACCTTTTATTTTTGTCAGCTCTCTATTTTCTAAACTATATGAAGATCATCAAATCTAGTTTGATTATCTTAAGCAAAATCAATAGGAGGATTGTTGTATGCATTTCATCTTAAAAACTTCGAAGATTATATTTCTAACAGAATTTGACATGTCAGCTTCTAAATTAATTATCCTGTGAAATGTATCTCCTTAAAATCCTCAGTTCTGATGTCCTACCTTGCCTTATTGTTAGCTTCACAAGACACATAGCATTTGTGTAAAATTCAGACGCATGGCATCTGACCATCTCACCTACCACTGACAGACCCATACCTTAACTTTTTGTCTATCTGTCTGCTGTCTGTAATACCTGTGGGATACTAGGTTCCATCCTTTGTATTGAATTTTTCTGACTCACCTACCACAAGGGTATGGAAATGCATTTTCTCTTTTGTCTTGTCCTTGCAACAGGCATTTATTGAGCATGTGTTCAGCATGCCTCTCCCTCTGCTACTTGCTACAAAAGCTTATCTTCTAGCTGCTAACAAAATGAAGACCTCGGGAAGAAGCATACTTGAAGGCCTATTGAACAAACTCTTCAAGACCCAAAGGATCCCAGAATTCCTCCTCAAACAGCTATATTGCAAACAACTACAAAGCTCCAACGGTCATCCTCTCAAATGGTCATATTTTTTGAAAATTATAAAAGGAGCTCAAGAGGAAAAGAACACAATATAGAGAAATGCAGATAGATCATCCTTGAAGTGAGAATCCAGAAAGTGCATTCAAGTCCATTCTCCTGAAAGAGCCATTCGAATTCCTCAAGCTCTCTCAAAAGTCTTCATGCTTGACTTCCTCTGAGAGCTTCCTTGTGTTCAGAAAGTTCTGTGGAGAATTTCTATTTGTGGGTGGCAATTGTACTTAGTTTCAATTTTCTTTAGTCCACTCCTTTCACTTAGATAGGATTTATAGTCAATTCTATATCTGTTGTATCCATCTGAAGTCTGTGTTTTTGTGCTCAATTTTGAGGCAAACACAACACTGTCAAATTTCCTTGTATTTGTGCAGAAATCTGTCTCTGCACTTTGCCCCTCTTGTGTAGGGAAGGCCTTGGTGAAAAGGCATTGCTGTACCCCTATATAGGGAAGACTTGCTTGGGAGCAAGTGGGTTTTTGTAATTCCTCTCAAGGGTGAGAGAAGGCCAAATTCATTAGCAGATTAGTGAAATCTAAAGTGGTTGGCTTGAGGACTGGATGTAGGACTTTCATGTGAGAAGGGCCAAACCAGGATAAATTCTGTGTCCAATTTTCTTGTGTGATTGTTTCCGCCAAGTCTACACTTGAATCACACACATCACTTTGAGTACTAACTTGTTTATTTAGTGTTGTGATTTTCAGAAGAAATTTTTAAAAGGTAAACAGTCCTATTCACCCCCCCTCTAAGACTGTTTTGCTTGCCATTTCGATCCAACAATACAGTGTTGCCTTGTCCCAAAAATTGCTGTTTAATGACTTCTTTGAGAATGCCATAATAGTCTACTTCATTTTCATTGTAGGCAGTTCCCTTCACACATACGTCGTTGTTCATCATAGACTTATTCTGTCCATAATCTCTCGTGTGAAATCGGTATCCATCACAATGTAGCCTGGATAGACACGTACAATCTTCGAGGGCCCATAACTGATCTCTTGTACTCTTGAATCAGTAATAAAGCCTTGTTCAACCTATTATTAAAAGAAGGGACAGACAATGACAAATTACAACGACTAATTATGCATAAGAGCATAACACTTATGCTTCAAAATATTTAGACACTTACTCGAGATCTTAACCAAGTAGCAAAAGACTTCTCCCATTCCTTTTCAACATGCACGTCAGTTAGACGTGGATTCCGTTGTAGTATGACCAAGTCAAACTCTCTGTAATGTAAATGTCACACAACCTCTAAGTTCTGCAAATTGCTCGCAAATAATGTACATCATTACTGTTGAGAGCTTACTCAATGTAGGGGTTTAGTTCTGCGCAATTCATGAATATGTAGATCTCCGCAGCTACCAACTCTCTGTCTTCAAGTGCGCGAGTAGAAGAATATCCGAACGCTCATCTGGGACACTTGAATACAGAGAGTCGATCAGACACATTAGAAACTCCACCATCATCATTACGTGGAGGTTGAGTGCATCAGGTTCGTATTTCCGTGTCAAAGTACATCGAACAAAAGTTTGATATCTCTTCAATATGGTACGCCTGAGTAATGGAGCCCTCAACTTGTGCTTTGTTGCGGAATTTTATCTTAAGATCATGTATACACCTACGACAACAATTCAAATGAATACATATGAAATTATAAAAGATCGTCGTAATGTGAATAAATTGAGACATAAGAATATACCTCTCAAACGGATATATCCATCGAAATTGTACTGGTGCTCCGACCCTAGCCTCATATGGCAAATGGATGATCAGATGCTCCATTGAATCAAAGAATGCTGGAGGAAATATCTTCTCTAATTTACAGACTGTCTGTATTATATTTTGCTCCATATTTTGCAAGTAATGAAGTCTGAGTTCTGATGCACATAAAATCCTGAAGAATTGACTCAGCTCGGTCATTACTCCCCATATTTGCTTCGACAACAACTCACGAAAAGAAATTGGAATCAGTATTTGCATGAAAACATGGCAGTCATGACTCTTCATTCCATATATTTTCCCCTCGTTGACATTTACACAACAAGCAATATTCGAGACATATCCATCCGGAAATCTCAACTGCTTCAACCATTGACACACTTTCTTAATCTGTCTGGCCTCAAGCACATATGAAGCTTTAGGTTGCACCATTTTTCCACTAACATGTTGTAGTTCTAGTTTTGGATGTCTGCAAAGTACTTTCAAATCCATTCGTGCCTTGACGTTATCCTTCGTTTTGCCTTTCACGTCCATAACTGTATTGAACATATTATCAAAAACATTCTTCTCTATATGCATGATGTCTAGATTATGCCATATCAAAAGTGTTGACCAATAAGGCAATTCTCAAAATATACTTTGCTTCACCAATTGTGATCCTTCCCAAGTCGGGGATTTGTCGGGTACTACCAGCTAGTTGTGATATAGTCGGTAAGTTCTGGACCCGCCTCGCCATGTTTCCACCAGACACCCATTCCATATCTACCTCATCCATCACAATTGTATTTTTCATAAAAGAATCCTTTTTGCTTTCGGAAAGGATGGTCACTCGGTAGAAACCGACGATGACAATCGAACCAACATGCTTTTCCCCCAGATTTCAACACGAATGATTTAGAATCATCCATACAATAAGGACATGCCAACCTCCCATGTGTGCTCCAGCTAGATAACATGTCGTACGCTGGAAAGTCACTTATTGTCCACATTAATGCACCCTTCAAATTGAAATTCTATTTTCTGGATGCATCATAAGAGAGAACCCCATCTGACCATAACAATTTCAGCTCATCAATCAACAGTCTGAGATATATGTCTATATTGTGTCCTGGACTTTTTAGACCAGGAATCACCAATGAAAGGAACAAATTCTCACGCTTCATGCACATGCTTGGCGGAAGGTTGTACGGTGTTAGGAATACTAGCCAACATGAGTAAGATGCCACCAAGCCTCCGAATGGATTGAAACCGTCTGTGCATAAACCCAACCGCACGTTGCGTGGATCCCTTGAAAAGTAAGGATGAGTACGGCTAAAATGAGCACAAGCTTTACCATCGGCAGTATGACTGATTTCACCATCATCACGACAGACTCTTTCTGCATGCCAAGACATATGTCCAGCTGTCTTCGGGGACATGAATAACCGCTGCAATCTGGGTGTGATCGGAAAGTACCGCAATGACTTATATGGAACATCCTTCTGCTTTGACTTGTCTCCTCTCTTAGGCTTGAATCTATCATGCTTACAAATACAACATGATGTCTTATCTGCATCATCTTTGTAGTACAACATACAGTGATTCGGACATGCATCAATTTTCATAAAACCAAGCCCCAGATTATTCACCATCTTCTTCGCACGGTAAAAATCATCAGGCAACCTCTCTGATTGAGGAAGCATACTCTTGACGAGTAAGAGAAGTCGATCAAAACAACTCTCGCTCATATGAAATTCAGACTTTAAATTCAGTAGATGCGACACTACAGACAACCGTGTATGCTTCTCACAACCATCCCATAATGGCTCATCATCATCTCAAAGTAACTGATAAAATCTCTGAGTTGTATCATTCGACACTTCTTCATTTGTTTGGTCATCATGAATATTGAACTCCGGACTAGAAACATCGATAACCATGTCTACGTACGTACTTATGGAGGCAAAGTTGGCTGGTTCAGACTACTGAATATTCAACTCACCATGAGACGACCATAACTCATAATGGGCAACAAATCCTCTCGTATACAAATGATGCTGCACATCCATGTCGATATCCACTTTTTGTTCTTACAAGCCGAACCTGGACATTAGATGTTACTCATCGGATCAATTGCTACTGATGAATTACTCAATGCAAACTGAATGAAACTGTCAACTCCGTCTTTAAACTCCTCTGTTACAACTCCATTAACTATTCCACGGTACATCCATGACCGATTCTTATAAGACATTTTTCCTACACAGATTAAATGTCATGTCACGTGTTAAAATCCAACACACCCTCACATCATTCGAGTAAGTCAAAATGAATAGGTAGGATATATTATTTAGATTATCACTTGTTACCCATATGTGAATATTTGATCGCACTCAGATGAACATTTACTATGTGTTTGTATTATTTGCTGAAAATTTCGGCAGCATCTCCCCACACCTCTCTGATATACCAAAAATATTTATTGATTAAGATATTTTTTTAAACACTTACTAATAAGTAGTTAAGAAAATATTCTAAATCAATAAAGGTATATCAGAGAGGAGTGAGTAGAAGCACCCAAAATTTTCAACAAATAATACAAACACATAGTAAATAACCACCTACATGTGATCAAACATTCACAAACTGTCTAAAACGGGACAATTCAAGACTTTGAGTTAGATATACACGTTCTCATCATTGAAAATAAGACTCGTGCACATCAATCCCAAAGTCTTGAACGGGAAGGTTCATTAACACGGGCTTAACATGCTCTCGTGAGGTGTGTGCAGTGATAAATTGCTATGCATGCATATATCAAATTTAAAACCCACATAAAAATGAAAGGAATATGAAAACAAAATATGTCATGTGAACAAGTGCAATATTAAACCAAATTCACACATATATGTAAATGAATTACATTAATGTACGAACTACAATACTAATCAAGAAAAAAGAATTACAAGTGAGTATAATTTATGGCTGACATAAACAAACTAACTTAATAGTAGGCATATGTCCTCATCTCAAAATTAAACAAACTAACTTAAGAATAGCCAAGTCTTGTTCCATGTATAAGAGCAGAAGTAAACAACCCAACGTAAACAGACCAAAATTTGGCTCCTAAATTTCATAGATAATCATCTCCAAAGACAGATAATGACATTTTATAGTCAATAGTACTACAGAATAGTCCCAAAAATTCTCTTAAGATGACATTGCCCATGTACTTAATTTTATTTTAGATCGGATGATGAATCGTAATTAAACTTATTCATACTTAAGGATATTTCCTAACGCATTGATATATAATGTTTAACATTTATGTATAATTACAATAGATTTTAAAAATACTAAAATGACAATTCCACAATAATAATATAATAACTATCATATTCTAACAATAAAATAATATAATATATCTAATGTTACGTCTATGCATGCAGATTTAAATGATTTGGTTAAGCTCTTATTGTAGCATTTATTCTAACATAGACATTCCTAAATTGCATATACAAAGTTACGCTCAGAAACATCAAAATAAAATTAAACAAGCATAAATAACAAATAATATAATATCAATTTATCATATGTCTATATGTCTTTAGGGAGAAGTCCCAAGCCAATTGTAAACGACATTTTTAGACTTCTACAGAAATTTCTACGCCTCCTTTATATATTCTCAAATATTACAATAATCACCTCATACATAAACATGATAAAAATATTTCTTCTAAGTAAAAAACATTTGGGGACTGTGGGGAAGGGGAATGTGGGGGAGGGGGGACGGTGGGGGAGGGGTCTATGGGGGGAGGGGGGGACTGTGGGGGGGGGGGGTCGCCTGTTGGGGGAGGGGGGTGGCAGGTGGGGAAAGGGGTGCAGGGGTTGGGGACGGGAGGGGGGGCCGGCAGGGTGGGGGGCTGGGATGGGAGGGGGAGGGGGTGCAGCGGTTGGGGACGGGAGGGGGAGGGGAGGCGACAGTGGGGGGGGGGCTGGGACGGGAGGGGGAGGGGGGGCCGACAAGGAGGGGGGTGGAAGGGGTGGCAGGGGTGGGGAAGGGAGGGGGAGGGGGGGGCGACAGGGGGGGCTGGGACAGGAGGGGGAAGGGGACCGACAGGGGGGGGGGGGTCACCTGTTGGGGGAGGGGGGTGGCAGGGTGGTGAAGAGAGGGGGATCAAGTGAGGTGGGTTAGCTGAGTGATATACAGTGGGTGTAAGCCATTCAAGAATCTCTTTGCTTTCAACTTTTCAGCGGCGATCGTGTGAGGGGCATACTTTGATAACTAAGCAAATTGTGCCTCATACTCGGCTACTGATAAACCTCGCTGCTTCAAATTAATAAATTCTATGGCTTTCTTTTCTTGGACCACCTCAGAGAAATACTATTCATTGAATAACTCAACAAACTTCTCCTAGGATAGTCGATATGCGTCTCCTATGGTGTTTTCCTACTTTCCCACCAAGCCCGAGCATCTTTATCTAATTGAAATGTAGCTAAGCGGACTTTATCCTCCTCCTAGCACCAGGTAGATTTAAAAATTCTCAGCCACATCAGGGTTAGTACTTCCAAAAAAAGGAGGGGGATTTAGACTACGAAAATCCTTGAAGATGTTGGTTACGTTGTATGAGTTGTTTTGGGCTACCGTTTTGAGTGCTCGCATTATGTCGTGCACTATATTCTCCATCCTCCTCCATGCTTCACCTCCTCCATTCATAATTAGTTTAGAAGAAAATCTGAGATGTTCAAAATACCGTATGTTAATATTGTAACCCATGCCCAAAAGTTGTTCACCACGCTGTCAGCGTCGGCCTGCCATTGGTCACATCGTGATGCCAACAGCACATCTCTGCTCCGTGCTGTATTGTGAGGTCGCCTCGACTGCTGTGCGGCGACGCCAACCATCGCGTCGCCCCCTCGAGTTCAGCGTGCCATCAATGCGCTCCTTGCCAACCATGCCAGTCAGAATCCAAGGCAACATTTTTTGGCCAATCAAGTTGTGCTAAGTGTCAAGATCTGAACCACTGCCGCACATGATGAATATTGACCGTTGGATCTGATCGGCCCCCCAGCGCTATAAATAGTGGGGTCTGGTGCTAAAAAACCACCCTTACTTTCACGCACGAGCATTCTCCGGATGACCAGTTGACATGCTGACGATCTCCGTCCCGACGTCTGATTTCAGACCGATTAGCCTATCAAACTTTCTGTACAAAATTATTTCCAAAGTCATATCCGACAGGCTGGGTACTTTGCTTCCGAACTTGATATCCGAAGAGCAAGGCGCCTTCACTAAAGGGAGGAGTATAGCTGAAAACATACTTCTGACAAAGGACCTCCTCCAGCATCTAGGAAGGCCTTGCAGAGGGGGTAACTTGATCATTAAACTTGACATGGCAAAAGCCTATGACAGGCTTGAATGGGATTTCCTATATGCAGTCCTCACTAGATTCGGTTTTTCAATTCAAGAGATCTCTACCATTGAACCATTGCTCTCTAACTATTGGTTCTCCATCCTTCTTAGTGGACAGATTCATGGCTTCTTCAAGTCATCCAGGGGGGTCAGGAAAGGGGACCCAGTGGCCTCTGCCCTTTTCATCTTAGCGGAAGAAGCACTCAGCCGGGGGCTCACTCACCTGTACAAACATAGCAGTGGTGGCGGGTACCAAACCAATGCTAGATGCCCGGCAGTCACTCACCTTCTTTTCGCAGATGATACACTGGTTTTCTCCAATGCCTTAGTGAGACATCTACGAAGATTTATGGTCTTCCTTAACAGCTACGAAGAGGCATCCGGGCAGCTCGTCAACAAGCACAAAAGCTCCTTTTATGTCCCTGCTAATGCCACTGATAGCCACATTCAGAAAATCAGTGATACAACGGGCTTCACCAGAGCAAATTTGCCAGTCAAGTACCTTGGGGTCTCCATATATGTCGGCCGCCAAAAACTGGCCCACTTCGCCAACATCATCTCCAGGACAGTCAGCAAACTTCAAGGGTGGAAAACAGATCTGCTCTCTTCAGGTGGCAGACTCGTTCTTATACAGTATATTCTGACCGCCCTTCCCATCTACACCATGAACGCCATGCCCATCCCGACCACTGTGGTTAGATGCTTCCACAAGATCCTCGCCAACTTCTTCTGGGGATCTTATGAGGGATCCCCGAAAAAACATTGGAAGAGCTGGAGCACCATCGCACAGCCAAGGGAGAGCGGAGGACTAGGAGTTCTAAATCTGAATCACATGCAAATCGCCTTCAGGACAAAGATGCTATGGAAAGCTTTGACGACGGACTCTCTATGGGCTAGGTTCTTCAGAAGCAAACACCTTTATAGTTGTCATCATTCGGAAGCTCACTTCCCCTTCAAGCTAGCTTCAGACAGAAACTTATGGAAGCAAGCAGCCCACATCATCCAAAAGAAGCCACAGAATTGTTTCTATGAACAGCAGCCCCACGGTTTATTTCTGGTATGACGCATGGACCGGGGAGACGCCCCTGAAAGAGTTCATCCCTGAAGACATCTGGAACAACATGTCCGATAAGAATTGCACTGTTCAGCAGGCCTTTAACCACCCGATGAGCTTTCAGCTGCAGACTGCTACCGGTATTGCCCCTGCATCTTTTGTCTCAATTCTTAACTTCTAATGGCACCAAGGACATGTGGATATATATGGAGTCCTACTGCAAACGGCAAATTCTCCACAAAATCAGTCCGCTCCCTCCTCGCACCAGCAAACTCTCAGCAGTGGGTTGTCCTGTGGTCGCCCCACATCCCCCTCAAATGGTCTGTCCTATTATGGCGCCTTATCCTCAACTCCATCCCGGTGGATGAGACTGTGAAGGAAAAAGGAGTGCCCCTCGCCTCTAAATGTTCCTGCTGCCCCCAGCCTCAAGAAGAAAGCGCCCTTCACATGTTCTTCAGAAGCGACACCGCCGATCAAGTCTGGTCCGAGCTTTCCTATCTTCTGCATTTCAGCAACAGGGAGGTTAGCGCAGTGACAGATGGTGTGACTGCCTTCCTTGCTCGCCCAGAAATTATCGCCACATCCGGTCGCCTCGTTCGTTGCACCTTCATGGCTGATTTGTGGGAGATATGGTGTAGCCGAAACAAAGCAAGATTCCAAGATCAGGGGATGATGGCCAAGCACATCATCAATAGAACAATGCTATCCATCCGTGCGATCTGCATCTCCTTCAAGTTTCAGAAAGTCCCGCAAGCATGGCTAGCTGCACTCCATCAAACTGAACATGGTATGGAAGAACTGAAGAGCAGAACCCCGACCATTGTCCGGTGGATCACGCCCTCGTCGGGGAGATTAAAGCTAAATGTAGATGGCGCCTTTATGAGGACATCGGGGACAGCCGGAGGTGGAGGTATACTTCGAGATCACGAGGGCAATATGTGTTGGGCCTTCGCCTGGGCATATCATGATCTAAACTCAAGTCTTGCAGCTGAAGCTATGGCACTCAACGATGGCCTCTCCATTTGCTGCAGTAAGGGTGTTTCTGAAGTTCTGGTGGAGACTGACTCCCTCAATCTCCTTCAGCTGGTTACCAATCAGATCTCCAGCCAGTGGGATCTCAGTTGTATCATGCATGACATTGCAATGGAAACCTTGAATCTGAAAGCAGAAATTGCACATGTTCCCAGGGAAGCTAATAGAGTAGCGGACTGCCTTGCCAGTTCTGCCATGTCCTGTACCCGTTTTGTCATTTGGAGTTCCTGGGGCGACCTGCCTACCACTGTTAAGGATCCCTACCATCTTGATAAGGTAGGAGATCCTTCCATCAGGTCCTAGCCCCCTGCTGTACTTACCTTTTACTCATATATAGAAAACCCACCCCTTGCCACTTGGGGAGGTAGTGGCACTCTCACCTCACTAGTGAGATTGCCCCTACCTACCTCGGTTTGGCTTTACTAAAAAAAAAAAAATCTATGATTTCTCTAAACAGATAAGAGTTAGTTAACTAAATGTAGGAATAAGAAAATAAATAAATATAATAAGAAATTACATACCATGAAATCTGATACAACAACTTCTGGACCTCCATCGGAAAATTATTGAATCTATGAATAGGCCCAGGAAAGTGTGCCTGAATTATTCTTGTGATAAATTGAGATGCTTGGGCGGGCTTTATTTTATCACTGAAATTATGTAACTTGTTAGTATGATTTTTTGAACTAAATATACCTCCTTAATAGAAGATACATATAAGTTTATTACACACCCATTGATCCACACCTCCCGCAGAGTGTTGTCATAAAAACTGCCTCTCCCCTCCTGGAGACTAACAGCATCCTCTGGCACCGGACCTGGACAAAAATGCACAACGAGCAATGTAATGTACAAGAATAGAAATAATGACTATACAAATACACTAAAATTTAAATATACATACCTACTACTATATTAGGAGAAGGTGTAGACTAACCCGAGCCTGTAACATTTTAATGGCATAATAATCAATGCACAATGAAAATACAACTTTAAATATACATATCTGCTACTACAGGAGGAGACACAGAGGCTGGACCAACAGCTGTAACAAGAATATATGGCATAAATAATGAGGAGGTGTAAACTCATTAAAACCTATAAGAATTTTATGGCATAAAGATCAATGCACAATGAAAGTACAACTTTAAATATACATACCTGCTGCTATAGTAGGAGACACAGAGGAAGGACGAGCAGCTATAACAAATTTAATGGCATTAATAATATGTATAAATAATGACTATATAAATACTTCCAACTTGAAATATACATACCTGGTACTCTAGGAGGAGGAGGTGTAAACTCACCAGAACTGTAAGAACTTTATGGCATAAGGATCAATGCACAATGAAAGTAGAACTTTAAATATACATACCTGCTGCTACAGGAGGAGGGACAGACGAAGAACCAGAAGCTGTAACAATTTAAATAGCATTAATACTATGAACAATTTAAATAGCATTAATACTATGTATAAATAATACACAAAGAAAAATACACTAGAAAAATATACATACCTGATGCCGCCAACAAACCCCTCTCACGACTGCTCCTCCCAGAATTGGAGCCCGATCGTCCTCCACGCACCAAACATAAAAAATTAATGTCATTAGTCAATTGCTTATATGAAAGTGGGCTACTTTAAATATACTAAACAGATGTGAAAAAATTCTACCCTTTTTTAAATGATATCCACTTCCTCCTCAGATGATGACGATATATCTAATTTAGACCCATCTTCATCATCATCTTCACATTCATCACTGGTATATTCCTCCTCCTCATCAGAACTTTCACATTCAATATTTGTTTGCCTTCCACTACTCCGTTTTATCTCATGTGGATCGACTTCTTTGACCTCATTTCCTTTAGACAAGAAATTTGGCGCTTCAGATTCGTCTTCTCCAGTATGAGCTATCAACTCTACATCTTCAACCAAGTCTTCTTGAAAGAATTCGGCGTTGACCTCTTCAAGTGTCTGATCAATCATGTCCAATTCATAATCAGAGAATAGTCTTGACTTAACTCTACAAACTACCCACCAATCATTTCGTTCTTTATTTGTAGATGATGGATAGCTTGTATAGTACACCTGCTGGGCTTGTGTGGCTAAAATGAATGGCTTATAAGTATTCAATTTCAACTTATGTTTAAGCTCGACAATCCCATGCACTGTGTCATTTCGAATGGAATTTGGATCAAACCAATGACACTTGAACAAGAATATATGATTGTCTTGTCCTAGATATTGCAACTGTAAGATCTCCTCTACAATACCATAGTAGTCATATTCACTTTCATTGTATGTACTTCCTTTAACACATACGCCACTGTTCATGTTAGATTACTCTGCCCATAGTCTTTTGTATGAAATCTATACCCATTCACAATAAAACCAAGATAGTTTTGTGCAATTTTTTATGGGCCATAGGCTATCTGACGAACTCTTTCATCAGTAATTAAACCTTGTTCAACCTGCGTATAGAGAAGACTAGTTAAAAAGTGAACATAACTTATCTTAAATACTCTTTGACCATGTACACTTACGCGTTTTCTTAGCCATAAGGCCAATGACTTCTCTCGTTCTTTTTCAACCTCATAATTAGTGAGATGTGGATTTCTTTGAATTTTCTGAATCAAATTGTCTGCAATATGAATAGAAGACCAACTTCAATAGCTATAATAAGGGCAAAGAAGTTTATACACAATAAATTATGAGTTTAGCACTTACTAAACAACACTCTAGCTCAACACAATTTAAAAGATATATATCTCTGCGGCGCATAACTCTCTGCCATCCAGCATGCGAGTTGAAGAACATCCGAAGGCACGTCCAGGGTGATTAAATATGGAGAGTCGATCTGAACACACAGACTCCCCCCCATCATCATTAAGTGGAGGTTGAGTACGACGAGTTTGTATGTCTGCTTCAAAGTACATCGAACAAAAGTTTGATATTTCCTCTATAATGTATGCCTCAGCAATAGAACCCTCCACTTTTGTTTTATTTCGGACTTTCATTTTGAGGTCATGCATACACCTACACCAAAAATGTACAAGACAATTAGGAAACGTATCAAATGTAAGGTGCAATTCTAAGAAGAAAAAAATTAATATTGCATATACCTCTCAAATGGATACATCCATCTATATTGTACTGGCCCTCCGACTTTAGCTTCATATCGTAGATCTATGAGTAAATGCTCCATCAAATCGAAGAATGCAGGCGGAAATATCTTCTCCAACTTGCATATGATGCTGACCACATTCTGTTCGATAGTTTGCACATCTTCAAGCCTGAGTTCTAATGCACACAGAATCGTGAAAAATTGACTCAGCTCAGACAATGCTCCCCATAGAGGCTTCGACAACATGTCACGAAATGCAATAGGAAGTAACCTTTGCATGAACACATGGCAGTCGTGACTCTTCATTCCATATATTTTTCCATCACTGACGGTGACAGAACGAGCAATATTAGACACATAACAATCAAGAAATCTCAATGTTTCAGCCACTGACACACTTCCTTTACTTGTCCTCCTCCAAGCACATAAACTGCTTTTGGTTTAATTGATTTCCCATTTACTACAACAAGTTCTAACTCTAGATGTTTACAGAGAATGGAAAAGTCCAAACGTGCATTCCCATTGTCCTTTGTTTTACCTTTTATGTCCATAACGGTGTTGAACACATTATCAACGATATTTTTCTCGATATGCATCACGTCTAGATTGTGCCGCACAAGAAGAGTCGACCAATAAGGTAGCTCCCAGAAAATGCTTCTCTTCACCCATTTATGCTCCTTCCCAAAACCTGAAAGGTGTCGGGTACTGCCCATCAGTTGTGTGATATTTGGCAAAATTTCTACATGTGCTGCCATATGATCACCAGACAATCTCTCGAATATAAATTCATATTGTTCCATTCTGTTCTTTAGGAATGCATCTTTTTATCTTCTGAAAGGGTGATCAACTGCTAAAAATTGTCGATGGCAATCAAACCAGTAGGACTTCTCACCATGTTTAAGTACAAATGATTTGGTATTATCCATACAGTAAGGACATGCTAGCCTCCCCTGTGTGCTCCAACCAGATAGCATTCCATATGCAGAAAAATCACTTATAGTCCACATCAATGCTGCCCTCATGATGAAATTTTGCTTTCTAGATGCATCATAAGTATTGACCCCCTCAGTCCATAATAATTTCAATTCATCAATCATTGGTCTGAGATAGATGTCTATATTTTTTGTAGGACTTTTCGGACCAGGAATCAATAAGGACAGGAACAAATTCTCTCGCTTCATACACATGCTCGGAGGAAGGTTGTATGGTGTCACGAACACTGGCCAGTTGGAGCAGGAAGCCACGGAACCTCCAAAAGGATTAAATCTATCAGTGTACAAATCAAGCCTCACATTACGCGACTCCCTTGAGAAGATAGGATGAGCATGGTTGAAATGAGTCCAAGCTTCGCCATCTGCAAGATGACTCATAATATCCTCATCTCGACGTACTCTTTCTGCGTGCCACCTAATATGTCGAGCTGTCTTTGAAGACATATACATCCGATGTAGCCTGGGTGTAAGGGGGAAATATTGCAATGACGCATAAGGTATATCCTTTCCCCTTGAATTAGCCCCTCTTTTAGGTTTAAACCTATCATGATGACAATCTGAACAGGTACCTTATCTGCATCCTCTTTGTCATACAACATACAATGATGATGAGGAGGAGACGATCAAAGCAATTCTCACTTATATGAAATTCAGATTTCAAGTTCAGCCACTGTGACACGCTGACAACCGAGTGTGTTTTTGACAACCATCCCACAATGGCTCATCAGCATCCTTAAGTAACTGATAGAATCTTTCGGCACGTCTTCAGCATATACAGTAGGATCCTCATGTACACTGAATGTCGGACCAGCAGCATCTATAACCATATCCACGTACGTACTTGTGCCTTCCACATTACTAGGCTCGTGCGACCAGAGCTCCTCACCATGACATGTCCAATTCATATAACCTTCAATAAACCCTTTTCTGTATAAATGGCGTTGAACCTCCCATTGTGAATTCTGCTTCAAATTTTTACAAATCATACAAGGACATCGGATGCCACCTTCGCTATATACTGTTGCATTTGGATTCCCCAATGCAAACTGAATGAAATTCTCAACTCCGACCCTAAACTCCACAGACACCACATAATCAACTATTCTACGATACATCCATGAACAGTCTGAAGCCATTTTTTTCCTGCACCCAACCAATATTAACAGACAAATAACTTTAAAATTCAAACTCACACATCTTTCGACGCAACAGAAATGAATAGGAAGGATATATTATTTAGATTATCACTTTTTACCCATATGTGAATATTTGATCGCACTCAGATGGTCATTTACTATGTGTTTGTATTATTTGCTAAAAATTTTGACAGCATCTCCCCATACCTCTCCGATATACCAAAAATATTTATTGATTAAGATATTTTCTTAAACACTTACTAATAAGTGGTTAAGAAAATATTCTAAATCAATAAAGGTATATCAGAGAGGAGTGAGTAGACGCAACTGAAATTTTCAACAAATAATACAAACACATAGTACATGACCACTAACTACGATCAAACATTCACAGACTGTCCAAAATGGGACAATCAAGACTTTGAGTTAGATATACATGTTTCATCATTGAAAATAAGACTCGTGCACATCAATCCCAAAGTATTGAACGGGAAGGTTCATGGACACGGGGCTTAACACGCTCTCGTAAGGTGTGGTGCAGTGATAAATTGCTATACATGCATACATCAATTTAAAAGCCACATAAATATGAAAGGAAAATGAAAATAAATTTTACACCTTTACATGGCAACCAGTAGCTGACAAGAAAAAAAAAAGGTGCACTAGCCCTGTATCCTGAATTTCACCTACTTACACGGCAACCAGTAGCTGATAGGAAAAGATTTGAGGAAGTCAGGTTTGGAGAAATGGAGAGGGACTGCCTACTTGCCCATAGGTCCGCCACAAATTATTACACCTACTTACAAGGCAACCAGTAGCTGACAAGAAAAAAAAAAGGTGCACTAGCCCTGTATCCTGAATTTCACCTACTTATACGGCAACCAGTAGCTGATAGGAAAAGATTTGGGGGAGTCAGGTTTGAAGAAATGGAGAGGGACTGTCTACTTGCCCATGGGGCCGCCACAAACCTTCACGAACGGCCTATTCACACTCAGTGACTCTACACAAATGCAAGTTTACCAAACATCTGTGAAGAGTCACTGAGTGTGAATAGGCGCTCGTGAAGGTTCGCAGCGGCCCCATGGGGAAGTAGGAATCCCTCTCCATTTCTCCGAACTTGACTCCCCAAATCTTTTCCTATCAGCTACTGATTGCCGTGTAAGTAGGTGAAATTCAGGAATACAGGGCCAGTGCACCTTTTTTTTTCCTTTAAAGTTGTTCAACACCTTGCAAAAAATATTACAATTAAACAAGTGTAATATTAAACAATTACATTAAAATAAGAAGTGCAATACTAATCATTAAACTGAAAGTAAACAATTAAACGTAAACTAAACTAATATCTAGAAGGTAAAGTGTGTACTATTTTTTTTCCTAAATTGGGATGTATACCTCAATGGTTCCAAGGGAGTTGGAAAGGGGAGAGCATTGTGACTTTCTACACATTAAACTAACATCTATCCCATGGCTCCTAGGGAGTTGGGGAGAGGATCTGGTTTTAGTGGGGTGTTGGAAGGGTTAATAGCTGGAGTTGTGGACGTTGAAACAACTATCGAGGCCAGATTATGTTTGATTTTTTTATATGGATATGGGGGGTCCCAAATCAGTTTTCTTTTAACAGAGTCAATAGCCATCAAGGCAGTGTCTGAATCTGATTGATCAGGGATTATACTTAAAGGAGCTTTAAAGGCCCCAAGGGGTAGTTGGGGGGTCAAATCTGAGGTGGTAGTGACCATTTCTGCAAAGCATAAATGGGAGTAGGATTTAAGTTTGTGGACTGTGGGATTTCTTTTTGGGCACGTTTCTCCAAAGTGACATTGTTCTCTTTAGAAACATTCTGATCTATGGAATACATTTTTATAGATGCTTTTATTTTTCTACATGTTCAGCTTCAAACATGGCTTCAGATAGCATGAAGAAAACTTGCTACTTCCTCTTGCAAGGTAGATGTTGTGAAGCTATGAGTTGTTTTAAAATCATTGTAATATTTTAAATTTTTTATGTTCTTATTCTATCTAATAAGAATTCATGATGTTTTTGTTCTGGCAGGGATTTGTCAAATATGGGTCTCTCTGGAAATCTATCACATTATATTGCTAATTTAACTGCACTAAGTGAAATGTGAGTTATGCTTGTATTTATTGGTTTGTGGAAAAAGCTAAAGGACTGCTGACTGAAATTTGTAACTATGAACATATGTTGTTGATGAAACAGCTTGCTTGGGAACAACAACTTATAAACGCAATTATACAATTATGCAAAAACACACAAATATGGCATTATAAACGCAATGTGAAAAAATTTGCCATTACAATAGTGCATCAAAATTAAACATATGAAAGTGTGTGTGTGTGTGTGTGTGCGTGTGTGAGAGAGAGAGATAGACAGAGAGAGAGAGAGGGGTGTGACTGTGAGAGAGATAGAGGAGGGGGTGGGACTGTGACAGAGTGTGTGTGTGAGAAGGAGAGATGATCGTGTGTGAGATAGAGAGAAGGGGGAGAGATTGTGAGTCTGTGCCTCTGTGATAGTGTGTGTGTATCTGTGTCTGTGTGTGCGTGTGAGAGAGAGAGAGGAGTAGAGGTGCCTGGGCTGTGACAGTGTGGGTGTATGCGTGCGCTTGTGAGAGAGAGAGACGGAGGGAGAGAGGTTGGGAGACGGCACCGGACAGGGAGGGGGGAACTGGGGAAGTGGGAAGCCGGCCAGGGGGGGAGGGGGAGACGAGACGGGGAAGGGGGGATGAAGGCCGGAGGTGGGACGTCGTAGGAGGGCGGGCCGGAGGGAGGACTTAGACGAAAAGGCCGATTGGGGACTTACCGACGGCGGCGATGGTGACGGGGTCCGATGGCAACGGCGATGATTGGGCTACAACGGGGACGGGCGACGGCGGGGACTGGGTGTAGTGGGGGTGACGGAGGCACTGCCCGGTAGCGGGGGCGACGGCAGCGACCCCTCGTTGGGGCGAACAAGAGAGAGAGACAAAGCGGAGAGGTGAGGGAGCGGCGACGACGGTGGTGCGAGATGGTGTCTCGCAAGAGAGAGGGAGAGAGAAGACAAGAGAGGCGTGTTGGTAGTGGAGATAAAAAGGTCTATAGAGACCGAATAGGGACCGAACTATTTTGGTCGCTATGCAGTCGCTAAACCCGCATAAATTTTGTGACCGAATGACTTTCAGTCACAATTCGGTCTCAGATCTAAGACTGACTTTGTGACCGAAATTTTCAATCACAAAATTTCACTCCAAGCCCGCCAGGGGGATAGTGTTAGCGACCAAAGTTTCTTTAGTCACTATTCGGTCTCAGATCTGAGACCGAATTTGTGACTGAAATTTTCAGTCACAAAATTTCACTCCCAAGCCCGCCAGGGGGATAGTGTTAGCGATCAAAGTTTCTTCAGTCACTATTCGGTCTCAGATCTGAGACCGAATTTATGACCGAATTTTTCAGTCATAAAATTTTACTCTCAAGCCCGCCACGGGATAGTGATAGTGACCGAAGTTTCTTCAGTCACTATTCAGTCTCAGATTTGAGACCGAATAGTGATTAAAAATTTTTCGGTCACTAAATCTAAAAGTTAGTGACCGCTATTTTTCAGTCACTATTCAGTCTCAAATTTGAGACCGAATGGTGACTGAATAATTCGGTCTCAGATTCGGTCTCCATTGCCGCAATTTCTTGCAGTGACTGACAGAGTTCAATTCGGACTCCCGATTTGAGCTCGATGCTCAAATTCACATTAAGCAAGTTAGTTTAGTTTAATATTGAAGAACTTATGTTTGGGGGTTCAAAATTCGAAATACTAATCCGATTGGCCTTCAATTTTTTCCAACACGGCCAGGGTGATGGTAGCGACTTATGGAAACTAGCGGAGTTCAGTTCAGACTCCCGGTTTGAGTTCGACACTCAAATTCCCATTAAGCAAGTAAGTTTTGTTTTGCTTTGTTTAAAAAGGAAGAAATTAGCTAGGTTTGGGGGTCCAAAATTAGAAATACTAATCCAGTCGGCCTCCGATTTGTTCCAACACAGTCGGGGCGATGAGTGTGACTTGTGGAAACTGACGGAGTTCATTTCGCACTCTCGGTTTCAGCTCGACGCTCAAATTCACATTAAGCAAGTTAGTTTAGTTTAAAAATGAAGAACTTAGGTTTGAGAGTCCAAAATTAGAAATACTAATCCGATCGGCCTCTTGTTTGTTCCAGTCGAGGCGATGAGTGTGACTTGTGAAAAGTAACGGAGTTCAATTCGGACTCTTGGTTTGAGCTCGACGCTCAAATTCACATTAAGCAAGTTAGTTTAGTTTAAAAATGAAGAACTTAGGCTTGGGGGTCCAAAATTCGAAATACTAATCCGATTGGCCTCCGATTTTTTCCAACATGACCAGGGCGATGGTTGTGACTTGTCGAAACTGACGGAGTTCAGTTCGAACTCCCGATTTGAGCTCGATGCTCAAATTCATTTTTAAGCTAGTTAGTTTATTTTAGTTTTGTTTAAAAAGGAAGAACTTAGCTAGGTTTGGGGGTCCAAAATTATAAATACTAATTCGATTTACCTCCGATTTGTTCTAGCATGGTCGGGGCAATGAGTGTGACTTGTGAAAACTGACGGAGTTCAATTCGAACTCCCGGTTTGAGCTCGACGTTCAAATTCACATTAATCAAGTTAGTTTAGTTTAAAAATGAAGAACTTAGGTTTGGGGGTCCAAAATTAGATATACTAATCGATTGGCCTTCAGTTCTTTCCAGCACGGCCAGGGCGATGATTGTGACTTGTGTAAACTGATGGAGTTCAGTTCGGACTCCCGGTTTGAGCTTGACGCTCAAATTCACATTAAGCAAGTTAGTTTTGTTTTGCTTTGTTTAAAAAGGAAGAACTTAGCTAGGTTTGGTGGTCCAAAATTAGAAATACTAATCTAATCAGCCTTCGGTTTGTTCCAACACGGTCGGGGCAATGAGTGTGACTTGTGGAAACTGACGGAGTTCAATTCAGACTCCTGGTTTGAGCTCGATGCTCAAATTCACATTAAGTAAGTTAATTAGTTTAAAATGTTTTAAAAGGAAGAACTTAGCTAGGTTGGGGGTCCAAAATTATAAATACTAATTCGATTTACCTCCGATTTGTTCTAGCATGGTCGGGGCAATGAGTGTGACTTGTGAAAACTGACGGAGTTCAATTCGAACTCCCGGTTTGAGCTCGACGTTCAAATTCACATAAGCAAGTTAGTTTAGTTTAAAAATGAAGAACTTAGGTTTGGGGGTCCAAAATTAGATATACTAATTCGATTGGCCTTCAGTTCTTTCCAGCACGGCCAGGGCGATGATTGTGACTTGTGTAAACTGATGGAGTTCAGTTCGGACTCCCGGTTGAGCTTGACGCTCAAATTCACATAAGCAAGTTAGTTTTGTTTTGCTTTGTTTAAAAAGGAAGAACTTAGCTAGGTTTGGTGGTCCAAAATTAGAAATACTAATCTAATCAGCCTTCGGTTGTTCCAACACGGTCGGGGCATGAGTGTGACTTGTGGAAACTGACGGAGTTCAATTCAGACTCCTGGTTTGAGCTCGATGCTCAAATTCACATTAAGTAAGTTAATTTAGTTTTAAAATGTTTTAAAAGGAAGAACTTAGCTAGGTTTGGGGGTCCAAAATTAGAAATACTAATTAATCCAATTCACCTTCGATTTATTCCAGCATGGTTGGGGCGATGAGTGTGACTTATGAAAACTAACGGAGTTCAATTCGAACTCCCAGTTTGAGCTCGACGCTCAAATTCATATTAAGCAAGTTAGTTTAGTTTTAAAATGTAGAAGTTAGGTTTGGGAGTCCAAAATTAGAAATACTAATCCGATTGGCCCCGATTTGTTTCAGCACGGTTGGGGTGATAAGTGTGACTTGTGAAAACTGACGGAGTTCAATTCGTACTCCCTTTGAGCTTGACGCTCAAATTCATATTAAGCAAGTTACTTTAGTTTAAAAATGAAGAACTTAATTAGATTTGGGGGTCTAAAATTAGAAATACTAATCCGATTGGCCTCCGGTTTTTTCCAGTACGACCAGAATGATGGTTGTGACTTGTGGAAACTCACATTAAGCTAGTTAATTTAGTTTAAAAGTGAGTGAATAAAATCTAAAAATTTTTATAATTTTATTGCTTATAGTAGTATTTAAATTTAACTTATTATTGTTTATATCTATTGTAGGTTCCTTCATCGGGTGGCGTGGGAGGAGACGAGGATGAGCACGTGGACGAGGACGAGGACGAGAATTCATGATTTTCATTTCATTGTTATGTATTATTGTGGACATTTTTATTATTGTGTGGACATTTTTATTATTATTATTGTGGACATTTATTATTGTTGTGGATGTTTATTATTGTGTTATTATTGTGGACATTTTTATTATTATGGTGAACATTTATTATTGTTGTGGATGTTTATTATTGTTATTGTTGTGGACATTTTATAGTTTTTATTTACACAGGTTATTTTCTTAAAAAATATGTATATTAAAAAAATTAAAAATATAGAGACCGATTAGTCCGAATAATTTGGTCACTATTTCGGTCACTAAAACAGTGACCAATTTGTGACCTAAAAACATCAGTCGCTATCAGCGACCGACGACCTCAGTCAGTAGTCGGTCACTGTTTTAGTGCCCGAAATAGTGACCGCATGCCTTCGGTCGTAGGTAGCGACCGACATGTTCGGTCACTAACTCAGTCACTAAATTAGTGACTGTCATAGTGACTGAATGTGCTCAGTCACTAATTGGTGACTATTTTAGTAACCGAAATAGTGATTGAAGTTTTCGGTCGGTGATAGTGACCAACAGTTTTCGGTCACAGATTTGTGACAAAAAATTCTTCATTGACAATTTCGGTCTCTATTCGGTCACTATTCGGTCTCTGTATCATTTAGTGACCGAATAGTGACCGAATAGAGACCGAAATGTCGGTCTCTAAATGCGCTTTTTTTTGTAGTGTGTCATTCCATGATGAGGATGTTGAATGCGATAGACATTGATCAGATGTTTGATATGCATCTTATGCTTGGATGTAAAGTGACGAATGTACAAGTTCAAATTGAAGCCTCACAAGAAGTCATAAGTAGGTGAATAAATTTTTTTAAAATATATATATATAATAATTCTTCTAGAATTTTATCTGTGTCTTACTTGCAGACCATTTGGTGAGCAATCTTCCATCTCTGATAATGTGATACATACTCGTTCTGGAATTCTAGTGAAGAGATGAGATTAAGAAGTGATTTATGGCATGATTTGATCTATTCTTCTAACCAAACATTTAACAGTGTTGAGCAACTCCATATGGACCTCAGTAGGTATGCTATTTCAAGAGCATTTAATTATCATTTCAGTAGGAATGAGCAAACATGAGTTACTGTTGCATGTAAAGTTACTACTTGCCAATGGAGTCTACATGCAATTAGAATTGGGTGTGGACCTCAATTTAAAATCAAATCATTGAACAATGTTCACACATGTGGAGGGGGCTTGAGCACCCAAAGACATCCTAGAGCAACCAAGAAATGGGTCAGTTCTATTGTAATAGAGAAACATCAAGATACACTATTATATCGACCTATACATATTAAGAAGGATATCTTTAGGGAGTACGGTGTTGATGTGCATTATCATCAAGCATGGCTTGAAAGGATGTGGCGTATAAGAGCCTTCATGGTGATGAGCGATGTTTATTTAATCAACTACGTTGGTATAAGAATGCAGTTGACTTATCTAATCCAGGTAGTGCTGTTGAGCTTGAAGTCACTAGCGAAGGTCGTTTCAGAAGGTCTTTTATATGTTTTTATGCATGTATGGTTGGCTTTCATCAGGGATGTAGGCCACTTCTCTTTTTGGATGGTACATTCATGAAGGATAAGTATCAAGGTAAGCTTCTTACTGCTATTGCCCTTAATGGAGAGAATGAACTGTTTCCTCTTGCATATGCTGCTTGTGATGTAGAGAATGAGGAGAATTGGGAATGGTTTTTGAATTGTTTGAAAAAAGCTGTTTCTCCAGAATGCATATTAACATCTGTCTCTAATAGGTGTAAAGATCTACTTCAAGCCATTCCACGTGTTTTTTCTACATCCTAAAATGCTTTTTGCTTATGGCATTTGCAAGATAGTTTTACAAAGCATTTAAGAGGAAAATGCTCACAAGCAACAATGGATACACTTCTCCAACTTCTTAGCCAAGCAACATATGCCTTAAGAGTTGTAGACTTTGAGAAAGTCATGCGAGAAATGCGTGAAAAATGTACAAGCTGAAATATGGGCTAGAGAGTCAAATCTGAATTATTGGTCAAACGTATTTTTTGAAGGTGAAAGATATGGTGAGATGTATTCAAATGTAGTTGAATCATTTAATGCTTGGATTCTTGAAGCAAAGCATCTACCTATTTTAGCTATGATGGATCGTATTCGTATTCAGATTATGGAATTGTCATATAAAAGGAGGAACAAGTGTGTTGATTGGGAAACACGATTGTGCCCAAAAATTGATGCATATGTGAAGAATTTAATGGATTCATCTCGCGGTATTCATGTCAATTGTTCAAATGGCATTGTCTTTGAAGTTGTTAGTAGGCCTTCTCATGTGGTTAATCTACATGAGGGTACATGCACTTGTAGGCAATGGCAAGTCTCACGATTACCATGTAAGCATGTTTGTGCAGTGGTACATAAAATCGGAGGTAATGTGGAGGAGTATTGTTATGTATTTCACTACTGAGTGTTATTCTAATTGTTATAAGGAGACTATTCACCCAATCTCAGATGTGGATAAACCAGACACAAGTGTTGATGACATTGAAATCAAACCTCCTGCAACAAAGAGAAAATCAGGTCGACCTAAAAAGAAGAGGATTCCATCTCAACAAGCATTAGAAGGAGAAAAAATGACATATACATACTCTAGATGCAAAGGAAAAGGTCATAATCGAAAATCATGCTCTAATCCAATTGCTGAGTAGGATGGTATGCAACTTTACTTATTCTTTCATTCTAATTTAAATGTTATATTATGTTTAGTAAATCATACTCTAATCTTGTGTTTTTGAATTTAAATGCAATACAGCTATGTCAAGCCAATCTCTCATTCCAATGATGCGATGTACTTTTGGACATGGTTATTGTATGGTAATGACTAGTCAAACTGATTGAAATCCAGGGAGAAAATTTTATAAATGCAAGGTGATTGTACCATCATGTTTAAATATACAATGTGTTACTGCTATAGTAACATAGGTTGGCTCCTGCCGAGGTGACTGTTGAGGCGCTTCTCGCCAGACCGAGCCGAGACACCAAGCCGATGAATCCCTTTTGAGGCGCGCTTGGCCGACGTGTGACGCTGCTCCCGAGCTCACGACCTGACATGCAAAGTCCGCCGAGTGGGCTCGGCGGGGAGACACTCCGACGCTCAAATCAGTTGCTAGCCGATCAGAATGGCCTAGCGTGGGGGGAGAATCGCGTACCTTTTCCAGTGGAATGTCTACCCTTCATATAGTGTTAGGACACGTACGTGTGAGCTGGACAAGCCATCAATCTTGCTGGGAGTTATCGAGATTCCCTCCGGATTGGGCACCGTTACTTCCCTGTCAAACCGCAATGATCGTGGCTGCCACCTGTAGACCTGATCGTCGAGATCGTGGTCTTAATGGCCGTGATTTGCGGTTCCGCAATTCTCGGTTGTTACCTCATTCATCCGTTGACCCGTGAGGGCTGTGATGGGGCACGCGAGGACACCGAGCTCTAGGTCGGTGTGGCCCGAGCTTTGATAACCCGAGGTGCTCAATCGGAGAGAAGCTCTTATTTGAGGGTGTTACAAGACTGTTCGGGCCGAGCTGTAGAAAGGTCCAAGACGCATAAAGCATCGTTGATATCATGTAGATAAGATGTCGACCAGTGGCCTTAATGAGGTCGGCTGATCCGAGGTTCCATCTGACCTGATGGAAACACCTCGATTAGTTCGGATATCTTGGTTATGACCACTGCATCAAGGACATCCGAAAAGTGCATCCCGAATATGATTCGTCAGGTCTGGAAGATACCGAGGACGAGGATGCTGGTCAGGCTCAAGACCGAGCTGAAGTCGCTGACGAGGTACAGACTGCTGCGACCGAGGCGATTCCCAGTGATGAGGTGATCGTTGCTTCCGACCAAGCCGCAACTATCGAGGCTCAAGTCGCTGCGTCTGACGACGTTGTAGTTGATTGAATGCCTTACTTTTGTATGTGGCAGTTCGCCTCGCAATGTATTTTCTTATTAGTTGAAATTGAAATGCTTGCCTCTTTCATTACTATTTGGTTTGTCATCGCCTGGTTCGAACCACGCTTTTTTGAATGTCACACATTTGGCTATTTGGGTCCAGCTTGAGGCTCGGACTCAACACATTTCTTGAGGTTAGAGCTCGGTTAATCCGATGTTTGACCACGTCTGCACATCGTAGCGACCTCACGAATAGAGGGTTGTCTTCGTCTTAGGGCTTGTGGTTGAGACAAGAGTCGAAGCGACCTCGCTGGAAGCTCGGAGTGCCAAAGCGAATTCGTGCAAGAGCTTGGATAAGATGAGTGCCGAAGTGATTTCGTGTGGGGAGCTCGGAGTGCCGAAGTGACCTCGCACAAGAGCTATGATGTATACGTGTGCTGAAGCGACCACGTGTTCGGGAGCTCGGAGTGCCGAAGCAATTTCGTGTGGGGAGCTCGGAGTTTCGAAGCGACCTTCACAAGAGCTATGATGTATACGTGTGCCGAAGCGACCACGTGTCCGGGTGCTCTGAGTGCCGAAGCGACCTCGCATGAGCTACGATGTATACGTGTGCCGAAGCGACCACGTGCTCTGGAGCTCGGAGTGCCGAAGCGACCTCGCACAAGAGCTACGATGTATATGTGTGCCAAAGCGGCCACATGCTCGGGACCTCAGAGTGCCGAAGCGACCTCGCACAAGAGCTACGATGTATACGTGTGCTGAAGCGACCATGCCTTCGTCGTCTTCTCAGTTCCGGGGGAGTGCCGAAGCGATTTCGTCCAGAACCACGACGTTCATGTTCTCTAACCTACTTTTTGGGTTGTCACGATCGATTTGAATAATGGGGGTAGACTTAAGACGATAAGGCTACTCATCTTTCTCATCGTCCTCATGACCGAGGACATCAAACGTGTGGTAGCGGCCTCTTGTTTGGAGGGCTTAGGCTACCCGAGCTGGGGATATGACTTGTATCAAGAGTCGTAGGATCAGCTTGAGCTTTCATGTGCAGATGCTTACCGGAACTAGTCGGCCCCTAAGCCGACCACAAATGGAACTTGTAAGACAACATTCAAACTTGGTTGAGACCGACCAGGTGCCCATGAGATGTCAAATAACGGTGTGGTGCTGAGTTCCAACTTAGCCTTATGTCTGAGGGCTTTCTCTGTGATCCGATATCTCATCCTCGTAGCCGAGATCAGCATGCTTGCATAATATCCAAGGTCAGCAACTAGAGCGGCCTGACCCTTTTTTTAGCCGTAACTAGAGCTTGCTGTAATCTTTGGTTGGCCCCCATGCCGACCGCAGTAAATGCCTTGGTCAGCCGCCTTGCCGATCACGGCTAATGATGAAAAGGGCTCTTCGTGGTGCGCACTGGGTGAAGTTCAATTGAGAATAGGGGGAGGAAACCATAATGACCTTTAGTAGCGTTTCCCACAGACAACGCCAATGTTACTGCTATAGTAAAATAGGTCGGCTCTTGCCGAGGTGACCACTGAGGCGCTTCTCGCCAGACCGAGCCGAGATGACCAAGCTGATGAATCCCTTTTGAGGCGCGCTTGGCCGACGTGTGACGCTGCTCCCGAGCTCACGACCTGACCTGCAAAGCCCCCCAAGTGGGCTCGGCGGGGAGACACTCCGATGCTCAAGTCAGTTGCCAGCCGAGTAGAATGGCCTAGCATGGGGGGAGAATCGCGTACCTTTGCCAGTGGAATGTCTACCCTTTATATAGTGTTAGGACACGTACGTGTGAGCTGGATGAGCCGTCAATCTCGCTAGGAGTTGCCGAGATTCCCGCCGGATTGGGCGTCGTTACTTCCCTGTCAAACCGCAAATATCGTGGCTGCCACCTGTAGACCTGATCACCGAGATCGTGGTCTTAATGGCCGTGATTTGCGGTTCCGCAATTTTCGGTTGTTACCTCATTCGTCCGTTGACCCCGTGAGGGTTGTGATGGGGCACGCGAGGACGCCGAGCTCTAGGTCGGCGTGGCCCGAGCTTTGATAACCCGAGGTGCTCAATCGGAGAGAAGCTCTTATTTGAGGGTGTTACAAGACTGTTCGGGCCGAGCTGTAGAGAGTCCGAGATGCATAAAGCATCGCTGATATCATGTAGATAAGATGTCGGCCAGTGGCCTTAATGAAGTCGGCTGATCCGAGATTCCATCTGACCTGATAGGAACACCTCGATTAGTTCGGATATCTTGTACCTTCGACAGTCTCATGGACTCTTCTGAAAGTTCTGGTAACAAGGTCGTCCTCATCTGAGTTCGAGGCCGAGTCGAGAGGAACGGGAGGCGAGCCTGTCGGGCGGCTAATACTTGATGTGGAACGTCGGACTCTACCTTCAGATGTGGTCGGCTGTCTTCAGGGATAGCCAACCTGCTCGGAAACCTCCGTATCACAATGTTATAACTGATTTCATTTATATATTAACATCCATATTGTTTTATGTATTTCAATAGGAGAGGCATTGTGATTTCTTCATGTGGTTTGATAAAGTACAGAATTTCGTCCAGACTGCTCCAAGTTGTTGTCAAAAAGATGAACGGATCAAGAATCTAGAGACTGAGGTTACATTATTGGAGAAAGAATTGAGACGTCATAAATCTCTTCTCAAAAAAACAAGAATGGTTGCACAGTCTTTGCCGAAACTTTTTTCCTTCTTGAAAGAGACCGACAATGAGGATGGGAGTGATGGTGAGTCATCTGCATCAATGAGTGTGTGTTTAGGTTGATGTATTTTAGCTTTGATAGTGTGTGAAAACTATAATCTTAGATTTATGTTTGTTAGACATATGTCTTCTATGTGTGCTTTGATAGTGTGTGAAAAACTATGTTCTTAGATTTATGTTTGTTAGACATGTCTTCTATGTGTGCTTTGATAGTGTGTGAAAAAACTATGTTCTTACATTTATGTTAGACATGTGTGCTTTGATAGTGTGTGAAAAAACTATGTTCTTAGATTTATGTTAGACATATGTCATTCTATGATTTGATTACAAGTTAATGATTTACAAGCCTTAATTGTTTCCTCCTCCTCCCATGTCAGCCTCCCTTTTTTTAGTTTGGCATGAAAGGAGTACAGTCCTCAACAATGGCAGCTGTAGCTTGCCAAGCCATTGATTGCACAAAATAAACTTGCTATATATATATGGTTTTAGTGTTGTTTTTAAATTAGTCATTAATTTCTGATGGTTACTGCAGCATGTTGTTGGGCGTTTACTGTCGTCGCCCAAGAACATGCTGCAGTAACTATAAAGCTTATAAGTATTAATAAATGATCGTACATTGTGTATGTATAAATACTTGTAACTATGCTTTTTAGGTGAAACACAATTTCATATAGTTTACATACCTAGCAGAAGGTAATATCAGTGTGGACAATGGATCAGCAATAACGCATAGTACCCTTGTAATTATGTGTTACGCAGGGCGCCATATATGCACAACTAACACGAATCATGCAGTGACAATAGTGGGTTATGACTCAAGCCGGCGAAGATTATTAGATTATAAAGAATTCTTATGGAAAGAACTGGGGGGGGAGGAAAGATATTTAGAGGGACCACGTCAAGTGCTTATGGTGAAAATAAGTAATCGGTTATTAGAAAATTTTTTGAATCTAAAAATAAGTATGTATAAAAAATAGACTGATTGTTAAACCTAATTGGTCAAAAAATTTAAAAATAAACAACCGATCAAAGAATAGACCGGTTGTTAAATCCAATTGGTCAAAAAATTTAAAAATAAATAACCGATTAAAGAATAGACCGGTTGTTGATTACACCGCGGCTATATCATAAGCTCCACGTTGGACAGAGCCGAGGCCAACCGCCTCGAACCACTGCCTAGATGATCTGGAGTGGTATCCAGAGGACCAAAATTATTGGAGAGGACGGCCACAGCCCGCTTCGTGACGAAGGAGGGTCAACAATTGGGAAATCACAAAGGACGGGCCCACGGACATAGAACCCCGAGACCGAGCTCCATTAATAAAGCTTCTGAACGAGGGCAGCCCTTCTGGGAGACCTCCTCTTGTACTCCCACTCTTTGCGTTCGCAGTAGCTGCCGCCATGGGCTCCAACCGTCGCCAGCTCCACATCTTGTTCTTCCCCCTCATGGCCCCCGGCCACACGCTCCCCATGGTGGACATGGCCAAGCTGTTCGCCCGCAGGGGCGTCCGCGCCACCATCCTCACCACCCCCGCCAACGCCATCACCGTCGCTGCCTCCCTCGGTCGCGCCTCCGAGGCCGGGCACCCCGTGGAGACCCTGCTGGTCGAGATCCCCCACGCAGAGGCGGGCGTGCCGGAGACATTGGCCGATGCCAACTCGGTGGATGGGGAGATGATGTTCCTTAAGTCGACGGCCCGCCTGCGGGACCCATTGGAAGGGCTCCTCCGGAAGCACCGCCCCGACGCCGTCGTCTCCGATATGCTCTTCCCCTGGTCGGGGGAGGTCGCGGAGGAGCTCGGGGTGCCGAGGCTGATCTTCCATGGGACCAGCTTCTTCTCCCTCTGCCTCAGCGACGCCCTGCAGTTTCACCATCCTCCGCCGGAGAGCTCTGCTGGGGAGGAGGGCGGGCTCTACGCCGTCCCGGGGCTCCCCCATCGGATAGAGCTCGATCGGGGCCAAATCCCCAACGTATGGCGGATGCCGGAGTTCGCGGAGGTCTTCGCCAAGATGAGGCAGGCGGAGAAGATATGCTTCGGTGTCGTCGTGAACAGTTTCTACGAATTGGAACCGGAGTACGCTGACCACTACAGGAAGTCCGTGGGGATGAAGGCGTGGCACGTCGGGCCCGTCTCCCTCTGCAACGACGAGGATGGCGCCGACATGTCCGCGAGGGGCGGCGGCATCGAGCAAGACAACTGCTTGAGGTGGCTAGCCTCCAAGGAGCCGAGCTCCGTCGTCTATGTCTGCTTCGGGAGCCTGTGCCGCTTCACCGCCGCCCAGCTGCGCGAGATAGCGCTGGGCTTAGAGGCCTCCCGTCACCCCTTTATCTGGGTCGTTCGGCACCCCACCGGAAAGGGCGGTCCGTCGTCGGAGCCTCGGCTGCCGGAGGGATTCGAGGAGCGGACGGTGGGGACGGGCATGGTCATCAGGGGGTGGGCTCCCCAGATCCTCCTGCTCAACCACGAGGCCGTCGGGGGCTTCGTGACCCACTGCGGCTGGAACTCGTGCCTGGAAGGGATCACGGCGGGGCTGCCCATGGTAGCCTGGCCCATGTTCGCCGACCAGTTCGACAACATGCGGCTGCTGGTGCAGGTGCTGGGGGTGTGTGTGTCGATGGGCGGGGCGAAGCGGTATACGCTGCGGGAGGAGGAGAGGCCGCTGGTGGGGGCAGAGGAGGTGGCGCGAGCTGTGAAGGTGTTGATGGGTGGTGGTGATGGGGAGATGCGGCGGAGGGCGAGGGAGCTGAAGGAGGCGGCGAGGGCGGCGATGGGGGAGGGGGGTTCATCCTACGGCGACATGGGGCGTCTGATAGAGGAGCTGCTGGGGAAGCAGATCACGCCGGAGACTAGTTGAGAGCGCAGAGATATGATCGGTAAATAGTGAACTATTAATTATCTATTATTAGAAGAAAAAAAAAAGTTAATAACAGTTATCAGATTGCTAAGTGAGTATTGCTATTGCTGCACATTTGATATAGAGGGGAAATGGGGAGCGTCCATTGGGCAGCGCCTCCAGGCCTGGGCCCCGCGCCCTGGGCACTGTTTAATGGGACAGCGGATGTATACATCATTTGTCCGGACGTCTGTGTATTAAATATTTTATTATGGCAAAGAAAATCTCCATTAATGTGATTATGCATGTGTCTCATTGTTTAATACTTTTGTGTTAATCTTTTTGTTTGACAAAATTAGAATTCTAAATGACTTTATGTAATCCAAAATGACTCTATCCTGGACCTGGTCTCCCATAATGGCCACGCCAAGACGTCTGAAACGACTGCTGAGTCGAGAAGATGGTAATGGATTTTAAGAAGGCTCCGAAAATTTTGAGTTGAATTTATAAATATTTAATTTAGATTTATAATTTTTAATTTTAATTTATAAAATACCACGTCAAAACACATTACACTATCTAAGATAAATAAACAAGAGCTCTCTCTTATAATTGAAATATAAGTATGCTCTTAAACTAAGGTGGGGTTTGATAACACTTAGGTGGCGTTTGATAACATTTAATTAAAATGTCTAAAGTCTATTTACTATCTATTGTCTAAATTTGTAATTTAATAAGTACTTAAAATATATTAAATTTTTATTAAGAGTTATTTGATAACCAACTTAATTGAGATCTGAATTAATATATTATTTCACATAAATATTCTTATATGTTTAAGAATATGTCTAAATTTATTTTTTATTTTCCATAATTTTATATATATCTCTCTCAACTATCTTATAATTACATATAAGTCCATAATTTTTATATATTACATAAACACCCCTATATACTTAAAAATATCCTTAAATTTGTCGTTTTTATTCCATATTTACTAAAGTTAAAAGTGTATGGTATTTATATATAGTACAATTTTTTAATTACATATAAGCACCTGATATTTTACAACTTTTTCCCACAAAAGAAAAGGCCAGTCTAAACTACCTTCTTTACATGTCCAATGCAAACATAACGAGTATTCTCATCTTCATAGTGAATATGTTAAAGTTTATAAAAGTCAGAAAATATTTTCAATGCAAGCTATACAAATCATGACAGACTTAAAATGAGGAGAATTTGAACGGAACCTTAAACAGCAGTTGAGATTGAAACAAACTCATTATTAAACAGAACAAAACACAAGGTTTGCTCGTCAAGTTGATTACAATATAGAAACATATTTCACACACCAGTTCTTTACACGATAACATAAAGGTAGAAAATTTTGCATGTGTCAATGTCTTGTGGAGGCGAGAAGAACATGGCTGTGATATTCTCCGAGTGCCCATATCTAGAAAATTTTGCATGTTGCAGATGTTGTGCAGTAAAAAAAAAAAAAAAAGGGATGGTGAATGGGAGGTGGGATAGGGTCCACCCAGTCTTTGGATCTTTGCCATTTTGCCATGCCCATTGCTAACGTTTTCTCCTTGTCCATATGCCTGCCATGAAACATGCATAATGCCTCCAGCAGCATTCTGCAAATGATAAGTAATCTTGATTGGTTGGCATCTTGTTTACCTCAAAACATTAGCAACACTCAATTTTGTAGAGATTGAACGTTTTATGTAAAGCCATGTGTTTAGAATTACCATTATACTGCTATGATTAAACAAAGCTCTGAATGCAGCAAACCAACTAGATATCTAGTAAACATTGCCAACAGCACATGCAAACCTGCAAAGCAAATTTGACATGCCATTGATGAGAATAAAAAGTTTTCGCTTCATCTGTAAAATAGATAAAAGATATGCCTAAATGTTACAGGTAAATCAACTTCTGAAGAAACACATGATGGAGCCAATACCCTACCACTCTAGAGAGCAGGCCAAATGGTGTAACATAAATACAATACAAACATGGGAGTCTGGGTCTTCTCAACTTGTTTGTGTTATTGCTCCTTCATTTGGTCAAACTCCTTTTGGACTTGCGAAATGGAGCAGCTTACCATTTCCTTTTGAGAGTCCTGATCGGATTGGACTACTCGGAGAATTTAGTCAATGGTTTTATAAACATGACCTGGTAGTCAATATTGGAGGGAAATTAAACTATTGATGCATGTGGTGACACCTGAACATGCAAGATATACACGGCAAGGAAAAGGTCTTTTCGGGACGGATTTAGCGACGGAAAAAAGTCGTCGCTAATCCGTCTCTAAATAGCTACGGATCAATCATCACTAATTCTTCTCCAAATAGCGACAGAACCACCCCCTCCCACCGTCGGAAGATGGCTTTGGTTGATCCGTCACTAATAAGGGTCTGTTTGTTTCTATGTAAAATGTTTTAATAGGGAAAAATTTTTACATGGAACAACTTTTACATAAAAATAAAAATCTGAAGTATGTATTTAGTTGTCAGGAAAATAATTTTAGAAATATGAAACATTTATGCCGTCCAGCGGCAGTGGCGCTGCCAAGGGGTCCGTCAAGCCCAGCCCCCCCCCCCCCCCCCGGCGACTTCGTGGGCGAGGATCCGACCCCTCTAGCAGCAGGCGAAGGGCGCGGCCGGCGGCGATGCTGGCCCAGGACTGTGGCGGGGCGAGGTGGGGCCCTGGCGCGCACGGGGCGGGGCTCCCCGGACGCGGCAGGGAGGGGGAACGCGGGGAGGGCGTGCCGGCACAGAGCTTTGCGAGGGGGGGGGGGGTGTGCGTACGGCGCAGGGGGTTTCGGAGAGAGGGGAAGAGAGAGGACAGGGAGGGGATGGCGACCGGGTGAGAGGGGGGGTCGCGCCGAAGGGGGGGATCGCACAGGGTGGGGGTCCGGAAGAGGGGGGGGAGAACAGGGGGTTTGCGTGGGGGTTCAGGGAGAGGAGAGGGAGCCGACGGGAGGGGAAAACAGGGGAGAGACGCACCGAAGGGGAAGGAGAATTATTGGAATAAATTCCTTCTGGATAGATAGATTCAGCAAGTCTATCCAAGTTATATGGACAAATTGACTTGCCTTACAACTAGCTAGCATTGCTCTTAGATTTGTTACTTTCAAACATGTTTGGAAATGAGTTAATGTGTTACCATTCACAGGCCATCTCTGTTTGTTTGTCAGTAGAAATAGATGGCTTATTTACCTATACATTCCAGAGACATGCTTGCTGTTTTGACTAGTCTTTATGTTTGTAAGTTGTGTGAACACTTGCTCAGATTTTTTTTGCTGACATGGTGACTTTGTCTTCTCTTTTGAACTGTTCATCAGATGATTCCGGTTATGATGTACATTTATGAGTACATGGCCAGAA